>VXAU01004454.1:55070-65173 GCA_013399695.1 Formicarius rufipectus
TAATACAGTGAGTTTAGAACTTACTACAAGTGGGTAAAAAGGAAATAGATATAAGAAAAAGGTTAATCTATACAAATAGCTGGTTCACAGCTATCAGAGTACTTAAAACAGTACTTGCAGAAATATTTCAGAGCTATAAAAACAACTTTTCATTATTCCTCTTCAAAGTGAACAATTACCCAAATAGGGACTCTGTGTCATATGAGATATTAAGTAATGCAGTTTCCAGTGTAAATTGCTTTTCACTAAATTACTGGTTAGTACATTTTTCTTCATAGTAAGCTGTGTTATGTTATGTTATGGCATATCTTCTCATGCGCTTACAATTATTTTGTGGTTATAGAGCTTCTGGATCTTCAGCCTTTGCCTATCACAGCCTTGGGACATCGGGAATATGAAGTCCTGTACAAATTCACACACTTCAACCCTATCCAGACACAGATATTTCATACTCTCTATCACACAGACTGCAATGTTCTTCTTGGAGCACCTACAGGGTCTGGAAAAACTGTTGCAGCTGAATTAGCCATCTTTAGAGTCTTTAACAAGTATCCTACATCAAAGGTTTGTAAAACAGGTTTATTAGAATCAGTTTGTATTAGTGTGTTTGCGACAATACAAAAGTCTACAAAAAGACTATTGGAAACCAAATTTTAATTTCTCCAACTTATATCTGTCGGATACAAAATGGTACTGCATTATATACATTATGTTTTTATTTAAATTTTTTATTTTAATCAGTGTACTGCAACAGTTAAATCTACAAACATGACATACAGGCATGCTGGATTTCCTTTTCTTCCCTACTTAACTGCATTTCCTGCTTTAATCTCCTTCTACTAGCAGTAGTACTGTTTTATTAGTTCCCCTCCATGTGAACACAACTAGCCCATCTCTCTCTTATTTAAACAAATAAGTTGCAATTAATTACAAGCCAATTTTCCATTCCAGCCTGCCCCTGTGTTTTGAACTGCCTAAAAGCAAAACCACTCAGTATTGGGGGTTTTGTTTTCAAAGTGAATATATATCTGTTTCTTGACTTAGCCATCTTGTCTTAGTAAACCACATTTTAGCTTTAAAGTCTGTGGGAAAGATCTTTGTATCTGACTGTAAGACTTTACAAAAATTAACAGAAATTGAGTTAACAGAAACTGTATCTATAAATACCTTAACCATCTTTGAAATTTCAATATATTCATGTAATTAGTTAATCCAAGCCTTTTCAGATTATCTGTGAGACATACAGAATTGTCTGTTCTCAAAGGAATATATATTTTAGGTTTTAATAAAGCTGAAAACCTGGCTATATATTTTAAAGAATGTATGTGAATTCTTCACGTAGCAGTTTCTTCATGTTAAAAAGCTTCAGAATTTTTAACCATAAATCTATAAGTGAGTATTGTTCATACGTGTGAGAATATTCCCCTCTGCACGGTACTCTTCTTTGAGACAAGTATTGTTAGATTTTACTTAAAATAATCACCTTTTTTTAAATGTAATTGATAATGTTTTAATAAGTTAAAGCAAAACTAGAAAACTTACTAAAAATTCAGATTATTTCTGTTCTAGAATGTTAACTTAATGATTTTATAGTACTGGCAAAAAAAAAAAAGGGATTATTTATATAAGTGGGCTTTGATTTTAAACATTGTGATAAATATTTCTGTTTCAAGAAATTATTCTTTTAATTTATTTGCTTTTTAATGGCTCAGGAAACAAAAGAGAATTTTCAAGCATTATATCTGTTTTAAGTATAATTCTGGTGTAGGTCATTTATGGAACTCGGGCCTTATTCATTTTATAGATTATGAGTATGTTCAAATCTCACACATATTTTATGTTGTATGTACTCTGTAATAATAATTTCTTGCTTACCTTCTGGCTTTGTGACTTTTCTTTCGCAGGCAGTGTATATTGCGCCCTTAAAAGCACTCGTCCGTGAGCGAATTGAGGACTGGAAAGTTAGGATTGAAGAAAAGCTTGGTAAAAAGTATGTTTCTCCTTACCTAATCAGAAAAATGAGAAACAAAAGAACAGCCCATGAAGTATGAATAAAATCTGCAGAATGCTTATGAGTATTTCAAAATAGGTTTTGATTATATGCTGTCCTCAAATGTCTAGTACTTAAAAAATGTTATCAATAGTCATTGTAGTGATAGCAAAATCAAAACTAAGAAAGGGATACACTTTGATACTCACCTATTTTCATTCTCATTACTTACCAGTATAACAAATATGAAACTGTGATTTCACGCATTGAAAATATAAGAATAAGATTTCATTAGAAACCTCAGCTCTGAGGAACATATAGGACTTGCATGAACTGTGTACTAGTAGTCATATGATGTCCTTCACAAATAAATTATTACAATTTTATTGCTTGGTAGCATTAATTTCTTGCTGTTCTTCTCATGAGTTGGAGTTAAGCCATTACTTTATGATCTACAAGGGATATCAGTCATGTTGATGATTTCCGAAATTATGATTTCCTGAATTAAAATTTTTATATATAGGTTGCATTATTGCGTTTCAAGAGAAAGAGATGTTACTCTGTGTGCATAAAATTGCGAGTGATATTCCTGTTACTATCATAGTTAAAATATTTTCAGGTAGTATTTCCTTTTTGAAATTTACAATTACTTGTGACTGAAATTTTGAAATGAAGGTACACCTTACCTTGAGGATATTTTATTAGATGTTCAACTGAATCTAGAATGTGTCATTGAAGTGTCAAAAACCCATTATAATGCATCCATCTACAATGACGCATCATCACAAATGCTGTTTGTAGGACTTGAAAACCTAATAAGGCAAGCAATTGGAAAAACTCTGCTAATGTTCCCAAAAAAAATGATCTCAGGATAATTTCTGCACCAGTCTTAATGGATCTTCACCAACAAATGCAATACACACTGCAGTTTAGCTTTGTTATTCAAACCAGATATCTATGCAGAACAGCAGGCAGCAACTTGGTAGCTTTCTAGAAAGCTTTCATCCCGGACATGAGAGGATGTTATGACTCACATTTTATCATACTAATATAATTTTATCTTCATTTTGAAAAACTAAGCATAGATGGGTTGGGACTCATATTCATCCTCTTCATATGGTTTTCCTAAGGAATGGTGTTTCATATTTATATGGTATTTGCTAAGGAAACAAAGAGACAGGTTTATGTACTTAAAACAATTTCAAAAATCCTGTTAAATCTATTTGTCAAGAAACAAAATTACTTTGCTTCACGCTTTTAAGAATTTAAGTTTAGGAGTAAATATTTGAAAATGTTTTAAAGCTTTGTAAAGCCAAACCACCATCTTTCTTGATTACAGTGTTGTAGAGTTGACAGGAGATGTGACTCCTGATATGAGAGCTATTGCCCAAGCTGACCTGATTGTTACTACCCCAGAGAAGTGGGATGGTGTCAGCAGAAGCTGGCAGAACAGAAGCTATGTTCAGAAAGTTGCCATTCTTATCATAGATGAGATCCATCTTCTTGGTGAGCATGTTTTGTTATTTTTAATCAGAATCATTGCTAAGTTTGAACAAGTGTGTCAATGCTTATGATGTGAATATAGTTTTTGACATCTGAACTTTTTCTTTTTCTCTGTTTCTCAATGGACTTTTCATTGACTAGGGGATGAGAGAGGCCCAGTATTGGAAGTCATTGTGTCTCGAACAAACTTTATCTCATCCCACACAGAGAAGCCTGTTAGAGTAGTTGGTTTATCCACTGCTTTAGCAAATGCCAGAGACCTTGCTGACTGGCTAAACATTAATCAGGTATGAAAAAAGTTTTAGAAGATGGATATGTATTGGTCCTGCAGAAAAACAAAATAGCAATTTATAAGATAATTCAAGAATGACCTTGAAAAAAAAACCTGTTGTCTTGTAGATGGGTCTCTTCAACTTCCGACCATCTGTACGCCCAGTTCCTCTCGAGGTGCACATTCAGGGCTTCCCTGGCCAGCATTACTGTCCTCGCATGGCTAGCATGAACAAACCTGCATTTCAGGGTAAGAACAAGCTCTTAGGTCTTCTCCTTCTTTCTGTAAAAAGAAAAAAGACTTTGCAAAGTTCATTTGCAGCACATATGCAGCATGTGTTACTGTATGCACTCTTGGCATGTATTGGGGGAATCTGCTCTGCTAATGGCCCAAAGCTATTTGTCTGAAACATAAAGTGTGCTGCAAATGCAACATGTAACAGAAGAATGTAATGTATTAGGAACAGAAGAATAAAATTATTGCTAGTGAAGAGGAAATAAAATGTGTTTTCTCTTAGTGTTTGACACCATAAAGAAACATTTGTGTAAAAATATTTGAAATTTAGAAAGTAAGAAAACCATTCATATTATTAATCTACTGAGGTATTTTATAATGGACCACTGTACTTAAGCTTTTAAAAAATTGTGAACAGAAGTTGCAAGTCAGGCTAACCTCCTATAATTCTAGTTTCAAAGCAATAACCATAAAATCCAAAATTTCTAGTGCATCCAGATATGCTTCTGTTTCCAATTTTTTTTTTCTTAACCAAGCTGGCAAGCAGGATAGATTTAAGAAAAACTCTCATATTTTATTTGAGCATGTTTCATTTTGGTTACATAAGGAATATTTATGATATCAAATAAAAGTAGCCTTCAAAATAAATTTTGTAATGTGAACTGCTGTTGATTGTGAGGTGACATTTGTGAGGTGACTTTTTAGCTGCTTTAATTAGCCTTATGACAGAAGCAAAGTATTGATTGTGGACTAGAGACCAATCTTGACAGCTCGGATTATTTACACCTCCACAAGAGCATTGTACAAAAACACTAATGAACAATAAATCTGTCTTGGGCTATTCTGCCACACCTGTTCCTGAAGCAAAAAAATCCATTAGATGTTGGGCTTTTAAAATATATAGATATATTGGCATATATAGTTGTGAGATATAAATACAGATGAATCATCCTATTTCAAGAATTTCACAACTGCATACTGTGTGTATATGCAGGAACACATGCTGGGTAGTATTCATGAGCTGGGGAGCAATATGTGCTGATGGATAATATGAAATAGTTTTCAGAAATTAACAATACATAAATTTAGTTGCTAGAATGAGAATTACATGAGAAAACAGACAAATTGATTTAAAAATTACTTGGAGTATTTGAAATTCTAGGTACACCTGTGTATCATTCTAGTGCTTGTTGTTGCTAGAAAATCTGTAGAAATACGATTTAATGAAGCCTCTGTTCCCCACTTCTTTGCCATGATACAGTCAAGGTTATTTTAGTGCTTTGATGGCAACACTGAGACCATAAAAATTTCCTGGGAATCTGAAACTTTTCAAAGATGGGTTGAGCAAGAAAACACTCTTTTGAAAAATCCTAAAACAAAATTGGTTCAAATATGTCAAATATGTCTATTAGTATGACTAATATGACTAATTAGTAAACACAGGAACAGAGGTCAGGCAAAAAGCAAGTTTTAGACATTGATGGCACTTAGTCCGAGGCAACATACCCCAATAGGGTAGAAAAAAAATCATACTTATTAGGCTGGGATAGAGAAATTTACAAACTTTGTAGTCAGGAAAGCTTGTTTAGGTTTTGTGGTGTTTTGTTGGTTTTGGTTTTTTCATGACTGATTCTCTTAATTAGCTCATAATAATCACTGAAGTAGCAGGACAATTTAACTCAGACTCAGCTAAGTGTCGTTATATGGTCTTTGGTTCAGAGGTGGGATATGCTCACCCCAGTTGTATCTCGCCAGCAGAACAGAGATGAAGTATACATACCTGTATATCATCTGCAGAGGGTTTTATCAGCTGTCTGGCTATTGCAAGGAGTAACTCTAATTTTTATCCTTAAAGGGCCTAATTCTCAAGTTCTGTTTTCCTCAACAGCAATTCGGAGTCATTCTCCAGCCAAGCCTGTTCTCATTTTTGTGTCATCCAGACGTCAGACAAGGCTTACTGCCTTAGATCTGATAGCTTTCCTAGCCACTGAGGATGATCCCAAACAATGGCTGAAGATGGATGAAAGAGAGGTAGATCCATTTTACCTTCATTATTTGTGCTTTGCTTCTATTTTATTGATGCTTGCCTGAAAAAAAGTCACTCTAAAACAAGAATCATGTGAGAGTAGTCTTGAAAGAGCTATGCATATGCTACATTTCCATATGTATTAAAAGTATTGTCACCATTAAGATTATATAAGCGTTTGTGCTAGAGCTGAACTTCAGAACACAAACTCTTTTATCTTTGTTTTTTTCCTGCATATCTCTTATTAAGGCTAGTTCCATTGTCCCAGACAACATATATCACATGGTACAATCTTTGATACAAAGATAAGACAAAGACTTAAAGAAAGAGGGCTAACGTTCTCTGAAGTTTACAGATGGACGTCTGTGACATATAGATGAGCTGGAATTCAACCCAAATCTCTTTCAGTGTTTTAGGAGAAAAATCTTCCTTCTCTTAAGATGCATTATGTACATATATCTGTGTGAATATATGTATATACATGCATCTGTCCATCTATATTCATACATGTATAGATACATATACTCAAACCAATCATTTAGGAAAGGTTTAGTCTTGCCTATCAGTGCAATAAATGATATAAAAAAAGTTTAGAAAGCTTCTGCTGATAGCTTTGTAATAAGAACATAAATGTAGAAAAGTTTTTATTCTTTTTCAAGCAATATAATCTTTAATTACATTTTCTTGTATTGTTTGTCATAAAAAGCCTTCATTTGTTTATTGGAAAACATGGATGATGACTAAATAATAAACCACTATTCAATATTCTCTTTTATCTGCATTTTTCAAACTGTATACCAGATTATATTTGATCCACTTAGTTCACCACCTGCTCTGAATACACTGTTATTTATTTCCTTCTGCACTGATGGTCCTGATTATAGTATATCATTGCTTCAAAACAGTTTTTTTGGTTGATATTTAGATTTTCCAGATTTTGGAAATTAGTTTTTTCTAATTTGGCTGCAAATCTTTGACTAGGAATTTCTGTGATAACTTAGGGCTAAAATACAACAAAATGCAGGAATCATACGTAAAAGATCCAAAGTGAATACTGTATGAATATTTATTTCTCAACAGCTTTATGCATGGTTATACAGTTGTATCCCAAATATTACATGCGAAAAATGTAGGTTTATAGATTATATTACTTGTGTTTGTCTCTTTGCAAAAAACAAAGTGATTTTTCAGAGATTAAGCACATCTATATCCTTCCTGTTTTAGATGGATTTTAAAATAGAAAATGGCTGTCTTGGCTGATAAACTACTAGTGCTAAAGCACAACTCAGCGTGAGGCCACTTTTCTAGCTGTATAACCTTTATTTAATGTTTCCTTGAGCCTAATAGAAACATTTCATATCCAAGTTATATTACTACTTTGTTGAGTACTCTAGTAGCTTGTGCTGGTTTACTGTAGTAATCACACCTACAGTTAGAATATGGAAGGTGCAGCCTGCCCTCAATGATTTACATTAATATAAATAGTTTCCCCATGTCCTGGGAGCCACTACTGTCCTGAGAACTATAGCTGAAACTTCTTCACTTGCTGGAAAAGGGTTTCCTAGTAGAAGTCTTTAAATTTCATGTTTCGGAATACCTCTGAAGGTTTTGAAATAGGAGCCAACAAGGACAAGCAGACTTCGCATGTATTAGTTTAATGACATTTGCATTAAGCTGAATGTTTGGAGCATGAGATACCTATCAAGTTACTCAGTTCTGATTACATAAATGAGGATTATGTTCTAAGTTGTTATATCTTACCACTATTATGCAGAACACAATTCTGTTTGAAGTACCCACAATTTCAAGTGGACGTTTCTTTAGGTAATTATGGGACTAGTTTGTAGTTTTGTATTTTAAATTAGCATGATTCCCTGAGTTTCATTTGACATTGAAGCACAGGACAAAGCTATAGTAGTGCTACCTACGTAGTGTAGGTATGTCCTGCCTAATTCTTTATCCATAATATTTTTAATTTAATTTTAAAATTTTTACTTCAAGTTTTATTATCGTCAGGCTTAGAATAGGTGAAATAGAGAAAATGCTCTCCCTATTGCTATAACATTTTAAAGTATGAAAAGCAGAACTAGCAAATACTGACTTTGTAGTAGGTATTCCATGTCTTCTTGCCCAAATATTTCAAGTGTTTCTCAATTCCATATGGGATAAAAATGGATCAGTTAGAAGAATTAAATTGTTGCTCTTAAACAACTTTTTTTTTCCTGTCAGTCTTTCACATTTGTTTGGTTTTTTGATTTAGTTTCTTCTTTTTTTTTTTGCCAACCCCTGTTCTTTTAGGAAAACTTACAACAAATTACTTTTTTTTTCCAAATATTTGTAATTGTTAATTATGAAGTATGTTGAGATAGAAGAGATTTTTCATGGGTGTATACAAAGTTCACAAGCTTTACAACAGACCTTGGAATTTTTTACTTGTCAGCCTTATCCATATAATGTTTATTTTTCCTGACATAAGAGTTTTGAGAACTCACTCAGTTCCGTTTACTGGTGTAATTGGTTTTGCTACCTGATGGCTAAAGTTAAGCTGTTTTTATGTTAGCTTCCCATTGGGTAGACTTCAAGGCATCTTGAAATGCTGTGAACAATGCCATCCATAATAACGTCTAGAGGACTGATAGGTAAACACAGATTCTTGCAGCCATTAAAAGTGTTTTTCTGTCTGTTACATCTGTGATGGTATCAGAGAAATTTATGCCTCGTGTGGAAGAGAGTGGAGACCAATACTTGATCTTTGTTACCTTTGTTGCTACCAATACCAGACCTTTGTTTATCATCATCTTTGTTTGCCATCATCTTAGCTTCCATCATCTTCTCTGTAGAGGTTCCCTCTGTAGTGGTAGTGCCAAACCAGGCTCTCATTTGCAACTTGTGAATGATTCTGGTCACAAAATTCCAGACTGCTTCTCTTCACGGTAGTCTAAGGTAAGAGGTGAATCTATCTCTGCCACCTGGCTCCAAGTATGAAATACAGGCAATATATGCATCAGTTATATTTCAAACAGCATGAACTTGCATGAAACTTCTGGAATATATATTTGTGTATAGATATACAGAAAAACCCTTCAACTCTTGCCACCAAAGTACATAACAGCATGCCTGAATCATGGAGAAATCATAAAAGATGGTCTTTCCCTCAAAGGAGTCAGTAGTCTAAGAATTACAGTTGAGAAGGAATTTTGTTATACATCCATATACAGAAAAATATATATGTTATAGGCAGCTCCATTAGGTTTTGGGGATGGTTATTCCTGGATGTTTTCCTTGAATTTTATGTCTGGTGTGCAGTTGCTGGGTCATACCCATTACATTATTCAGGAAGTTAAAAGGTATTCAGGAGGTTGAGACAGTGGTCAGTCTTCATTAGACTGACCAGTACTTGATGAAAATTGCTTTTTCTAGTACTGATCAGTTTTCCAGTTCTACTGGACCTGTTGCTGCACTGCAATAGTTAGATTTGTTTCATATATTCCATCCAACTAAGTTTCAGGTGATGCATGTCCATTTTGTGAAGGAACATCCACTCAAATACCTCATATATTATACATACCTTAGTCTGACCAAGGAAGCTTCCGATGATATTGAAATACCCTACTTACCAAGATTTGTAGATGATACTTCAAAGCTCCTTCCTACATTCTCCATTTGCAGACATTCTTCAGGATTTAAGCAAGACTGCCACAGTTTGCCCACAGTATGAGTGAGCAGTCTGTTGAAGAAGAAAGAATAGTTACCTATCTTAGAGCCTTAGAGATGTTTTTTAATTTTTCCCTAAGGTTCAGTGTCCATACACATTCCAAAATGAGCTCTCTACCCCTTACAAAATGTGAAGTTTATTCTTCAGCAAAGAAGGAAGAAGCAGCAGCAAAAATTGCAATCCTCACCATCCACAGTAGTAGCAAGGACTCTTCGTTAGACATCACTCTGTAAAGGTTGTTCTGGTTATACTTATGAGGCACAGATGCATCGTGACAGAAATGTGCATGGGCAGTGCATCTCAAAGAGAAAACTGCACCTGTAAATGGAGTAGTTTTTCATTTCTTTTTTTGTTCACTAATGCC
>VXAU01004454.1:67266-88126 GCA_013399695.1 Formicarius rufipectus
TTGAGAAAGTATGGGTTTTTGGCATCTTGAAACAATATATCACACTCAAAGGGACAGAATTGGGCTGCACAATCTGTTAGCTCATTCTTGTCCAATCTGGTCTCCTCCTTTCTTTTGGAGCCAGCATTGTCATCAGCTTGCTGAATTATACTCTGACTGGAATGTATTTCAGGCACAGGGTAATGTATCTGCTTAAATGGAATCCTATCTTTCTACAAAAGCTTTTTAAGTATAATAAATTTGAAATATAAAAAAAAAAGTTCTATTAGCTTAAAGTAAATGGTTCAACAGTTTACATATGTGCAGGAACAAAGAAAATGACTACTTAGTACTTTGAGAAAAATCTAGCTTGTTCAGAAATTAGACTAGAAAATATAGAAATAAGGTTTACTTATTATTTACTTAATAAATATTTTGCAATGCTACTAGAATCCCAAATTGGTTTTCAAAGGTTTTTTTACTGAAAGGCAGATTCCTTATTGACTCAGTGTTAGGAAAGTACATGAGATATTTTTGTCTCTTTATAAGAAAAATCTATGAAGGATAGCAAAACCTTTCAGCATGGGCCAAATCTTGCCCATCTTAGAGTCCAGGGAAAAATCCTTCCTTGCATTAAGTTCCCTGCAATGGTGTTTTACAGGGCGTTTTTTATGTCAGTACTGTACATATTTCCTTATGTTATTTTAATATACTTTTTTTTTCTGTTCTTAAAATATATTTTCTTTACACTTCTATGAGTAAAACAACATTAGAGTTCCTTTCAGAAAGATAAATATTAATTAAGTTATAACAATGCAGAAATGTTAGGTTTGTTTTATAGTCACAGTGCTGTGTCTGTTTCTGGTTAATGAACCTATTAATTGTGCCATTATTTCTTAATAGAAAGTTATTCTTACACTACACTGACATAAGGGAGTTATATTCTTAAATAAATTGTCATGAGAATTTTAAGCCTTGGATTGTGCCTATGGGTAAAACAGTTATGTTTATTACAGTGATTTATGTGAAAGTAAGGGGTCAGCTAAAAATGACTAGGATTCCCTGCTGCTAAAATGACAGGATAGTAGTACGTGTGCCAGCTCTCCTGCTAAGGGTTCTTTAGTTTTCCTGTGGTAAATTACACTGCTTTGCAGGTATGACTAACAGCACCACAGGCCACCGCTGTAATACAAGTCAGAGGGGAAAAAAATAACCACCACTGATTGTAAAAGCAACAAGAACATCTTTGAATAAATTCCCAGCAGTGTGAATTTAGGATGTTTTATGCTGGCAACTACATGGTGAAAAGGTTTAGCTGAGATTCTCTACTGAAAATAACTCACACTGTAAAATTGTGTGTGCTGAAGGAGCAGTCTAATCACTATAGACTAATCCAAATCAGCTAATTTGGTCCCTGTACTGTTCTAGAGGAAAAGGGAGTTTAGATTCATTATTTTCCCAATATCACATTCTGCTGATGTGAATAATGGAATAAATGTCATTGGAACTAGCTTGTTCCCTACTTTAAAGACATAACTATCATAAAGTGCAGTTCTTGGTGGAGAAGAGAAAAATTAATTTAACAATCTTTTATCAATTTTTGAATGGAGAAATAGAGTAAAATGTAAATGCTTTCTTTTTGTTTTGTTCATTTTTCAGATATTGACTGGTTGGGTTTTTTTCTTTTTTGTCATCTTAATTTCCTGTCCAATATATACATATAGCTATTATTTCTCAAAGTGTCTATATAGGTGTAAGGAGTCTATGCAGTACTAGTACCACTTCATAAATCCATAGCACAGAAAGTCCTAATACGTTCAATAATATTTTTAGTATTGTATGTTGATGGTCATAGTTGTAGAGAAAACAGTGTATGTGTTCTCATTTTATCAAGCTATTTTTTAGTCTTAGAAGCAAAACTCTTTAAGATGAGTCATAATTCATGTTGTTCACACTGCAGTCACATGTCTACATGTTCACTAGAGAAATCAAAGCTTTGCTGATTGTATCTAGATAGATAAACTTTATCCTTTAACATATCCTCCTTTCAGTCAGCTCTTTACTCTCCTGGACTTATCTACCCTTCTTCTTGCTTCTCTTTCCAAAGTGAACTTATCCCCCCTTTACTTCTCAATTCATTGCCTTTTGTTTTTTTTTGGTTTATTTCCTTTCAGCTCCCTTTCTTTTTGGTGTTTTATAGTTCCTTTCACTCCTTTCTTCTATAAGCATCCTCTTCTTTTATTTGTGCAGATTAGTTTATACAACAAAGTATAGGAAACTCTCAGGAACATCCAGGCAACTGCACTGTAAAGGGGAATAAAGTTTAGGAGCAACCATTGACAGATCAAATTGGTCTGTCAAAAGTTGATTTTTTTTTTCCAGTTGGGTTCTCTGTTACTTCCATCAGTTGTGGTTCTGTTAGTCAATACTACTTCAACAAATAGACTTTCAAAATGCTTTGTAATTTGTTCTTCCTGACAAAATTGATTATTTACAAAATCTATATTGTTTGTCTGTCTGTTTTAAAATCTTCAGTATGGACTGTTATATTCTTCACCTTTTTTATGCCTCTTAAGGATTCTTTTTATAATAGTAGTAGTGTGTTACTTGGGTTTAGATACATGAATAATTTTATGCATATTAAGGTCTGATAGTTATATTAAGGAAATATTTAGAGAGGTTGCAATTTTAAACATCAGAAGTTCAGCTCCTCAGAGTCCAAAATGGAAATTAAAATATCACTAGTCATGCAGGTATCATGTCTTGTTACTCAGTCCGAGGTGAGACTGAACACTATGTCCAAATTCTTCAGTTACTCTGACTAATTTGTTCTGCGCTGTTTTTAATCTAACCTTGCTATATCTTCTACATTAACCATGAATGACACTGCCCATAAGTATGCAATATCATCATGCCACTGCTGGTGGCACCAGGAAACCACTAATAAGAGCATAAATTTTAAAGTTCCTGTCTATAATTATATTAAAATCACATAAAATTATAAATATCTTTAGAAATAAAACAGTGAAAGGAATATTGAGGACTAAAATCACTAAACAGGACAGTTTTGTTTATTACTGAGGGACTTTTCATAGAAATAAATTTATTATCAAGTTTACTTCTTGAAATTATGGGCAAGAAAGATAATTAAAATGATAGTACTTAAAATTATCTCAAATAATCATTGATATGAAATTTGAAAAAGTAAGAAAAAACACTTTTTGTCTGGACTTCTAAAAGTTTTAAATGAGCACACTCAATAGATGTTGGGTTTCACGACAGGGTTTGTGTCTATAAATTACAAACTCTGAAAAAGAATTGGAATTAATTTACATTTCAGCATGTGAATAGGAACCTTTCTTGATGAATAATAATTGCAAAATTATCAACCTGAATAACTGTGTCTTTTCAAAGTCATTAGAGAGAGACAAATTCATTTTTCATGACTGTTATGTTACTGGTTGCAGGGATTTGCTATGTTTTTGTACCAGTTCTAACCCCTTTGATACTAGGGATTGCATTAAACAAACACAGAGCAGAATGCACAGCATTTGCCAGACCTGTCAGGATATTTTCAGCATTTTCATTTCCTTGTCTGTGTTACTTAGAATGTCAATAAACTCATATGCATTTCCTATTCCCCCTCTTATCATTAATACAGTATCTTATTATTCAGACTAAAACCAGGCTTTTCAGAGACTGAAGAAGGCTCTGTTTTCCTGTTTGTATAAACAACATTGAGCAAATTATCCTGCTACAAAAAAAAAAAAGAAAGTTGGGGGGGGCAGAATTGCAGTCCTAAAACTTTAAAATTTCTGAGTAATCTGTTTTAAAACATGCAATTATTCTTTCTGTTACAGATGAATGACATTATAGTGACAGTTAGAGATTCCAATCTGAAGCTGACACTTGCTTTTGGAATAGGCATGCACCACGCAGGTCTGCATGAAAGGGACAGAAAAACTGTGGAAGAATTGTTTGTGAACTGCAAAATCCAGGTACGTGTGTTCTTTTTAAATCCTGCTGTAATGAGTTTTATATGGAATTTTAAAAGTCAGCTTTTTGTTACATGTACCTCATTAATCTTTCTTTCTGTCTTAGGTTCTTATTGCCACAAGCACATTAGCTTGGGGTGTAAATTTTCCAGCTCATTTAGTAATTGTTAAAGGAACAGAATACTATGATGGAAAGACACGGCGTTACGTGGATTATCCCATTACAGGTACTCACATAAATTATGAAGATCTTCATATGTTGAAATGTACTTCAGTCATGTGCAAATGATCTGAATTATTTAGTATCTGATCACTAAAAACAGCTAATTTGGGTAGAGACTAGGAGAGATGAAGAAAGGATTTCTTTGTTCAATGCAAGATGTAAGAGAACTCTAAAGATTTTCTATAATAATGAAAATGTTTCTGTTTTGCAAATACTTTTTCATGTGAAATTCCTTTAATGTGTAGCATCCAAAATAGATGTTTAACAATTAAAGGGACAAATTAGCTATCTAGTTAATTGTATAAAAGGAAGTTTTCATGCATACAATTTTTTTTTTCATTTTTTAAACCTTTTCTAAATAGAAACAAATTTCCAACAATAAACTTAGCCATAGTTTGAAAGACAACAGTTGAATCACACATGTACGAGAAAATTAAGTGTATGCATAGTCACTTGACAGTAAATGAAAGACCTTAATTCGTCTGATATCTTCAGTGATGTAAGTAATACCCCAGAAGTAAGCAGCTAAATAAAATATCTGAATTTCTGGCTTGGTACAGACTTTTATTACTTTCTGGCTCTGGTAAACTCCAGTTTTCATAAATAGCATATTCTACAGTGTTTTCAACAAGCTTAAGAAAGTTAACCATTGAAGAACTTCTTTTAGAGTCCAGACAGGGAGAATATTTGTCTGGGTGGTATGAAGTTTGAAGAATGAGGACAAGCTAAATTTATTCCAGGTTTCGTGTTCTGTTTTCCCTTTCTGTTTTCACAAGAGAAAGTTTATTATTAAATAATCCTATACTATGCTAGTGATGTGTACACCTAAGGGCAATCTAAATGTTATTTGTAAGGTAATTAGAGAGCTTGCATCTTTTTAGCTGTGCACTGTCTTTTCAGCCATGTGCTGTCTTTTAAGGAAGAGGAGTTTAGTAATGAAAAAAAGCTCAAACTGAAAATACTACAGAGGTTACTTCTTCAAGTAACCCATCATAGAGCTTAATTTAGTGGTTAGTGCTCTGCAGGAAACTTGGGATCAATTTCCAGACCAACTCTCTTTTTCAAAGATTCTGGTATGACCTGGGAGCTTTGCCATGCACACTTGTATTTTCTGACAGACTTTGGCTGATGTAAACTTAGTAAAAACAGCCTCAGCAGTGCCGTAGTGTCTTCTCGTGCCGACTGGAAGAACAACGACGAGCAACTTTATTACTGAATGAGGAAAAGTGGCGAGGAAAGAAATCGACTGATTTTAAATTAGGGAATGATGAGACTTTCATTCTTTATTGCCTTTTTAAAATCAGATAACTTCAACACTGAAGATTGTTCAATTCCTGCATTTTCAGTAGTACTTGGGATGGGGGGGAGGTGAGGATGGAATACCACCATCTGTGATGGAAGTACTCAGATTTTGTTGTCTGCACTGCAACAGAAAATGCAGATTTCTTACTTTATGAAGAAACATGTGGTGTGGTTTGCCTAAAGCATTTTTATTTTTAACTTTCTAGAGAATATTTATGCATCTGGAACTTTTGTGGATAGGTAGCAGCAGCAATAAAATGGAAATGTAATTAATTTCTTTCTGAAATACTTCCAAAAATTTCACAATACTGTCTTTAATACTGCCCTCAAGTTATGCCTTCACTGTTCCATCGTGGTATTACTTGGTTTTCACTACTGAAGTTACCTTTCTGTATCAGGAAGGCATTTGGCCTCAAGGAAGCAGCTGAGGGCAGAATGAATCACTGTGGAGTGTTCAGTGATTTCAAAATAAGCAAGAATGCTTCATTGAGTGAAGTCAGAGATTTTGGGGAAGGCCTTTTCTCAGTTACCAGACATTTATTTAGTCAGCCAGTTGGATCGTATTTAATATTTCAAGAGTTTAGTCCAGTGATTAAAAGCAGCCAAGGAACATATAGTCAGTAAAGAAAATATTGGATTTGGATAATTACATGGTGGATATTGGCAGAAATAGTTTCCTGATGCTTTTTGGTAAATCCGTTTCCTATACGGTATTATGCACAAATTAATTTACCACATTAGACCAGCAAGAAGTTGTTTCATCACTCTCCTGTGCACGTACCTATTCAGAAGCAGCAGATTTAAATAGTTTTATTTTTACATTGTAACATCACTCCTAAACTAACAAAAGGAATAAACTGATAAAAAATATTGCTATCTCTATAGCTTGTCAGTATATTACTAAAAAGTCACCTTTGGCCTATCTTTTTCTCCTATAATGGTCCTTTGCTGTATCCCATTCTCTACTGTGGATTCTCCTTCCCCAGCTGAGCTTTGGGGCAAAAGCATATTGATTCTGAACTCAAATCAGTCTCTTTTCTAAATGTCAGGTACTTTAAGCTACATGTTGGGCAGGTATGATAGAGCTCCTAGGGAATAAACAAAGCATAAAAAGTTTTGAAATAAAGATGTAAAACTTACATATTGCTTGCTTTCCATTGTTTCTTCTAAGTTAAATAGAAGTTGGAGGTACCAGAAAGGAATCAGAGCTCAGTTGAATGAGACACAAAACAGCCTGTGCAGATAACAGGCTGCACTTCTCAGATGAAAGGAAAACACAAACATACTTATCTTGGTGTCCCACTAGCAAGTTGAGCATGTTTTGCATAAACTAGTATTTTCAATATTTATAGAAGTCATTAACTAGTATATGAAAGTAATGGTGTGTAGGCAGAGTAGTAGAGGTAAGCTTTAACTATACCTGCTTTTAAATTTGTATATTGTGATCTGATATAGAGACAGCATAGGATATGAAACCATCTTTACTCCCATGCTAATAACTAATATAACTTGCCCTGAAATCTGAGTGGTAAATAACATAGCATTCGGGAATTAGAAATTGCCTTTACCGTTTTATCTCTAAAATATTCAAAACCTGGGAAATAGTATCTGCCAGAAAAGCTTATAACAAGGAACTTGTATAAATGTGAAGTCAAATATTTGAAAACTGGGAAATAATAGTCATTGTAGCCTTCATGAGTTCTCTTACTCATCATGTTTAATTGCATATGATCAAATGAGGGATGGATGTGAAATGGAAGGAGAGTAGAAGAAATTTGTATTGGACTTAAGCTTAGTTTCTGTTGCATTGGGTGGTCTTTATGTATGAAGGAAGATAAGTCTCTGCAAGAAAAAAGTTCATCATCAATTTATCTGAGATGGAAAAAAAAAAAATCCCATATTACATATTATACAGACATAAATACATTTATTTATACATCCAAACAAATACATTTGGTTTATACATTATTGTCTCTTTGGCAGATGTACTTCAAATGATGGGACGTGCTGGCAGACCACAGTTTGATGACCAAGGAAAAGCTGTAATTCTAGTTCATGACATTAAGAAAGACTTCTACAAAAAATTCCTTTATGAACCTTTCCCAGTGGAATCAAGGTAAAGATAAAGCAATCAGAAAAACTGATCAAACCATAAATAATACTACAAATGAGGGACAGAGGAAAGGGAAACAAAATTCCTGTACTGGAAAACTCATATTGGGGTTGAAAGAAGGATAATTTTCAAAAAAATACTACCCCTCTTTATGCAGAAAAATCCTTTCTTCTGTGAGTTTTGAAGCATTACTGAACTCTTCAGTTCATTCCTCGATAATACTACAGATGCCTCTGGTTCTGGGTGTTGTCTCAGACATGTGAATGAAAGCACAAGGACAGTGTTTGGGACAACTGCACTTGATCCTCAGCACCTGCTTTGAAATTCTGTGACAAATTCTTAATAAGAAGAAAATAAGTGAGTTTCTAGCACTTTTTCCCTAGAGTGCTTCTCTCGTTATAGATACCACATTCTTCAAAATCCCACAAGTTCAACGAGAAATCTACATGGTGTAAACTCTTACTAATATGGTCTTAGCATCTATATATCTTTTCCTTTAAAATTGCAACATTTTTGTTAGAAATGCAGAAACACTGCTTTTTTTGCAGACTGTCTGAACTTAGTTGATGCAACATTTGCTGTCTGGAATAATGTATTTTGTGTCTTGATTTTATTTTTAATATATCTAGTTATTCAGCAAGAAGCCCAACTAGTTACATGTTTCATGGAGGATTTCTCAGACATATTATAAAGCATGAACATTACTAAAAGCTTTTTCCAGTGACAAAGAATTCACAGTATTGTTCTGATAAGGAAAGTTCATCCCTTAATATAAGTGATAATGGGACCTCTATCTGCTCAGGAAATTTGTAGGAGCTTGACAGTTCAATCCATCTATGAAACAGTTTAAATGGGCTGATGTATTTATAGATTGACAGATACATAATTTCTGTAAATAAAAAATGTAGAGACATAAATTTAATTTCCTTAGGAAATCACACTTTTTTAACATAGAAATTTCACTTAGTGCAAAAAGCTAGGAGTTGAACTTCAAAATGATAGCAAATAAGTCAAAAGAGTCAAGTTATTAAAATATTGATGATCTATCCAGGGTGCATGACACTAGCATAAACTAAGAAATATCTCTATTCATTGGTAAGTGATGTTTCTAAATAAAGAAATCATATCTTCAATATAACAGTAGTAATCACACCTTTTTCAATTTGGAAGACTTTAAATATTCTCTATTTCTAGTAGCTCATTTTGTGTGTATAGATTTACTTTGTAGCTTTATATATTCCATCTTCTGCTGTAAAGAAAGAATATTTGATAAATTTCCAGATGAAGACTCACATATTAATAATGATCTCATTAAGTTCCGTGTAGGTTGTGAACCTATTACCTTAGATTTGTCTTGGTCACTTTTTCTGAAAGCCATTTTTTCTATGTATTAGTTGTAAGACTTGAGTGGTCAATTCATATAACAGGCCTCGTGCTCTCCCTGATCATGGGCCTTAAATACAGCACATTAGAAGCAAACAAACAAACAAAAAGTACTAATTATTGTGAAACAGACATTGGATCATCTGTCCAGTTTCTTTTGGACAATCTGCGTAGAATGTCTGCAGTTCTGACCTTTAGAAGTGTGCATTCAGCAGTGTAGAGCAGTAAAACAGCTACTCAAGCCAAATTATTCTTTACTTTTAGAAAAAGGGAAAGAACATTGGAAAAAGAAAACTGATTATAATATGAGAAAAATTAGATTGAACCTTAAGGATATTTGCTGTTCTCTGAACTCTAGCCAGACATGATCTCATTAGATACCCTAATGGAGGTCTTTGTTCCATTTAATGACACAGTATTTTATTTTTTTTTAGAAGCATTTTAACAGCTTTTGTTCTTTTGTGTTTTTGAGTTTAGATCTTTCTGGGTAAAAGTAGCTCCTCTTCTTTTTTTTACATTGGAAGAAGATGAGGCAAAATCTGGGGGAAGCAGTTTTGATGTAATTTTAATAACCCTCAAGTATTTGTTGAGTATTAGCTAAGCTATTGCCACTGTTTCATTTCCTGTTTGTCTTTCCAGATGATTCTCTATTGGATTTAACCAGCATGATCATATGGTCAACATACAATATTCAGAAGTTACCATTGAGTAGCTCCATCTGAATACATTCCTTGAATGACTTAAACTTGTGCATTCTTGGTCCAATCAAAAAATAATTCGAGCTTCATTCCACTATCATGTAAAGAAGATGACTGACCTTGCAATTACATTCCCCCTTCTTCCCCTCTTCTATCAGAAGAGAATTATATAGTATTTTCAGATTAAAAGTAATAAACCTTTTAATGGACAACTCTACAAAATATATTACCTGTCTTTGTGATTGTAAAGTCAGCTAAGCCCTCGTGTTTCCTGTTCTTCAGCTTGTTAGAAGTGCTGGCTGACCACTTGAATGCTGAAATTGCTGCTGGAACTATAACGTCTAAGCAGGATGCAATGGATTACATCACCTGGACGTACTTCTTCCGTAGACTTATAATGAACCCAACGTGAGTATACAACACAAAATGCATTTTACTCTCCAGGTAGCTTGAGGTTAGAGTTGATACAAAGGTGATCTGTCTGCTGCTGGAGCCTAGAATACTTAGCAGTCTCCAGTGTAGGAACATAACTGGCCCACACGTGGAATAAATCTTGTGTGCACATTTTTTTTATCATTTTTTCTCTAAATATAAATGTATTTCTTGGCAGATAACTTTACAACTTAGTGACAACTATAAAATAGCCTTATTGAGAGGGCTGCATCAGCATCCCTAAAATAAAATTCCAGATTATCACATTCTTTCAGATATTGTATTTACAATGCAATACTTTTTTTGTTAGCTACCACATTGATATGTTCTGCCCAGTTTTCTTTAGAAAATTTATTAAGACCTGGACTTTCCTAATAAATGAGAGAATAGCTATCAGCTGTTTCTCTGTGATAAAGTTTGCTTTCATTACAGTATCCTGGTGAAACCATGTGTGCAATATTCTCAGTGATTGCTATCATCCTGCCTAGCTCCAGCTGGTATGCAGATCATTCTGGGCTGTTCCAGATATGTAGCCTGCCTTGGCTACAGTGCTGTTTTGGGTAAATGATATGTTACATGTCAGGTGATCATTGACCTGCCAAAATAATGTGGCAAATAAAGGATTAGTCATTTAGATCACTAAATGTTTCTTAATGTACTCCAGAGTGTTATATTCTGAAATCATGTTGATGTCCATGACATTTGGCCAGATTTTCAGCTGAGTTCTTTATATGCAACTGCTGCTGGGAGCCTGCAGGTGATAAAATAATTTACTTTAATTCTTTTTTAATCTTTATTAGTTTTGAATTCTGGATCTAGTCATATGCTGAGAATCTCCCACAAAACAAACTGAATTTCCATCTAATCTTCTCGGAAAATAAAAAAATATAAAAAAAGTAGAGCATTAGAACTGTAAACTAAAGAAGATATATTCAATTTACTCACTTATAGCTAACAAAATGCATACATTTATGTGGAAGGTATTCCTCCTCTGAGAGTGACAAACAGTTAAATTCTGATTTTGTGTAGGTTAGATATTATAATTTTTTAGTATAAAGAGTACTGTTACTTTGAAATGTCTTACTCTTAAATTACTGTGGTAAAATTCTTTAGTTGATTTGGTTTTGGCAAGCTTTGATCATGTGGTATCTGTGGTAGGTAGATTTTTTTAAGACACAAGGTAAGTGTAAAATATAGAAATATCATCATTTTGATTTAATAGGCAAGTTTTTCCCAATATATAAGAAGGTTTCCAGTGGAGGTTGGCATGGTGACTGATGTCCCTTTCTTCTCTGCAGTTTCTTTATTGTAATGGAAAGCTAAATCTAAAGTTATCACAATTTCAAATTTAAAGCAAAAGTTCTGCTATTGTGAGAGGATTGTGGGAAGAAAGTTGGGGCGGGGGGAGGGGAGAGAGACACAACAGAAATTTCATAAGATACAAAGAACCTTTGTAGTGAGAAGCAAGATGAACAGATCTTGACTAGTCATGACCATAATGGCAGGATAGGAATGCATATTGAAGTCTCTAATAAAATTGAGGTCTTCCTTTGGAATGCCACACATGCAGGTTCAAACTGTTTGCAAGTTGAGCTGCTTTATGCCCTGTCTCATCCACACAGGTACTCAGCATTCCTTCTATATTCAGTCACGCAAGGAGAAAAATTAAGGATATTTTTGACTCTGTCAAAGAGTTCACTTCTAGATACCAAGCACAAATGTAATGAATATGCATGCATTCCATTCTTTGGTATGATAATAATAATAACTTTCATCCAAAGTTACTAAACTATCCTAGCCAGTTAGTAGTTTTTCTGGACCTACTTTCTGGGGTATTTTCAGAGCTCCTAAAAGTCAAGCAAGCAATTCCAGCATGGTCAGTGTTTGAATGGAATACATCCAAGGAAAACTGAAGTTTTTATGAACACAAGTCAGTCACTGGTAAGATAACTTTGAATAAATTGCAATATGGTAATAGAGTTTACTGTGCCGTAAGCAAGCATATGAAATGATTGATATTACCAAACAAGAACTATTTGTGGCCCTTAATAATCCAAAGATTTTAGGTGGTTTTGTTTTGGTTTTGTTTTTTTTTCAAAAGAGTAGGAGCACAATTGCTGATTTTTTTGTTTACCAAATACCCACTCAGTGTCACTTGATGGAAGTATGCTTTATCATGTCCTGCCCCAAAACAATTTTTCTCCACTGTGAAACAGGAACTGTTTTCCAGAGAGCAGGTGATTGTACCTTAGTGGTGAATAAGCAATTCCTGTATGAATGATTAGTAAATTGCCTTGGGATTCATTGGCATCAAAGACATTGCTTGTGATGCTGTAAATCCCCCAAATAATGGGGATATTAGATAATATGCGGAAGATTTATATTCTCATTTATTGCCAGTTTTAGCCACTTGTATATTAAAGCTGCATAAGCAAATGTAGGATCATCCTATTCCAATTCAGTATCATAAAATGCCTTACTTGAATGCCTGCAATTTGTATTATTTAACCAATAGTAATCCAATTTTGTTGTGAGATAGAAATCAAAGTATCCCTTTGCTCTGAGTGTCCAGGTTGCTTCTAAACATGGAGTCATTATGAAAGTTTTTCTAATAAACTTGAGATAATTTGTTAAAACTTGTAATGATGGGTCTTTTAATGGTATTGAAAATCTTTGCTTGTTAAAATACTTCTTTTCATCAAACTATTAATTTTCTTCTTTGATGAACCCCTATCTCTCAAAATCTCTGGAATGGGTTTTAATAGTCTAGTTGAGAGGAGTAATTGAGCTGTTGATTTGGGGGAGCAGAGTAGCTGAGCGCTAGTTTTGTTTAGATGCACATTGACCAGTCATGTGCATGCTGACCGAGATATGATGTGCAAATGAGAAGAGTGGTCCAAACAAAGCTGTTTTCAAAGTGCATCAGTGTCAATATCCAGAGTTCCTTCCCTCTTCTTCCTCAGAGTTTCTGTATAACTTCAGTTAATATGTTCTCCTTTCCACACAGAACTGTAGTCTGTATGTTCTCTACTTAGTCAAGGTCACACAATTACAGGTCAGCAAAGTACCCTGTTCTTTGCAAGGGGCTATTTTGACAGGGCTCATCTATCTTCCTTCCTAGTCTGAAATGCCTTGATTATTTCATTCTTTTACCCTTATAAAAGATTGTAGACTGCGACTTTCTGCAAAAGAGAAATGGCTATGGCAAACATTTTCTGTAAATCACATTATGATATTTTCCAGATACATGTGCAGTGAAAGATAAGTAGAAATTTGCAACATATGTAAAGTTAAGCAGAATCAGCTTTCATTGGGAAAGTTAATATTTAGATATTCTGAGAGCATATATCACGTGGGTCTTAAAATGTGTGGCTATTTATGTATTCATAAATATATATGAGTGCATCTGTGTATGTGTAAACACAGAATCAGTTTTCTGTGTAAATTCCTTGCGAAAAACCTGGGAAAAAAATTATTCTATTAATTCATTCTGAGAATTATTGTAAGGGGCACTTTTTTGCTTTTTATCAGTCTTACAAATTTTTCTAGAGTCAATGAATACAGCATAAATTATATCATCTCAGATTGATGCTCTTACCAACATACACTTATATTTTGTTTTAAATTTCAATTTCTCAGTATGATTAGCTGGGCATGTGAATAAAACATCTAAATACAAATTATAATTATTACTGGTTATACCAGTATGGTTTCTGGGATTTAGATGACAGGTAATATCAAGATAGCAATCACTCAGGATAGAATACATATGTATTTCAGTGACTAAATCACAATTATTCAGAATTTTAGTGTTAGTTTGGAATTGTATCAGAATGAGGAATTACTGAAGAAAGTTAAATTAGCTAAGATTAAGAGAGAAAATGGAAAAATTTGGCAGTAGCTACTAACAGACGCCAGAACATGCAGGTATATTACATTGCAGTAATTGCCAATATCCATATTTAGAGTTAGTAAACATATTTCACAGAGTGGACTCTTTGCGGTGACATTTAAATCTATATGCATGCATAGATACATGTGCCTATATATATATTTCATCAATTACATAAAAGCAATAGGCATTATTATGAATTGTTAGACTCACAGTGATGTGAAAAGTGCAGGAATGTAGTTTATTGTATGGTTTTACCAAATATGCAGACAAATGAAGGTTTTTTTGAAGCTGTCAGACAGAGAAGCCAGAGGCCTCTGAGTATTTGAGCCCCTTCCTCTTCCTCAGTCTGCTACAATCTGAGGTGAGAATACAAAACTGAAGACCCTGCATCTCTCACCATTCAGAAAGCAAATTCAAATAATTGTTTTCCTACTCTTGGTCATGATTTATGTGTATAAATAATCTATTGGAATAGATGGTAGGAAAGAGAAATGTCAGATCAATATGTAAGGAAATTTATGTGTGTCTGTTACCTCCCATTTCTCATCAACGCATCTTGGGAGGTAAACTTTTCTGGTAAATGTTATAATTACAAGCACTGATGTGGAGGTAAATACCTTGCTGGTGTCAGAGAAGTTGGACTATTTTTTGTTCTTAAATAACCACAATATACAGTATACTGAAAGCTGATTAAACATCACAATGTATCTATTTCTTATACCTGGCATAAGCAAATATATGGATGCAAGGAAATGTGATAGAAGCAAAATACAGAAAGACTGTCTGCAGCATTTGTGCATGCTGTAATGCAGTTTAGCAAGCCAGTTATGGACTCCAAAATCACTCAGTAATGCCTTAACAAAACTGAGTTGGCATTTTGGTTCATAGCTCTCTGGTTATGAAGGTTCATCAATCGTGCCATATACTCCATACCATTTCCATGGTACCATTTGAAGATAGCAGCTGCTGAAGGCCACAAGCTGATGAAAGTAAATATAATTGATGACTGCAGTAAAGGACATACAAAAAATTGCTATCAATGCTCCTCCATATTTATTCATAACAAAATTGTGCTTTCGGAACTGTAAACTCTCAGAAAGAACATTTTCTTACTATCAACTAAATCTTTTTGTGCATTTGCTTCAAAAGGCCTACTGGCTAGCAAGTTCTTTCTTATAAATTTTTTGCCTGACTCTGTCACCAATTTTCATTATGTGTGTCGCTATTACTACCGTATAATCTGAACATAAAAAACATGGTGCTGTAACAAATGACTTCACAGCATTGACAGTTATAGCAGGACCATTTCGAACCTGATGAAAAATTTCCCAGAGAAATCTCAGGTCAGGTTTACATAAGCTAAACAGGAAATTATTGCTACCATTCACATTAAATCCTAAATGTTTTGTGTAACTTCATCTACATTTTATGTTCCTGCACGTCTCTTTGTCTCTCTCAGCTGATGAAATTCCACACTTCTTAGATTAGAGAAATAAGTTCATGTTTCACAGTTTGTTGTTCTTGCTAAGCTCTACAAGGTTTTGGGATTTTAAATATGTTATTTAAAAGACAATAAAAAGTTCCTTCAGTTTTTGATTGTTTAAATTTTACATACTTTGTAAATTTTTATGATGCCTTAGGGTTTGTTATTGCTTTTTCCCTATGGACTACTAATGGAAGTTAGCCTGTCTAGCCCATGTGCTAGATGCTGTTAGGATAAAACTGCCTTTGACTTTCACACCTCTCAGGGGACGAGTAATTGTTGTGTTCAAACAGCCTGTAATTGTGATCCCGCTGGCTTTCTCAGTACGCTTCTGGCTATTAGAATCATTAAACAACTCAGCACCTGTTAACAGCATTGTAAATATTCAACCCTGCTTGTGTGCAGGTTGAGTCCAATATAGAAGAAGGCTTACAGAGCCCAGGCTCATAAATTAGAGCTTCTGACAAGTCAATTATTGTGAAACTGGGCTTCAGTGTGAAATAAATGAAATGGTGTGCTGATAAAAGGTAGGCTGTCTGTTTATAGCGAAGAGGAAATAATGACTAGATGATTCAATGCAGTGAGCATGAAACTGCATTGTTTTTATTCTTTATCTGTAATTAAATAGTTAGATAATATGGCTTCATAGAGGAACTCACGTACGATGCAGGTTTTATACTTGGAGTGTACCAGCGTGCAGAATTCGACTTGCATTTATGCCTGCACATCAAAAATACTGTCTAATCTCATGATACCTCTGTTTTCATTAATGATTTTAGCACAGTCTTTCAAGATGAATGGCTTTGATTTTTATTAGGGTAAAATGTGCTGAATTGCCTAGAAGATCCTATAGGTGTGCTCAAAATTATGTTTACCTCATTATGGACAGTAGTTAAAACATACTGGCACCACTTCACTCAGTATTGCAAACCATTTAAGGTTTCTCTTTACATTGTTTTATTTGTACCAGGTAGATAGATATTTACTCCTTTGACAAAAACTTACCAAAAAAGCAGCACATTTAAAATTAACATGATTTTTAAAAGGCATTATGTCTTTCATAACTTCAGTGTGAAATACTGCAAATTAGGCAGAGCACAAGATAAAATCTGTTTGAATTAGTGTCTTAAATTACAGTCTCAGAAAAGAATTTCAGTGCATTGCCCATGTCTCTTCCTTTGTTTTCTCAGTATTCATCCTTAATGTTGTAGTACTGCAAGTAAAAGTGCTGAAATTATATGGCGGAAGTCTGAATACCATGGCAACAAAGTGCCTTAATTATAAGCATTTCAGTAGTGTTCTATTCAATTTAGAGAAAAATACTAATGAATCATTAGTGGTTTAGGTGTATGAAATTTAAAATTTCTTCACATCCTTAATCAACTTATCGAACTAATTTGTGCAATTATTTTCAAAAGGTAAACAAAATTTTACAAAGTAATTTCTGCTAATAAGCTAAAACTAAATGTTTTCAGTGATGTCAGACATCAAAGGGGCAGGTGGAAATATTGACCATTTTATATCATGACTATATTACTTCAGTAAATTTTAAAGGGAACTCATGAAAATTAGGTTGCATGAAAAAGTACAATGCTAGAGTACTTTTTCTACAAAAAAGTTTTCTTTGTGTGAGGCTGATATATGACTGTCTCAAGCATTTTATATAAAAGCATTATATAATCAATACAAACATCTTAGTTTGGTTTCATTTTGGACAATAATTGTGTTTTAAATATTTGAGATGATCTCAGCATGTACCCATATAAAATGTCAGAGTTGAATATTCCACTGCTATATATCTGTGCTTTGTTATTGTCTAATGTAGGTGACTGCCATCAGAATAGATTTTTGCAATCTTTTTCTTATTGTAGTACTGTTTTACTCTGATTTTACCCAGTTATAAGCAAACATTCAAAGCTTCAGAGAATCAATCCCATAAGTTGGAATTAATAGCAAGGGGAAAAAAATCTGGAAATTACAAAACTGCTGTTTAGCATTCAGGCTTTTTTCGGTTATGCAACTGCTATTTAAAAAGATAAATGTTAGAAACTTTAAGAAAATAATGCAAATCAGATTCTGTAAATAAAGCGGTTATGGAAACATGTTTGTAGTATATAAAAATACAATTCCATCTTTTGAAATTTGCAAACAGCAGGATTACAGTGAATGAAATAAACCTTAACTCAGGGGGTGGGATTCATCTGCCCAAATACAATGCATCAACAACTGCACTAGTTGTCTAAAATTCTTTCTTTTTTCATCAGTGATTACATTTCCCTCATCCTAAAGCATGTATTTCAAATATTTCAGAAGAATAACATTTGGCATTCTTCAACCACATATTTCTTTCAACTGGCAGTGAAGGGAGCTTAAAAAAACTAATTCAGGTGCAGCTGTAACTTTGTAAAACTGACTAAAATTATTCTTAGCCCAGTGTTTTGCAGCCAGTTGTTCACCTGCACAATGTAGCACTGAAAGAACCTACTCTCCATTACAGCATGTGGTATTGTTTCAAGTGGACATGCTGAATACATCATAACAGTAGGAAATTTTACTGAAGCAGCCAGTTAGACCAAATGAACATATTTTATCCTTGCAGCAATCTCAGTAGTCTATTTGTGCAACAGTATTTGACAGAATTAAATGAGCAGATACTACTTGTTTTATTGTGCTTTTTAATATTTCAGTAAATCATGGAAGTTTTTGTTTGGTGGAATTCTGCTTTGAAATTGCATGATTTAGTTGCTCTGCTTAAAGTCAGAATTTTAAAACTCTATGAGCATGCTTAGTTTCTCTTTATTGCTCCTTTAATTTAATTGTTAGTTTCTGAATTGGTACTTTTGTTCAATCTAGGACACAAGTTGTTACTGCATTTTTATCTGGAGTAAAATTTCTCGCTGGAATTATGTTAGTTTGTGTGAGTAAAAATCTCATAATACACCATAAGTTCTACAGTTAAGGAGTGCAAACTTCAGTCACTATGTCTTTTTTATAGGCTGGCATAGAAGTATGAACATTTTTCCTTCATACAGAGAACAAAGAGCCATTATGACTATTTGGTTTACCTATATATTTTACATGGAAGTGAACACTTGGGGTAACCAAATTGATAAATACAATGTTCTTTTTTCAAGCAATTTTAACTTTGAGAATAAAATGTCACTGAAATATAACAACAAACACCAGTATTTGAATTGGTGTAAGTTTAATTTTTCAAGAGATATCACTATATGCCTAGTTTCTACTTTCAGAGTTCCAGGATGTAAGAACAGTTACTCTTCTAGATGGGTTTTCTTCTCTTCTCTTGAAGTTACTTGTTTTTACAAGTTTTGCTTGTTCATTTCCATGCTTGTCGGAAAAGTGTAGTTTTGCAATTAGAAAAATTTTTCCACTAACACAATAATGCCAGTTCAGTTCTCTTTATATCAACCTTTCTATTAATAGCCAGACAAATTACCACCTTTTCATATGTACATTCTTGTTCTATGTTGGTTACTCCCAAAAATTATTTAAGAATTATGAATTTCTTGTTAGTCTTTTTAAGGTAATAAAAATGTGTTTAATTGTTTAATGTGGATATATTTGCTGTTACAAGTATGTGTATAATATAGAACCCTTGTAAGTTTTCCTACAAGATGTTATTGTCAAAATCTTCAGAGTGTAAAAAACATTCATGTAATGCATCTGTTTTCAATTTATCTAGTTACTATAACTTGGATGATGTGAGCCATGACACTATGAATAAGTACCTCTCGAGCCTTGTTGAGAAATCCCTGTTTGATTTGGAATGCTCCTACTGTATTGAAATTGGGGAGGTAAGACTAATCTGTGCCTTACAAGATTCAGTAAGAACATTCTCCTAAAAGTTGTGACTAGCAGGGTATACAGGCTCCTTGTTTTGAGATGTTAGTTTGTCTATGGAGCTCTTTGTAAGACTTATGCGGAAAATTGTTGTGGGTAAATTATGATATTAAATTATTTTTGCTGTTCTCCATTATAAAGTGGTCTTAGTATATTTCACAGTTATGTAGGAACCCTTAATATTGAACCACTTGGAAACCACCCATATTTGATTTCTTTTCCAACAGGATAATCGCAGCATTGAACCTCTGACATACGGTCGCATTGCTTCCTATTACTATTTGAAGCATCCAACCATTGGGATGTTCAAAGAGCAGTTGAAACCTGAAAGCAATATTGAAGAATTGCTCTTAATTCTGACAGTAAGNTGAAGAATTGCTCTTAATTCTGACAGTAAGTGCTGGTATTTTCTTTAATGTGCATATTTTTTGACTCTGAAAGATGTAAGTGTATGAAAAGACACCCCAAAATAAGGAAAATCCTTTCTTTCCTGATCTGTAATTTTTTTATTGTTTTGAGAAATATACCTGGATAATTTCTGATGTTTCCAGTGTTACATCTAATCAGTACATCAAAATTAATTTATACACCTCTCTCTTCTTATGTCCCTTTGTAATGACTATACAAATTTGATATTTGTCTTTTCTAAGTTAGGTGTAATACTAATGTGGGGGGAAGAGGGTGTGCTTCTAAAGTTAGTTATAATATTAAAATGCCAGAGTAATAACTGCATGTCCTAAATCTGTAGCAGGACCGTCACTTTGCCCTGGGTCAATGTGCAAGATACAACAGCGTTAGGAAGAGAAACTCATGGGAAAGTCCTCTTTCCTAAAATATCTTCTTATCCCTTTCCCAGCCACCTCATGATCCATAAGGTCATAACCTGCAATAACACCATCTCATAGTTAGTCTAGTGACTGTTTGAGAAGTGCAATACAGGGCCAATGACACAGTGTACAATGCACTGTGTTAGTATTGCATTCTCACCGTAAACAATCAGGGCTTACTTTGTTTTCCTTTCTAAGTACTTAAGTAGTTATATCTTCAGAATCTCCTTTTTCAAAATGTTGTAACTCTGCTTGTATACACATAATTGAAAACAAGAAAAACCTGAATATTATCCAGGAAAATTTATTTCTGCCCATTTATGATTACAGTCTCTGTTGCATTACATACATTCTGCAAGTGGCCCAACTTCCATAATATTCTGACTTCCAGCTGTTAATTTCTAAATTTAGAGTCCCTTCTTGCAGTATTTATATATGTAACTTTTATATTCATTATTGTTTTGACATGCTGCCAAAAATTCTCTGAGAAGAAATACAAGAAGAAAAGTTAAAATAGTGCTATTCAACATAGCAACTCAACAAAACCTGATCAGCCTTTTATGACACTAGGAAAACCACTTTTCTAGTACAGATACTTTCCTTTCTGATAAATCTAAAATTGCCTGCTGCAAACATTCAGAGCGTTACAGCTCAGAAATAAAGGCCACA
>VXAU01004456.1:1257-59596 GCA_013399695.1 Formicarius rufipectus
AGAGGGCATTTTGTTACTATAATTTGAATTCATGTTGAGCTACAACTGACACAGTAAGGCTTCAGCTCTCACAGGAAATCTCCAAGAAACTCTTGGAACATTGTGGATCTCTATGCCTACTGAACTCCTTAAAATTATCAAGGGACTTTTGAGTCAAAACATGGTTGTATGTGTAAAACATAAGACTTTGAAGACAAGCTCTGATTTACTGAGTTCAGTTTCATGCCATGTCAGCCTACCAGGTTATGCATTCTTTTTCAGAAAGCAGTCCTCTTCTGTATTAAAAATTAAGCTTCCACCTTGATACTGCAGTGAGTAGATACTATTTTTTACCTGGAGCCTTATTTCACTAATAATTGACATTAATTATTTGCTAGTTTATTCCCATCTGTTCTCGCCCCTCCTTGTCTTCTATCCCTGACGGTATTGAAGTGTCATTATAGCCCTTCTCAGTCCTTGTTTTGTTATGCTGCTTTTGGATAGGATGTCTTTTTTGGATTCTGTTATGGTAGTGGAATATGTATTTGTCATTTAAAACAAGCCAAAAGTCACGTAATGTAAAATTTATGTGTTTTAATTCTGTGGTGATTTGCTTTTTGACTTGGTTTCAACTTCAGACACGCTTAAAAAAACAAAGTAGGACCTTTTTTACAAGGTCATGTGTCTTAAACTTTACAAATAATGGGTTTGGTTTCTTTATTTGTTTATAAATAATTTGAGGGAAAATGAAAGCATCTTGGGAAGCATCACATTTTCCCCTCTATTGCTTGTGGAATATAAGGGCTGGGTTAGAGAAATACTCACCAAATCCGTATTTATCTGAACTTCTATGTGCTGCCCATGGTTCTGTAATGGGTGAATACAGGAACAGCTCCTTGATGCTGGTCAGGAAGATATAGGTGGATAAATAAACTGAAAAAAGTAATTGGGGGTGGGGAGGAAGGAAAAAAGGGAGGAAGTGTTAGAGTAAGGAAAAAGCAACTACTGATCCAGAGATGAGTGGCATATGGTGGAGAACATATGGATGGACATACCTGAGAGGTTCGGAAGAGTCACAGTGAAAAGAAATATCACTCCTGTTCTTGATGAGGGGAAAGTAATGCAAGGGAGGAAAGAAGAGTGGGCGATATGAAGAAGAGTTGTTTAGAGCTTCCTCTGTGCCTCAGAGAAAATTGCAATGGCAGAAAGATTAAAAATAAAGAATCAAAATGAAGCATTTGCAGTTGATTATGGCACAGTCTAAGATGATTTATTGACTAAAGAAGGGCTATAGAAGTGATAAAGGTGAGGCATCTCATTCTGAGTTCTAGAAAAAAAAATACTTTCACCTTGATTAGTACGTTGTCCTGTAAGAATTACGAGAGTTTTTAACTTTGTCCAGTTTATCTTATGTAGTGCTTAATAGCTGAGCTTAGTATTGCACTGAACTTTTTAGTAGCCTTTACACACTCTTAGGCATTTAAATTTTTATTGTCGTGGCAAGGTATGGGATGCAATCTTAATGGTTTATGTTGCTGCTAAGATTTGAGTAGATGCTCACAGGACCACTTAAAACTTTTCTTTCTTTTTCTGTCTAATGCTTTTCTCTTTCATGTTGGTTAATTCTTAAGATTCTTCACCTGTATTTTTGAGTAACAGAAATAAGTTTTATCCTTCTTCAATTCTCAAATCCTTTTTTTAAAAAAATATGTTATTACTCTACCAATCTGTTCCATAATACCAGATTTAAATAATGCTGTAAAAATAAATTACTGCATCTTCTATACAGACTCGTTGGAATACGGATACTTGTCTTAATTTCTGTATTAGAGGGAAGTTTACACAATTATGGTACTTCTGTGTAATTTTTCATGTTATTAGAAATCCTCTAATCACATGTTTGCTTTTGCTTTACAATAGTTATCACTATTCCTTTAATATTAGACCTGTGGTCCTGAATACTGCAAGAGTTCTTTGTGACAGCATTTTTATTTTGTCGATGCCTTTTTACCTTTGATTTTGTTACTTTTATCTTTTCCCCAAAAACTAATCAGACTGTCATTGTGAATTTTTCTTGTGATCAGGTCTTGCAAATATCACATATACAAATTTCTACTCAGTGGATGAGCAGGTAAAGGTTATCTGGCACCATTGCCTGTACACAGTTTAGACTGAGTCACAGGGGCTTTTATGATGTCACATTTAAAATTCCTATTTCTGTATCTGTTAAGACTGTAGCAATAATACTTTGCTAATACCTTTGATGAGCAAACTGATATCTAACTGATGACTCTATTTGGAGTTTTATGTTTTTTCCTCACACTGAAGTTTTTATTTTACTCTCAAAATTGAATTTATTGTTTGGTGTTTTTTTAAGGCTGCATCTTCAGCTCCATCCTACATTGAACAAACGGAGGAAGCAGACGCAAATATAACGGATACTACGGAATTATATGAGGACAGTCAGCTTGGTCGCTCAAAGGCAATTGCAACTAAGACAAAGGAGATTGAACAGGTGAGTACTCTGGGCATTTTGTCACTAATACAGTAATGGTTTACTCTGCTAGAGTTCTTATTTTTTCCTCCTTCTTGGAGTGTAATAGGAATGTAATTTGATTTCTTGACATGATATGATGATAACATTTCCGACTATTTAATTCTGAAGAACCATGGCATTTATCTGCACATGGAAATTAGTGGTAGCTTTCTGTAACTTGCATGTAGCTGCTGTTTTGCAAGCTAAGACAGTGACTGCTTCTTTGAAAAATTGTTTTAAAATCAAATATAGTACAAATAATTTCGAATGTAATTTAAAAGTACGGCTTTATGTGAGATCAAATTATCAAAAATCAATATTACAGCGTAATTTCTGTCACTTAAACATGTGCAGTTTGGGATTTAACACCAGAAGTTACCTGTTGTTGTTTTGTGTGTTTGTATTTGTTTGGCTGAGTTTATTTTTGTAGTTGTGCTTTGTGTGCATGTTGTTGGGGTGTTGTGTGTGTTTTGTGGGGGTTTTTAACATCAGCTTTGAATCTCAGTGCCTTTGTCATTCTCTGAATATTAAGAACCATCAAATTTTGCTTTGACAGCAGTGTTTTGTATCAAGATAGATGAGAGTTACTGTATTTAAAATCTGTATTATTTTCTCTTTCATGTTCAATACTGGAAATTGATTTAATACAAAAGTCACTTGTAACATTGAGATTTTGAGGTGGTTCAGTGAAAGTTTATTCATGTACTAGGCTTTATCATGTCACCTCACAATAAGAAAATTATCTACAATGACCTTTGATGTCATTTGTTGTAAACAGTTGAAAGTGCATTGTTTCTAATTTTTATTACTTTAAATGGAGAGTTTGGAGATTTTGCTGGCTTGAGCTCTCTGATGTAGGTGGAACTGTGTCCAACTCTGTAAGTTGCATTTGAAATTAGAATTTGGGTACGAGAAAGATTACTTTCTTCAAACTTGCTGTGATTTACAGTGTTTTTAGTGTATAGCTTGGATGGGTGAAAGAGAAATACAGATCACTTTTTCCCCTCATGTTTATCTCCTTCCCCTCATGTTTATCTCCTTCCCCTCATGTTTATCTCCTAATAACATCTTTAAGAAAATAGGTTTCTTGTCTTGTTTTAGATAAGCTTATTCTAGGTCTTCATTTTCCGTCTTAATTCTAGTGGCCTTTGTTCTACTGCCTGTGAGCCTACTTCCTATGCTGTAACACTGTTCCTTTTTATTGACACTTGAAAAACAGCTTTCTACTCAATTGTTTTTGTTTCTTGTTTTTTTTCTTCTTTTAATATTGACTTTGTATAATCTTGTTGCTGGTGAGCATGGCCTTCTATGTGTGCTGGATCTGGCTGGGATGGTGTTAACCAGGGTATGCTGTATATGCAGTTGGTTTATCCCTGTGTGTCTCATCACAGGTTTGTACATGGCCTAAATCAGCTACTACCAAATGCATAAACTTAAGACTATTTAAAAATTACAAACTGAAAAATGTATAAAGACTAGGAGCAGATTTTTAAAAAATAGCAGTTGTGATTATTTAGACTGATGCTGATCAATCTGTGGATTGGGTTAATTGCCCTAGATCCTAAAGACAGGGTTATAGTGAAAACAGATAAAAAATTGGGCATAAAATCCAAATGTTGTTTTCAATTTGATCTAATGGTGTGGCACGTGGTAGACTTTGCACTTAATTCTAAGGAAATCTAGACTATGTTCCATAAAATGGAATGCTTCTAGGAACTTCAGTCAAAAAAGCCTGAGGAATAACTTAAAGATTTGGATTTTGTGGAACTACTTTCTCCTGTTGTTGAATATTGAAGCCATCAATTTCTACAGAATTTAAGTAGGAGTTTTAAATGATGGTAGAAGCACATTGAATAAATTTTATTCAACTGAAAAAGATGCCTATTGTCTTATAAAGTCAAGTACTGTGAATTTGTTAACAGTTGGACAAGAAATATATGTATGATTGAAACTTGACTGGAAAGTGACCTGTATATTTTTGAAATAAATATTTAGAAGTAACTTCTGCTTCAGCAATTAACTTTTCTGGATTTTTTTTTTAATTGATGCAGTAGACCTGATGATTTTCATAATCATCATGAATATCATAATGAATCATCATAAGGAAATACTGTGAATCTTCCTACTGTATATGGAAGCAGTCTCTCTGTAGAAGTCTATATGCTGTTAACTTTGAGTTCTCAACATCTACAAGTAAACTTAGTTTCATTCTATGTGGTTTGAGTTCTCTGCCTTTGACAAGTAATGAGAGAGAGAACAAAGAGAGAAGTGCAAACTAAATACGCAGTGCTGTCATGGACTGCTTGCTAAAGGTTTTTCAAATTAATTTCTCTATATAATTTATATTGATTTTACTACTTTTTAACTGAAAGTTTGTTACCGTTTTTCACACAGTAAAATTAGTCCTTAACATACAAATTTAATGCTATCACTAGTCATGCTGTATTCTTTATATAGATGTAATATTTGAAGTCTTTAAAGTGATCTATAAGTTATAATACACTTTAGAAAGAGCGACATGATAGTAAAGTATATAATATATTTATAAAAAAGCTTTATTTGTTTCTGATTATTTGTCTTGAAGACTCAAGTAATAAGAGAAAAAAATTTTAATGTACTGTTTCTGGAATGTAATGTTGTGGAAGGATTACCAAGATGAAATACTCATTGCATGGACATATGCTGCAGAAATGGTGAAGCTGTAATCCTGCGAGGCCAGATTTCCAAAGATTGTTTTTCAGTATACAATGGATAGCTGTTAAGATACTTAAGTAATGAAGTCAGACAGGCCTTATGCTGTTGGATACGTGTCAAAGAATTGGTCAGGGTCCAGCTAGTGTGTGAGAAAGTGAGGCTTGATTAGAAGACTTGACCCATAGGACCTCTTCTGTCTCCCACATTTTTTTTCCTTCTCTTGGAGCACCAGATCTAGTGATGTTTGCTTTTCCATTCATGTGTATTCTCAACCTGATTGCCAGGTGTTCTTGATGTTCCAAATTCCTGATGAGTCCCTCTTTGCTTTGTTTTCTCCATGGTATCTGTCTCCAAAGCTCCAACCAGGAAAAAGAGCAAAATTTTTCAAATATGTATTTCATAGTATGGTACTACTTCAGGCAAACCCAGAGGCAAAAAACTGTGCTGACACAACACTCAGTGTTGCAATGAGCAAAGTTGTTGCTGTATAGCAGAGGAACAGGCAGCCTGATGCCCTGGGTAGCAGGGGGATGACACCTTCTGATATAGTCTGTTATTTCTCTTAAAAAAAAAATCAAACAAAAGAATCCCTTGAGCAATTGAACAAAATATTCATACAGATGTTCTGTTTAAGTAAGGCCATCTTGTATCTTGTGTATTGCTCATAGGACTCTTTTGCAAAGTTCCCTCTGCCTTTCCTCTATGCTACAGTAACACAATCCCCAAATTCAGAATTTTAAATGAACTGTTGTTGTAAATGGTCACTGACTCCTCAAGAAAATATTTGTATATGATTTGTTTGACAGGGGACTTAGTGCATACATGCATGTAAAATCATACCATTTGAAGAAAAATGAAGTTTTGTGTGTTGATTATGATAGGGCAAAAAGTGTCAAACCAAGTGCTCATTACTGTTTGCTGTATACTGACTACTTTTTAAGAGTCTGCACTTGCTTTGCAAGTATTAACTGAAGCTGACATAAAGAGTGGAGACTGAAAGTTTTACTCACAGATAAAAGCTTGGAAAAATCCAGACACTGTTTAAACAGAGCTAAAAATTATTTGTGTCACTTCCAAACTAGAAAAACTATAAAGCTTTTATTTAATTTGAAGTTTGCCAGTATTACTTGGAAAGGAAGAGCATGCTTGAAGATGCATGGATGCTTGAAAACATTTCTAAATGAGAGCATCAGATCCTGGACGCTTCTGGTCTCCTCTTTGAAAGAACAGGCATAGTGACAGTATCATGGAAACATCCAGGCTGGATGGGACCTCACCTGATGCAATCTCCTTTTGAAAAAGGGCCTTAGATCAGGTTGTTCAGGACTCTGTCAGTTACATTGAGCACTGCTTATTTCCAACGAAGGAGACTCCACTGTATCTCTGGGCAGCCTGTTTTTAGTGTTTCATGCTCCATCTCTTGAGCTCAGCTGCCATCACAGTCCAGAACATGCTTGCTGTCCACCAAGGACATGGTTTCTGCTTACTACTTCTCTTGACAGCTTCTTGTCCCTATTCTTGAACTGCAGAATCCCAACTCCTTCCTTTAGTCTCCTGCTTTTGGGACCTGCTGCTCTGGAAGTGGGCTCAGCTCTTCTCAGGCTAGAGTGGATATCCTAGAGCCCTCTGTCTTTGCCACTTCGTGGCTGGAAGATTTCTCCTGTCATTTTTGCATGGCAGGTACTGGGAAAACTGTTCCCTTCCATCCAGGTGCATGATCTTTTCAATCTTTGTGCCTCTTTGCACTGAACGAAAATTCAGCTTTTAATGTGTGTTTCATATTTCAATATATCCCATTAAATAGGTCTTGATCCATTATTTTTGTTTAATGTTTTGTTTGTAATAAGAAGCTTTGAAGAGTTTTTAAAAAATAAAATACTGAGGTAATTAGCTTTCTGGGTTGGGGTGATTTTTTGATAGTTTGGTTTCTTTTGAAGCTGGGTGTTTCCTTAGACCTTTGAATATGCCTGTCTCTCTTCTCTGCATTTAAAATTTTGAAATAATGTGTTAAATGTTTTCTGCGTATTTGTCTGAGCACAATGAGGTGTTTAAAAGATTGATTTGGGTACTTGAAAACAGTGTAGCAAAGAACTTTGCATTGGCTGTCATAACCAATGAATCTCTGCAGTTTGCTAATGTAACCATTTCCTTCACTTTTTTAGTATTTTTTCATTTAATAACATGCAGTGTGCATTTTTGTTTTGGAGTTGTTTAGTTTCTGTTTTTATGTCGTTAAGGATCAGCTTATGCTTTTAGCGTGTAATGTGCTGAAGTGTGGTATTTTTTTTGGAAGTGATGACAAATAGGTCCCTGGTGTTAAGTTCACAATTGGAGCTATTATTCAGCATCACTGTTGCACAAAAGGCTATCTCTTTCTTCTTCCTTTATGAGCATGAGTAGCAGAGATTCTTGAAATGTCTTATCTTGTCTAGACATCAAGTCTGCAACACTGTGTTAATTAGTCCATTATTATGTGTCCAGTTTCTTACATGTTGCATATGAAAGTTGAAATGACATGGCTTACTTCTGCAAATATGTTCTTTTCTGAAGACCCATTTTACCAAATGACAATTATACCAAGTACCCGCCGTGATTTTGGCAGGAACTCAAACTTCTGAGTTTCTGAATAAGATTTGATACTCAGACATCCATTTGGCTATTACCACATAGTTCTGGCATCTAAGAAGGAAGCACAGGAATTAATACATTCATGAATGCTTTTATTTCTTAATGGAATTACTGACTGTTTGCTTTCAGTTCACCAATGTTTTTAAAAGTTCAGAATAATATTTTTAAATGTTCAAAACATTTGTATTAATTGCTTCTTTACTTGACTTTGTAAATGAATATTACTCATTAACAGTCCTCAGTAAACTTTTACCCTAATGGGACAGCCTTCTTGCTGGAAGATGCTGAAAATCAGAAAATTTTCTAAAGTTTGTGTTTGTAACTTTACATCAGTGGTGCATATAAAGAAGGAAAAATCCTTTTTCCAGATCTTATAACTTCTTTTCTGTTTTAGATAAATCAGTTAAATAGCTGGCCTAGAAGTTAATATTTAAGTAAGAAAAAGAGGTTTTAGCAGTTATAGTGTGTAGCTTCAGAAGAACTATTTCTTATTCCCCTTCTCTGCCGTAGTGCTTCTTCTGGTAAGATCTATATAGCAATAGCTGAATTGTCTTTGTGTGTATTTAATACTTTTTAATGGTACTCTCTTCTCTGGAGGCGCTGCTCTCAGCAAAGACTCACCTGTCACAAAGTGATATTTTACATGGCAAGGACTTAGTTAAGAAATTTTTGGTTCTAATATCAGAACATAAAAATATAATACAGGCATTTCTGTCATAATAAAATTGTTAAAATTTCTGTAATGCATGGGAGTATATTGTATACGATCCTCCCTGTCCCAAACCCCTCCTCTGTCCATTGGTAGTTTTGTTTTCCTGCAAACAGAACTGTTTTACAGTTCTTCAGCAGAGTAAAGGTGAAAGGGGATGTAAATATGAAGTAGCTTCTTCATCTTGCCTAGGATTAAGCTAATGGTAAATATATCAGAAAAGTTTTGTGAGTCTTGGATATGGTAGGTTAAGCATCTAAGTTTTAGCAGTTGAAATAAAACAAATACATTAATAATTGAAGTAATGGGAATCCAGGAAGAAATGAAGGAGGCTGTCAAAGCTGGCCTTGGGTGTACCTTTTCTTTTGACTTCAGCTGAGCCAGGGAAACAGGTTACCATTTCCTCAGATTAACTTGTTGGTCTGCTTATGCTGTTGCTCATTTCAGGCAAAATTATCTAGGTTAGGAAAAAAAATCCCCTAATTAAAATACAAGTTAAGAAGTAGTTGAGTTAAGTGAAGCTGAAGGAACTGGAACAGTGGCTAAAAAACACATTAAAGGATTATTTCTGATTGTGGATGAGGTCAGACATGTTTTGTTTCTGCCAGGAATAGAGCAGACAAGAGTAACAGGCCAGATGAGAGTAATAGATGGGGAAGCTGTAGATTTTGATTCCCTCCTTGCTTTTCTGTTGTCCTTCAAACCTCGTGTACTTAATACACAGTGGCAGGGCCTTAATGATGGACTCATCATCAGTCTAATTTGGTTGATAGCATAATATGTATCATGCCTCCTCTGAGCTTCTGTTTATTTTATTTAAATGTAAGTTGTAATTAAGAGAGTTAATGTATTTTTTCCTAATCATGTTTTTGGTATTTTACTTTAGGCTTTTCAGAAAAATTGATGACAATTGCTTTACTTAATTACATCATCTGCTTATGATCTTGTTTCATTCCTTTGTGATTTATTAGTTTCCTTGTATCGGTATCCCTCTCATTACATATAAAAGGCAAGTTATTTATTTATTTTTACACGTTCTTAGATACTTTTTGCTTTTTCTTCCATATTCTGAATTGCTGATTTTTCTACTAGCTTTTAATACTTTTTCTAGACTTCCTTTTTACCACTGCAAAATCAAATCTGTTTTGTTGCTATGCTTACTTGATCTTTATAGTTCACACTTGCCAAGTCTTTTTTTGTGTTGGGACCTTGCAGTTTTGTAGATATGAGCTGTTTATTAGAAATGTGTTTTCATAGTTATGAAACTGCAAGACGGAGACCATAAAAGCTTTTGGTCAGTATCTTCGTATCTTTTATTCTCCTTACAAGTACATTTATTTGAAGTGGGATTCTTGTAAAAGGAAGTGAAAACTTTAGCTACTTTCCTTTTCTTGTATTTGGGTCACAGTGCTTTAGGAGCTGTAGTCCTTCACTTTACATTTGCTCAGCTGTGTTCCACTCCCTTTCTGTCCATTAATGGGTTATTTGCTGTGCACTGCTGTGTTTGTAATTAGAAACTGCAGCTTATGCAAAGTCAGTGCAACACACTCATTTTACTTCAGTACTTGAAGGTACGGTTTAATAAGGAAATATATTACCACAATTCAGCTTTTTGCTAGCAGCTTTTTTCACTGGAAAACTGATAGAAGCTGAGTATTATTTAATATGCAATGCTCTTAGGGGAATACTTTTAAGAGAACTTAATACTAGAAATGTGTGCATTTATCCAGTAACAGTAGGGTGTTTCTTTGGTTTGAATTAGGTATAATTCACCTTTAGCTTTCTATCAGTAACTACCTATGGAAGATCTTATGTTTATTTTGCCTTATGTTTTTTGATGTAAACAGTTTTAGGCCTGTGCTGATTGCATTTTGGAGTTGGTGAAAGCTGGGGTACAACCTACTGACAGAGTTTTTGGTGTAGATGCGCTTCATAGTGTGATAAAGCAGTAGTGCAGATTGCAAGATCTCAAAGAGAACTGTTTGCTTACAGCTAGTGTTAACAGGAATTGTTTACAGGTGTTAGTATTTGGTGGCAGATCTCTAAGACTTTAATGAGGGAGCGTTAGTAAATAGGTGCTTGATAAAATCGTTGGACTTAGTTGAAACCAAAGAAAATGTGAAAGAAGTTTGTTCAAATCTGAAAGACACAATCCACTTCTTGGTCAGATAAAGTAAAAATCTAAGGAGTTATTAATTACAGGGCATTTCTTCAATCAACAGCTAGAGTGAATGATTTAAAAATCTTGGTTCAATTGTGAGAAACCAGGAGAACATAAAAACAGGATGAAAGAAGACTTGGAAACTGTAATACAGAGTAGGCTGGAAAGAAAAAGATTAGTTTCACGAGGTGATGAGTGTAAACAGGATTGGAAAAGGTGTTAAGAAGAGAAGAAACTCACTAAAAATGTGTGGGCCTTGATACATAATTAGAAACTAATTATGAGAAATTGCCTACTGGAAAAACTGTCAGAAGTTGAGATGCTTGGAAGGATAAGCTGAACTGACACTGGCAAACCTGAGAATGCTGGAGGATGAAACTAGAAATGATGAATAGTCTGAGCCTTGATAAAGACAGTAGTTTCTGTAGGAGTGAGTGTTACTGTTTTTTTGGTTGGTTGGTTGGTTTTTTGTTGTTTTGTGTTTTTTTTTTTTTTGTTTGGTTTTTTTTGTGATGGTGGTGGTGTTTTGTTTTTGTTGCTTTTAATAACTTGAATTTAATTCAGAGGATAGAGAAAGCCTGCTCTTCAACTTTGTCTCTAGCTCATCTTGCTTTAACAGAAGGGCATTGGTGGACTTAAGAGGTAGGTTATCAGTGCTGTTTGATTTTATTTTTGAGCTTATAAGGATTAAAGATCAAATTCTATCTTAGTTGGCTCAATGCACTGAGGATTGAAGTTTTAAGTATTTTTTGTTCTTAAACCTACTGTTTCTTCAGCATTGTTACTAGGGAAATGTTCTGCTTCCTGTCTTGAAACAGAATGAAAATAGAGTCAGTCCCATATTCTCAGTAATTGGATCTAGTAATCTAAGTTCCTTCAGAAATAGCCAAGCTTAAAGAACTACTGTCTAGCATCTATAATGTCCCCTGCTGATTTCTCTATCGGTATTCCCAATACAGTCTGAACACTGATCTTCTGAAAGGCTTAGAGAGGAAACAGGAGTCCAAGTAGTCCTTAAAACAAGATGTATGTAGGGCAAACAGAAAACAGTATCATAAAGGAAAGGTTTCATAAAACTGTATGTGATGATGGGAATGTGGTAACTGAGTGAACCTGAAAACATCCCTAGTAACTGGTGAAGAAAGTGTAGTGTCAGGAAGGTAGATAACAGGAAGGACTTGATGTTTGGCATGGAAGCTGGTTTCCATTTCTCCTGCACTGACAAGGGCTTTCAGGGCTCAGGAGGTTGAAGTAGTCAGTGATAAAGTAGTGTCACTCTACCTGTAGGTAAGGAAAATCTGCTGAAGTATGAATCTACGGTTTTATGGATTTTTTTTGTCTTTTACAGACTGTGGTGCTCATCTTTGTATAACAGAAACTTGATTTGTAGAAGGCAGTTTTCCTGGTGAATGTAGTTTAATCCTTTGATCCATTTGTACTTCTGACATACACAACACTGATCCATGTGTAAGTAGAGGATCATCTGTGACCACAGACCCTTGAGTGACAGGTTGTATTTGTCACCTGGTTCTTAAGTTCGTATACTGATCTCACTGCCTGATGCCTTCTTTATTTGGGCAGTTTCACTGAGCAGATTGAACCCGGTATGTTCTATAGATGGGTAGGCTGCATCTTTTTTTGATAGCTTATTCTTTTCTGTGAACATTAGTGGATTATTTAAAATGAGAAACCTACAATTTACAGAAGACTTCCATATTTTTTTCAAATTATTTTGAGTACATTTACTATTTATATAGTGTTTTGTCTTAAAACCTCTGTGTAGAAAGTACTCATTTTCTCTGACCTTTAAAGTACAGGGTAATCTTACAGTTCCAAAAGGCATCAGAATCGGGAACTTTCCTAAAATTTACTTCCCTAAACTATACGATGAAAAAAATGTGTTGTTGCATAAGTCGTTTATGTAAGTGCTTCTTCCTTAAGATTATGAAAACATTAGATTTTTATCTTGAGGTATAAATGGCTAGTGCACATCATCATTTATCACTGAACCCACAAGGATCACTTTCCTGTTTTGTTAGACTCTTGTTTGCATTGATGTTGCGACTTTTGAGTCCTCAGTGACTGTCTGGACATACACTAGTATGACTATCACAGGGCATGCTTCACAAAGCATGGCAGAAAAAGAAGGGCCGAGACAGGACAAAGGTTTTGGTTTGCCTGTTTTACCTTGGTACTTTGACGTGCAAAACCTCATAGAGTTGGCTTGACTTGAAAAAAGCACAGAAGGTGAATGACTACTGACCAATTGAGCGGATCGTGTTCATGGTTTTTAAGCTTCTCATGCTTCTCGAGAAGGACTGCTCATATGTTAACACTCTCAATTACTGAACTTCAAATATTGCTCTGAAGGACACTAGTAACCTTCAATACATGGATTTGATGCTGTTTATCCAATGTTCAGTTTTCATTGTTGCAGCCTTTCCCCTTCTCCTGACTCCAGCTAGTTTAAGTACTTTGTTTCATTACAACATGAAATGTGCCTATGTGGATACTGTGTATGCTTACTTGACCCTAATTCACCACGTCAGTATAGTAGGTAATTTATATATTAAGCTTTTGGTCACGTGCTATCTAAATAAAAATAAAAAAATCTCCACATAAGCATTTTTAAACAGAAATGCATAAATAGATTAGGATTTGCTGACAGAAGCTTTTCAGTGATCATCTTCAACTGGAAGTTTGCCCATTATATTATGTTTCTTTTTAACTTGGTTTCCTGGAGAAACTAGCTTATGCAGTTGCAGAGTATCTGTGCTGTGTATCTTTCCACTCTATTGTCAGATTTCAACCAAATTGAATTTAGGAATAAACCAAGATGTTAATTGTTGTGAGCTTTATGAAAACAGGCAGTAACAGGACCTTGTATGCATTCCAGTGGAAACCATATTATGATTGCATCTCATTAGGCATCAGAGAGTCTCCTTAAAAAAACCCAACAAAACAAAACAAAAAAAATCCAAAAAACAAAGCCAAGGGGGGGAAAAAAAAAAAAAACCAAAACAAAACAGGAAAACCGTACAACAACTCCAAAGCAACTTTTACCATTACAGACCTCAGCTGCACATTACAGAGTTTGGTGGCAGCTGTAATTTAAGAAATTATGTCCTTTTAATATACTGTTCCCTATGCTGACACAGTAGTCTTTGTGGGGCCTGAGCATGAATCAGGTCAAGAAAAGGAATTAAAAATCTTAGTTGCTTCTTTAACCAGTTCTCTTATTCAGAGTGGCTCCTTAAACGTGCCTGCTACTACAAGGGAGTTCCACGCTGTGTTCTGTGTCAGTCCTGTCTCTGAGCATTCACTATCTTGAAAGCGCTGCTTAGACACATAGTTATTTAATCATCAAACAGAAATCTGTAGAAAGCTGTAGCCTTTGGTGGTATTTGCACAGTAACTGTTTATTTTTGTCATAGGGGAGATAAAAATTTAAAAAATATTTCTGTTCAGTACCTATCTAAAGCTGCCATAGCCAGAACTCTCCTCTTCCTTTAAGACACCTCCCCATTGTCTAACTTTGATAGCATTGCTTGTGCATGTTTTTGAGAATCACTAGACTCCCTCATAACAGCCTCTTTTATATGGCCTGTTGGAGCCACACTTTGATTTAGTTGTGAACCAAGCTGGTACCTGTCTGCTTCAGCCCCTAAGTTCTTGAGTAGATCTTGAGAGGAAAGAATAGTCACAATAACCAATATTTTTGGTAGTAAGATAGTTTACAAAACCAAGCTAAGTGGTCTGTTTTAATTCAAACTCTTAACTGCTTGCAGTTCTTTAAAGTGTTTTCACTTTAGGAAAATGAGAATCAAAAGATTTTTTTTATTTATTGTGTCTCAGCTAATATGGTGAAGAACTAGAAGTGTACAATTACAGAGACATGTTCCTACACCAGGGCACAACTTGATGTGAAGGAAAGCTGAAAGCCCATTTGCATGTGTCTCTTACCTGCCACTGAACAGGGTAGTTTTGACAAGGACTGTTACAGTTTAAGATAAGGATGTCTCTGTTTACTTGGAGGGACCTCTGAACTGGATACGGCCTCCTTGAGATGTGGTTAGATGACTTCTACTGGTGGTACAGTCTTTCCTGTAGCTCTCTAAGCAGAGGGGATGGAGACTGTACCTTCACCAGCTCTTGGCAATGACACTGATGAACCCCTCCACCCCCAACAAAAATTCATCTTTTTTCACTCATTTGAAAGGAGAGAAACCATTCTTGGAAGGGAAGTGAATGTCAAATTAGGAATCTTCCTGTCAGAGTTCTATTATATGGCAAGCGGTGGACTGTAACAAAGGTAAGAGAGAACAACTGGAATCATACGTCCTTGGGAAGGCAAGGACAAAAGGATACAAGAGTTTCTGTGAAAGAGACAGTGTAGAACCATGTCCAGCTGAGGAATGAGGTGACCTCTGAATTGGAGGGTGGAGGAAATCTGGAAGAGATGAAAGCATTTGTGGTCACAGGAGAGGTAGAGTCAGTAACTGAGTGTGGGAAGCAATGAACCAGGGTGGGACTGGACTTGCAATTGAAAGTAAAAGATTTGAACCAAGATCAGGAGCTGCAGCCAAGAGGGTGGGGGAAAAAATGAGATGGGGAACATGGGTGGAGATGGGAATTAATTCCACTGAAGCTCTAAAGCCCATCGGCAAATGCAGTGGAGTTTCTCCCTGGCTAAAGGGTGGAGACACTACATCATGCAAGAAAACTTGCTGCTATTTCTGGTGCCAGAAACAAGTGGGGAGTGGTCAGGTGCTTCCAACTTGGTTGTCTTCCCCTCTGGATGCCCTCAAGGTGTCTGCGGGAAGCTACAGTTGTAAGGCAGGAAATGCAACATTTCTGTGTCGAGTATCTGAAATTGCCTAATAACAATTTTGATGAACTTGTCAGTCACTGTTGAGTGTTCTGTTGTCCATTCGGTTCAGTTTACTGTATTTGTCATCAACTAGAAAAAAATTGAGTTTTTAATGACATTATTAATCTGTTTACCCAAATGTACGTCTAACCATAACTCAAAAATGCTCTGAATAGTTTTTTTAATCCTTTTCATAGTTTTGGTCAAATTTACTCTTAGGCATAACTGCAGCTCACTATAAAGTCTTCCTTTTTCTTATGTTGATATGGAAGGAGGTTTTATTGCAACTATGTTTTTGCTAAAATCAGAAGCAAAGATAAAACATATATGGTCTCTCATGACCTAGATAGGTTACAAAAAACCCCTGTGGTTTGAGTGGTCCTTTCTATTTTAAGCAGGATGAACTTTTTGCTAGTGAGAAAAATATGTATCATTATAATGAGGTGGCTCTGGAGCCTTTTAATATGTGTATGTGTTGCTCATATCACAATAAGCAGCCAGGGCAGTGATCCCCAAAAAAAGTGTCTCCTCTGTTGTTAAGGTTGTACTGAATATTCTTGAAAAAACGTGCATATTGCTGAAGAGTTATATTAAGATATGCAGAGATCTGCTAGGGATAAAGTGCTGATCTTGTTTTTGTATGTTGTGGATCAATTGAGATGTTAAGAGGCGAGGTCACTTAGCATGTTACTTGAGTATGAACACTCAGTGCCTGGTGTCAGGTGAGGTTTTATGTGTATGAGGATAAAAACTTTCATTGGTAGGTTTGCAGTTGATTTCACTGTGTATTGTTCAGCATGTGGGTGTAATTAGTAAGCAAGTAGCTTTTTACTGTATTCCTTAAAGCTGCTGTATTATATTAAATCTCTGAAAGACCATGTGTGCATATGCAGTGGGCAGTGTTTCATGAATAATGTTTCCATGCAGTTATGGAACAAACCTTTGTTTATATTTTCCTGTTTGATAGAAATGCCTGAAATGTAAATGCATTTCTATCACAAAGTAATACAAAGATGCTTCGATAATTCCGTTGGCATTAAGGAGTTTTCAATTAATTTTAGATTTTTCAGAGTGCTAGGTTATATGAGAGCTTGAGTGAAGATTTGCCAAGGGAATGGGGAGGACTTGGATGAAACTGTGGCAGAAATGAAGGTAGTCCGAGGTACTAGTGGTTTCTTTGTTAGGTATGTGTTGGCTGACTGCAGGGTCTTTGGGGCAGGAAGAGTGATTTGGCCTTGTCCACAGGGTAGTTTGCTGATCAGTGGAGGACTAAGGAGGAAAAAGAGAAGAGGTGAACAAGTGAAAAGGAAATTAATACTAAGTTGAGGTAATATGAAGTGAGTCAATGGATTATGTTAGAACCAAGCAATAGTTTTAAGATCAGGTTTCAGTGCATTGCAGCCAACAACTAGTAAGTATTAGTTGTGGCATTTTTTTCATTAACTGTGTAAGCTACTGACCCTAGAGAAAAAAAAGACAAAAAACCCAACAAAACCGGCTAGTGTGTTATTCTGCACCGTCCTTGGTGCTCTTAAATATATAAATAAAGTAATCCTTTGTTTAGTATATAAATGAATTCTTTGTGTACACTGATCCTTGAAACAGCGCAATCACTTACCTGCTGATTTGAAAATAGAAAGTTTCCAGTGTTTATAACTTTATGAGCTCATAAAGAACAGAAAGCCCACTGGAATTTTTAATTTAAATAAGAAAATGTCATTCATTTTCATTGTGGTTGTTCTAAATAATGTCACTGTTCTAAATAATTAAATATTTTTCCTGATTTAATTTTGATTCCAGTGTAGTTCAGCCAGATCTTTATTAGGATGAACTAAGTTTTTGATGTTGTGGTTTTGTTTGATTCACCACCACCCCCCACCCCCCCCAAAAAAAAAGTTCTATAAGGCTGCATGAGGGGAGGAATGCCTTATTTTACAGGATATGTTTGCACAAATAAGCCCTCTCTATATCTTTGAGAGCACATGGTAATCTTGTATGAAGTAAGGTTAAAAGGTAAATGCTATGGTATTGTTTCTTTTGGCTATTGCATTAAAGTGTTTGACCTTTAGCAACCTGTTTTTATCTTCGGCAGTAAACTGTTTAGTTCTGCTTATCAAAAGAGACTTCACTGCTCTGTTTTCATGCTGTTCTTATCCAAAACACACTGTATCAATCCAGCATCAGTAGACTTTATCAGCAGCTATTACTCTGCTTAGAGATTCAGCATAAGAAGTTTATTTATGTTGTAACAGTACATTTTATTAAACAAATACTTTCATTTATAGTTTTCAGTGGTTTCCAGTTTCATTATCCAGTTTAGATGTTCTTTTGTATTGCCTCCTTATTACCTTACTCTTTCCCTGGAGTTAAGGTGTTTCATTTGAAATTACTTGGCTTGGTGTCTGCTGTAAAGTGAATTATTTTAGACTATTCAAACTGTATTCTTTGTATCTCTAAAGGTAAGATTAAAATGGAAAAGTGTGTTTGCAGATATTAGGAGATTTTCTAATTATTTGAGAATATCTTCAAATTAGCAACAAGTTGGTGGTAATTTGGAATTTTATTAAGTGTTTAGTTAAAGGATCTGCTCCCCCATACCTTCAGTTGTCTGTGTGATTTGCCAAAGTGAAGTTCTACACATTGGAATGTTGTCCAGAGGCAGAATTTGCTGTATCTATGAATTGACCACAGTTAGTAATTCTGCTTGTGATACTCAACAAATCTTTAACCTGCAGGAAGTTGACAGAGTTTCAGGGCAGCTGCTAATTTGTTCTAGCTATATATTTTTTCAGTGACTCATTAATTTACATAATGCTTTACTGTTGTTACTAGTAAACAAATACTGGTACTATAATGAACCTCCCTGTTTTACAGTTAGAGTAAATAAGATACTTCATGAAGTATATCCAAGAGCACTGAGTCTAGACTGCTGGTATCTTTCTATCATGAACAGTGTGGCCACCAGGAGCAGGGCAGTAATTGTCCCCCTGTACTTTGCGCTGGTGAGGCTGCACCCTGAATACTGCATTTGGTTTTGGACCTCTTACTGCAAGAAAGGTACTGAGGTACAGAGTGTGTCCAGTGGGGGGCAGTAGAATTGGTGAAGGAATCTGGAGCACAAATCTTACAAGGAGCAGTTGAAGGAACTGGAGTTTTTTAGCCTGGAGAAAAGGAGGCTCAGGGAGAACCTTATTGCTCTCTACAACTACCTGACAGGAGGTTGTAGTGAGGTGGTAGTCGATCTCTTCTCCCACCTAACAAGTGACAGGATAAGAGGCAGTGGCCCCAGGTTGTACCAGGGGAGGTTTGGATTTGATATTAGGAAAACTTCTTCACTGAAACAGGTGTCAAACATTGGAACAGGCTGCCCAGGATAGTGGTGGAGTTCACTATCAATGGTGTTGTTTGAAAGATGTGTAAATGTGACACTTAAGGACATGGTTTAGTGGTGATCTTGGCAGTGTTATGGTTCCATTTGGACTCCAAGGTATTAAACGTCAACCTTAATGATGGTGTGATTCTGAGTTGTGTCACTTGAGTACTAGAAATAGCTCTGGGGTTTTGAGAGTGTTCACGTATCTTGCCAGGTTTGTTCCCAATATGTCCTCTGTCAGTTCACCTCATCAGACAACTTCTGGTAAATGTTCAGTGACAATGGATTGAATAGGACAGACATTCGTTTAATGAGTTTGATAGATAACAGTTCTTGTGCTGAAATTTTGCGGCATTGCTTAACTATCTCAATAAGAAAGTCATATAGAGAGAATGTAGAAAGCTAGTGTTCAAAGATGATGATTTAAATACAAAATGGGCTTGTTTTTCACACAGAAAAATTGTTCACAGTGGAAAAAACCCAGTGATTCCCAAGCTCTTTTGAACCAGTTAATCACTGTAATTCTCCAGTATTACTTATGAGCTGTAACCCAAACTTATCGGACAATTAGTTCCAAGTACTGTGGGATACAGTCAGTGGTATATCCACTCAGTAAATGTAGAACTTGTACTACGTTTCCTTGGAACCACATTTGGTAATTGCTGCCCTAAGATATATTATTTACTAACCATAAAAGACAATTTCTACGCTTTGTGGCCTTCTCTTTGGGGAGAGACATGCTTTCTGTTTTTACAAATTTTTGGATAGGATTTCTGCTTCCAAATTGAAGTGGAAATAGCTAGAATTGTGGGAACAGATTCAGAAAGAGATAATTAGAATGTTGAATACTAAAAACAGAGAAGGAATGAATATATTTGCAATAAGAAATGAGTCTTCATTATACAGCTTTTCTGACCTTCTCCAACCGCAGTCATTGTGTTAGCTTTATGTTCTGCTTCCACAAGTATTTTGTATGAAGATATATACTAAGATATATACTAAGATATGCAAGCATTTAAACGTAGATCCTGTGTACTTTGTCTGGGTTAGGTGCAAGTTCTCTGAATAATTCCAAATGAGCTGAAGAAGACTGGTCAGCTAGTGTAAGGCTATAGATAAATGTCCTCTTTACGTGTCATCCACAGATACTTACCACATTCTCACTCAGGATAGGTGATTCCTTCCCACAGCCCAACTGATGTGCTATCATGTGACCCAATCAGGCTGGTTTTGCCTAAAAATTAATTTCAGTCCTCTATACTACTGTCTCACACAAACAAGTGGGGTGATGGTTTCTGGCATGGGGATGCTGACAGCTGGGAAGGGGGAATAGTCTTTTCAGCTCTCCCAACTGCATGTGGAAAAAGATACCCATCCATAAGCTAAGGAAAGATTACAGAAGTCTTAAAAAACATGGTCTTAATTTTTGTTTGATTTTTGGATTTGGAGTGAGTACTGAAAGTAAATGATGAAAGTGACTGTTTCAAGGGCAGAGACAGGACAATGACTTGGACATGAAAAAAAATTTGATCCACTGTTGAGGCACTAATAAAACTGATTTGTGAGGCTAGTATAATGTGTGAAGTAATTCTAAACGTTCAGAAGCAGTAAGGTTTAGTGTAAACTAAGCAATAAAATGTTGGTAATCGAAGTAATTGTTTTTCTTCTTGCAGCTGTTACTTTTCCTTTCTGAAAAATTGTCCATTACCCTACAGTAGTTTACTTATGTTGCCTAGTATTTTCTTATGGTCCATATGTGATTAAAAAAACCTACCCTTTGACATGTTATTTCAAGTCTGTTTTAGCATCTTTTTTTAACCACTGAAGAAGGGAAAAAATTAAGTTGCTCTTTTTGCTCTTCCTCATCTCTTTTGGTGAGGAACTCTTCTCATAAGCACTGGTTCTTAAAATCATGGATCCATCAGCTATGAGTTTCTATTAGCAATGCTACTGCCAGATGATTGCGCAACAAATCTAATTGCAGTTGCTCTTAATTGGGAAAAGAAAGAAGAGTTTTGATTATTTTTTTTTTCTATTGCTGTTTGTTTTCTCTTTGCAATGGAAGGAAGTGCAGGCAGTTCACACCTCAGGATAAAATTCTGTCTTGCCTATTAACAAGTGAACCCTCTTAACAGAATGTTTAATCTGAGAATATTTGTAGCTGAGGATATTTGTGTTGAAATTTAAACTTTTGTTGAAGGAAAATGAAATCACCACAAGTCACTTTTTGGTAAAATCAAGTGAATCGTTGTTGATCTTGACTGCAGCACAGCTGATCTGTGTGGATTTTGAATCAGTGTACATTTCACACTAAATATGTGTGTGTTTTTATAACAAGAAAGATTAGTTTGTCATTTTGGTGTTGCTGTTAATATGCAGCACATTCTTATGAAGCTTAAACGAGTACCATGTTGCTTTATGGTCAGTGGACATAACTGAAAGCTATTAAAGCATTTTTAACAAGAGAATTAATATAGAGTCTTTTGTAGATAAACTTCACCCTTCCTGTTTTGGATGGAGCAATAAGTTTACCGTGGAGCAGATTTAGGAAATAGCTTTCCATCAATTCAGTATTTTATAAATAAAAAGTTGCAGGGCGAGGTCCTTCCTGTGGCATAAAGCTGATTATTTCCTGTTTAATCCAGAACTGGTGTATTTCAAGTAATGGGAGTTTTTTAGCATCCGTCAGAAAGGAGAGTATTTAGGAATTTGTTTTCATTCATGTTTCTCTGAAAATTCAGTTTCTTGACTTAAAGATTCATTATAGAACAAAGAGAAATTATTATATATGTAAATAGTTGCTCTTTCAGACAATTTTTGGACTTGGCTGCACAGTTGTTTGTACCTGGGCATTCTTAAACATATAGCTGGGTCTTATACATGAGCTGAAAAGATGTCATTGATATATCTTCAAGAGATTATCAGTACTGCTAGTGAGGTTTAGAAACTGATGAACTGTAATTGGTATGGATTATTTGAATTCAGATTTATCATCTGTTCACAGAAGGCACACTTTCTATAAGAAGAATATGTAAAAGTCAGAATTTAAACTCGTGCTGCTGTTTTACTTAAGGAACACACAAGTTAATATATGAAGTAACACTACCCTCATCCAACACATCTGTTGTAAAGAAGCCTGTGAAATCTAGGCCACACACAAACTGGTCTCCAAGGGCCTGTAGTTGGTGTTAGAATGCTGTTATTACGTGGTCTGATTGGTTTAGCAAAGAATTATCTCCAGTAAAACCATGTAACATAATAGTCCTTGCTCTCCCACATGGCAGCTACTTCTGCCTGACTGAGCAAGACATTTCTTGAAGAAGTAATAATACACTTGCTCTTGCCAAACTGTAACATAAAATGAAGTGTATAGTCATGTACATTTCTGTTGTGTACAGGTTCTTGTTCATTTAAACATTTGTATCAAGTCTGCCACCATAGTATTAAAAATATTAAATATATGAATTCCCTAGCAGTGTATTTAAAATAAGTTCTTGCTTCTTATTGAAAACTTATATGTAGTGATTTTGAAGCAATGGGGAAATATTTGCAAAATTTACGTTTTCATAAATGAAAACTATTGCTGAACTGTCCAAATACAAATTTAATTGCCAGGCAGTACAAGTCATAGCAGCTTAATATTAAGCTTGCTTTGTGTTAAGTACTTTGAATGTGATGTTTTCCCTGTTCCCTTTGACTTTAAAGATGGCTGGGACAGTTCAGTGGTTCATATGAACAGGTTTCTAAGTAGTACTGACTTTGTTGTCATTTACTGTGATTGTTCTGAACTCTACAACCTTGCTCTACAGATCTGTCGCTGTGTAACTGGAGTGGTAAACATGTACTTGTTGAGAACTTCCCTTTTTATTGCTTTTTATTACTATTGTTATTCCAGTCCCCTCAATAGTATCATATAAAAACTATATGTTCCATCTTTAGATTGCTTTATAAGCATTGAGCAAATGCACAAAACCATGTAAATTTTTGTTTGGATGATATGTTCAGGAGGGGTGGTGCTTCTCTGCAGAGATGATTGCACTGCAGAAGCCCATGGGCAGAGGAGGCTGATGGAAGACAGGGCAGTGTGGCTTTGTTGGGGCACAGCTGCACACATGGCACTCCTGAGCCAGTCATGGGCTTCTGAGCTCCATCCCCACCCATGCGAACCCCATGGCTTCACTGGAATTCCAGAGGTGTCACCAGGGACATGGTATGAAGCAGGGTATGCAGATGATGTCTTGAGCTTAAACGAGGGGTAATGGATTCACACAGGTAGATCATTTGGCCTGCATATTTTCTGTCCAGTGTATTGCACAGCATGGAAAAGGCCAGGGTTCTGTATCAGTACCCAAGCCAGTTCTTCAGGGGTTTGAGCCTTAAAATGTATATGTAAACTCAGCAGAGTTTGTTGCTGTAGACATAGGTACCCATCCCTCAGTTATACACAGCACTTTTCATCCCTTTCCATACTAGAATTCTACTTTTGAATGAAGGGGAAGCTTAGTGGTGTCATTGCTTTACACTGAATTTCCTCTATCAATTCAGGTAAGTCAAAGATAAGTAAAATTTGAGTCAGGAGATGCTGTGACCTAGAAGCAAGGTGCTGCAGACCAGCTGAACAGAGACACTGTGGCTCCAGCTCCTGGGAGTCCAGGGCAGCCTCAGCTACCTCTCCCAAAGGCCTCCTTCCAGGCACTGTGGCTCCCAGCATCCGTCCCTGCTGTGCTGTGTTCACCTGTCATCCCCACATGCCCTGGCCCTTGAGGACAGAGTAGAGAGTAAATCTGAATTCATGCTGCTTTTACAATGAGGGCTGTATTGGCATCTGTTCCACATGAGAGTCTTTCAGCTGACCTTTCAGTCAGGTATTTAAATGCCAAAAATGGTGGGTTTAAATTCTGGAAGCTGATGAAACCAGGCATTTGAAACTTTCAGTGGAAAGAGAGGCAGAAGTACATTAAAGTGCAAATAACCTTAATATTTTGCATATCTTCAGTAAGTAGCAAATTAGATGAAATTGTTCGTTTTTGCATAGTAGATTAAATAACTTGTTTCCCCAAATTTGCATGTCAGTGAATATCGTATATCAATAAGCACATTGATAAATGGATGCAGAAAATATTACAGGGATTCAGGGCAATATTTTTAGTTTTTAAGAAAGGAATAGACTTGTTGATACTTGGTAATTAAAGATTGTATACCACTATTGTAACCAAGCATTAAATTTTTTGTATGTTACTTTAGCTTTTTGTAACCATAAAAAATAGTTCATTTTGGTTGAAAACCAGTTCTAAATGTCTTGATCATGAGAACTGTCTGCAAGTGACTTAATGGCAGTTCCGAGCATTCTTTGCAGTGTAGAGCTATAAATTTATATATTGTACTCATAAATGTAACAGTACTATTACATTGCCATGGCAGTGATGAAAATTGCTCTGTACTCTTTCAGTGAAGGATTAGCTTATTTTACTTAAGGAGAATAAACTTTGGGTAAGTTAATGAAGTCTAATTTAGATGGTTGAAAAAATCCAAGATAGCATGTAAAGAAATTAAAAAGAAGATATTTGAGGAGAGGTAATAATTCCTTTTAAAAGATGTCTTTGGCAAAGAAGAAACTGCAGTTAGTTGTTCTGAAGTCATTCAGCATAAGTAGTTTCCCAGTTTACTAGGGCTTACATACACAAGTAAAATGAAAACTTGACTGCATATGCAGTCAGCTTGGAGTTAGGTTTATGTTACAAAAATTTTCAGCATTGGTTTTAGTTAGGAGTAGAAGAAAAATTATACCTCGTAGTCTCCTCACCCATGCTGGGGAAACGTGGCATAGATGTGGCTGGGTTAACAAAGAGTGCTTTGCCAGATTTATTTTAGGTCTGCTGAGGAGGGGAAATAAGCTGGCTTATACCACCAGAGGGCTATACCAACCCAGTTATCGGGGTTTAGGTGGGTGAACAAAAACTGTTACTTCTGTCTGGTGTACGGTGGCCCTGCGGCATCATTGAAGCAAGGAAAATATCTGGCAGTTTGCTCTTTCATTAGTGAGGTGTCTGGAGGGGTTGAGGTACAGCTTTCAAACTTGTGCTGTACTCATGCTCTGCAAGTTCATGCTTTGCCTTTGTGAGAAATCAAACAGCTACCAGTGAGCATGTTGCTTCTTTCCTCCTTGCATGAGGTATTTGATACTTGTGGGAAATGTGCCCTTGGTAACTAAAGAGCTTCTGTCTTCTGAAAGATAATATATTAAATGAGTACTTGCATGAATCACAGATGCTAGATTGTGATTGCTGGGCATGTTGGGTCTTCTCAGAGGTGAGTTAGTATCTAAGGGTTGCAGGCTGTTTAAGTGGTTTCCAGCCACAACCCTAGCTCCTTCCCCTCTGTGAGCTGAGCCTTGAGGGTCTTTGGCCTTCTGGATGAGGAGCTAAGAACAGGCATCTCTTCAGATGAGCACTGACTTACAAGCACCGAGGGTGGGCTGTATACATATGGCATGGAGGTGCTCAGAGAGCTCAGACTTAAATTGTGTTGCTGTGAAGAAAGAGCCCTGATGGATGTGAGGAGTGTTAGATGACTCTCTAGTTGTACTGAATTATAAGAACAGTGGAAAAAATGCAGAAAGGGTTGGATGAAAAAGAGCAAGGGGTAGGAAATTACAGATTAAATCCTGGGCATCAATTTCACTTGCTTAATTGTCACATGCAGTTAATGGATGCGATCCTTGTCATGTCTGGGGTCCTGCTTGTGTTTGTGAGCAGAATTGAATTGAATTCTTAATTGAAGTGAGTTTGCCCATTTCCTGCATATTGCTGTTCAAGCCTTGCATATGCAAGTCTCTTGATGATTCCTATTCAAGAGGCTTTTACATGTGCATAAAGCCAGTAGCATTCAAAAAAGGTGCCACAGTGTCATATTCATTCAAAACCGTAGCTGGAGAAGAAAGGTGAAGTTCTAACACCTGTACTAAAATACATCCATTAGAACAGTTCTTGCACAAATGAGAACTGAAGATTCAGTTGAGTCCCGTCAGAGACAGAAATTTGCATCTCCCTTTTACTACCCAGTTCTGCTTTCTGTGAGCTGTGGTCAGAGGATAACAAGGGGCTAACTTTTGTATCCTGGTGGGAGCAGTCCTCCTGAAGGTCACTCCAGTTATCGGGGAACTTCTGTTTTGTTTGCCTTTTCTTCAAATCCGTTTGGAACAGCTGCTGAGGTTTTAGCTGTTCTGAGTCACCTTGAGAAGTTAAGAAGCCTTTCCTTGCACAGATTGTAGCTGGGGTAATTTGGTGCATGAGTGGAAATAAGACACCCATCAGCAAAGCCAGTCAATGTGTTTTTCTTTGGTTTAAGCCAAGACCATTTTTAGATAATCACTGAAGAAGGGATAGAGCAATCAAAAACAGGAGCAGTCCCCATGCATTTGCTTCTGCTCCTCTTTATTCCTGTTCAGAGGTTAGTGTTCCAGAGCTGAGCTGGAAGAAGTGTGTGGTGTCTGTCAATCCTTGTCAGTGTTATACATTATAATTGAAAACACTGTTGATGGCCCTTCGAGGTTAACTGTGGGAACGGAGCATCTATGTAGGTCAGGGAGTTCTCAGAAGTTTGATTCTGTATAGTGAGTTCTAGGGCTTGATCGCCTCATACATAGATCTGGAGGTAAATGTCTTTTGGCTGCATTCAAACAGTTGTAAGTGCAAATTTTGTTTAAGTCTTCTGAAATAAATGAGGACTGTTCACTAACATGTTGCAGGTGCATCATACCTTTAGGTGTACATCAGGTGCTTAGATGGAGACCAGCACAGGAAAGGGTTGATCTCAGCCAGAGCTTCTATGCTGTTATCATGTAACAATTAAAAGAGCTAAAATTCCATGAGAAAAATATAAAAGTATGCATATTTGTGATCCTCTGACCTCACAGATGCCAGATGTGCTGATCTTGGAAAAGTCTTCAAAGAAGACTTGAATTCAGCTTAAATACTTTTCATTCATAGGAAAATCAAGACCATATTGATTTATATTGTGTATACGTATATATACACACACTGTGTATATATAAAATAAATATATGTATGTATTTTGGAATAGAACAGCTGTTTCTGCTTCTCATTCATCTGCTTACTGTGGTTTTATGCGCTCTTTCCATTATGCTGGTGCCTAGATCAGAGAATAAATGTATGCTAGGGCCTCGGTAAATGATCACCCTATGGCTCTAGCTGTTTTTAGGATTATCCAACTTATATGTTGGACCGAATAATCATGTCATTAGTATCATTCCCTTTCTTGTTTTTAATTGTGAAGAAGTTATTTCTTGTTTCTGCACACATGGAATAATTTTCAGCTTTTAGTTCCAGATGTTTATAAATGAGCTTTCCATGGCCTGAGATCAAAATCAAGATCAGTTGGAATTTTAGAGTTATTTTCGTACCTTGTTAGGTAACAAGTTCTTCCAGTATTTTTCTCAAACAGAAAGCTTTTTTGCTTGCTTGGAGTCTTTTCTGCAGTTTTTATTCTTCCTCAAGCATCACGTTCTTGGTTTATTTTCCAGGAATAACCTCCTTGTATTTTGTGTAATGATGGATTTTAGTATGCCATGCCACTGTCCTCTTTTTTTTTAAAGAGCTTTGATGCTTCCACACATTTTTCAAATAGTTGATTGTACCATAAAGTTGTAATTAACATTTTCTGTATGGTATTTCTGTAACTGATAATCTAATTCCTGCTGTAAAGCATAGTAAACTTCCCTCTGAAAGTTGGTAGTTGTGCACTAACTTCACATACAAACTGGTTTGTGAAGTAATTTTCGCTTTAAGACCATGGCTCACAGTTCTTTCAGTTACACTGATGCATCTGGTTGTAGAATTGAATCACTGAATCACATTAATTGGGGGGGAAGTAATTTTAAAAGGGATCATCTCAGTGATGCAATTTATGTTGCAGCTATACAAATAGGTTTATCAGCACATTTGGGAAGGAGGCAGATTACACCAGGAGGATCAGAGTTAGCAGCTGGGGCAGAAAGCTTGTTGAGGGAAAATTGCTCACTTACTGTTAGAGAAGCCAGGCTGTTTCCTTTGTTTTCTGTTGTTAGAATTGCCTTCCTGCTCCACCTTAGCCCTCTTCCCCTAATTTAGGTCAATTCTATATTTTTAAAGTCTTTTGTCATAAAGTATTGAAAATGTTCATCCCTTGTATGAAGGTGTTTAGTTTCCAGATTGTGACAGCAAAAAGACTTCTGACTCCAGATTCAGCAACAACAGTGGCTACTCTTGATTCTCCTTCAACTTTTCTGTGAAAGTTTGGAAGAAAGACGTGTTTAGATCAAGCTAATATTTACATGCTAAGAGTCAGATAATTTCATCTGGGCTAGTTGTTTGTGGTGTGTGAGAGACATAGCAGATAGTACTATTTGCCATTCATTTGAAGACAAATGAAAAGTAGAGCATTTCCTTCAGTTGTAGCTTTGGGTGCCTTCCCGTGCATACCACGGGGCAATACATCTGTGTTGCCCATTAGTGTTAGGGTGCTCTGAAGACTCGGAGTTACCAGGTTTATTTACCTGTGGAAGATCATTCACACATCCTTGGTCTGACCCTTTTCAAGGTGATAAGACAAATAGACATGCATTGGGGGGTGGGGCGGAACTATTTCCTCCAAAGCATAGTGTCCTTGGAAAGAAAAAATGTTTCAGAAATCATTCAGTGAGGGTGCTAGCAAGCATGCTGCAAATACTTGAAAGGCCTGAGTTATCCAAAGTGAAATCCCACCTGTCTGTCACATGGCTAAGCAGAGGCCGTGATTCTTCGGAAAGAGAGAAAAAAGTAACCCAAATTTACTCTGAAGTTCTTTTACCAGATACCATATTTTATTTGCTGTGGAACATGAGCTCTGGAAGTCTGGGTTTTGTGCTGGTATTTTACTACCAAGGGCGTAAATGTACAAAGCAGGAAACAAACCCCTCTCTGAAAAAATGCCATGTGCATAATGTTTCCACACCTAGATGTTTAGCTCCAGTTTAGTTTGGGCTGCTCTCTTTTTTTTTTTTGGCTTGTTAATCTCCATTGAGAATCAATTTCTTCTGAAAGGTTTTCTCCTATTTGCCAACCTGGATTTGAAAAGTGGGTCTTGTTTTAGATTGTTTTTATATAATGTGCTTTCAAATGTTTGAGAACTGTCTTATTAAAGGTATCATGTTAATAATTGTTTTTCTGAGAATAGTTTAGTTCGTGTGCAGAAGGTTGTGGTTGTTTTACTGCTCCTCTGACATGAATATGTTTGAGCTGATCTGAACTGGTTCTTACGAATAAAACAGTGTGGGAGTGGTGGGTGTGTTGTGTTTTGTTTTTAGTAGTGGAGAATTGCTTGTATACAGTTGTATCCTTGGTGTCCTCAATGCAGATAAATGTGGGAGGGAAGGGTGGCATATCTCTGTGAAAAACAAGTTCTAAGAACAGAACACAATACTAAAAGATAATCTTATTTTGAAGAATATCCACATTTTTAGCTTTTTTGCCTGAAAAAAAAAGATACAGAGATAGAAAACTTACTACTCACTTATTTTCATTTAAAAAGTCAGTGTATTTTCTAAATGGTAATTGGCCAAAGAGGTGTGAAAATGAACTGCACCTGGCAGTTGGAAGACTTTGATAATTTTTTTTTTTGTTGGGTGTTTAATAAACTTTGCTGGAATCTGAAAAAGAACAGATTTTAAATGCCACTGACTTGCTTTGAAAACTGCTTAAGAGCATAGTCAGATGTTTGTTAGAAAAACAGTTGCAGTGATATTGTGAAGTTACTTGTGGTGCATGACTGACTTGAAAATTCTTCATTCCATGAAGGACAAGGTCAGACAAGTTCAGGTAAACCACTGCCAGAATTTCTCTAATCCTTAGTAATTGAATCACCAGTGCACTCAAAGTAATTAAAGCCGTATTTGTCAAGGACTTTTACAAGAAACAGATACCCAACAAACAAACAAAATTTGGTGAGATTATTTAAACACAGGTTGTATTTAAAATATTAGGAAAGATTACAAACTAAGTTAATGATGCATAAAAATTGAGATTGCTAGACATGCTGCAGTTTAATTATAAATATATTGAAATGAGATGAAAATTGGTTTAGCATTTGCACTTTGCTTTACCATTATTTATTAAATACTGCTGCAAAAAGAAGTTAATCTCTCCTTTTAAGGCATTTCATCCAATAAAAGTTATTTCTGGTATCCACATAGTTCTGAGCTAGTTACATTTATGTTAGCACAGGTCAGAAGAGAGGAAAATGCCAATAAGCTTTACAGTTGAAACTTGTATTAAATCCAATATTCCATGTTTGATTTGGATCTAATTCAATGAAGGCTGTTGGTGGGCTAATGTAAAGAGTCTTACATTTAATAATTTTCTAAAATGTGTTGTTTCTAGGTCTACAGACAAGACTGTGAAACCTTTGGCATGGTAGTGAAGATGCTAATTGATAAAGATCCGTCACTGGAGAAGTCCATCCAGTTTGCCCTGCGGCAGAATTTGCATGAAATAGGTGAGCGATGCATTGAAGAACTCAAACATTTCATTGCTCAGTACGATGCTGCCAATCAAGATCTATCAGAATCCTTCAAAGAGGGCTCATACTAAAGACAGAAATAAACTTTCAGATCCTCTTCATTGTGTATGCCATAGTACATAAATCTGCTCTTTGCAGGAAAGGAGGAGATCTTGAAGATATGAACCCAAGGCCTGCACTCTTAGTAGTAGCTCAGGTGGCTGTTCCCTTGTTCACTGTGGTCTCTGCAATTGTGTTGTTCCTACCTGTACTTGTTGACATATATTCCTTTTAAAGGATGTTCTTTTCCAAACTGTTGTAAATCGACAAACTATTTTTGAAACCTTCACACAGTTAGCTTGGAAAAAATATTCAGCCCAATGTATTCATACTTATGTTTTGATGTTTTTAAATGTAACTTCAAACATTGTATTTTTATTAAAATAACAAGAAGCAGTTCTCATTCCTCAGCTTATGTAGAAATATATGTCTGGTTTTCATGTATACTGTAGGAAGGAAAGACTTCTAAAATTGGTCACAATTATGATTTAAAATTATCTATTTTGGTTTAATATAAAAAGTCACATTAATTCTGTAAAATTAAAACTAGGAGTTATCTCTAGTTTCTGACTGGTAAAGCAACTCTAACTACTTGACATAAGTGCTGTATTTTTTATAATTGCAGGTTCTACAAATGCCTTTTTAATTTTGGTGTTTTCCGTATCATAACTCATTACTAGTAAGCAGTATTATGTAGGATGGAGTCTATTTTTTTGTTACTGTTTGTGGTGGTTTTGACTGCACCATGTAGAACGTAACTGCAGGCAGCCACTGTGCAGGGAAAGATCCCTTTTCCTACTCGGTCCCTCTCTCCACTTAGACCTCTTCACCACTTTTCATGCATCAGTTTTAACAATAAGGAGACTGCACATAGTCTTCATTTCTGATTCCAAGGAGCACAAATTGGGATGGCAGAGATGGGCAAGGAAAGCAAATGGAACCATCTCTTTAGTAGCCTCAGGTTGCTTTGGATTAGATTTAACACCAAGTTGATTCCTAAGACCTCAAATTTGCTATCATTTCAAACCTGGATGGTTCTGGCAAGTGTCTGGCACCACTTTTTACCTGATAGAGCAACTTGTTTTTTGGGAACAGTGATTGATGAAAGTCAAGAGACTGCCAGTGAAAAATATTTAGGACTTCATTTGTGGAATCCTGACTATTGAATACAATTATTAAGGTACTGGTTTTTTATGAACGTTTTAGGAAAGGGATAATGTGAGTCATAATCACAAAGAGGTAAGTGTGATTGTTTTGTCTACATTTGCATTTAGGAACATGTGAAACTGTCTAAAAGAACTAATGACCAAATTTACAATTTCCAGATTTCATCAGAATGGGGTGCAGAAACATAAAGCAATTATTTTATATGTACAAGACAGTATATGTATCACAGCATCTTGCACTTGCAAATCTCATATTACGTATCCATTGCATCAGATTCCTGAGATACCTGGTTAGTTCTCATGTCAGTAGGGTGTGGTTTTGCAGTTGGCTTTTGTTGGTTTCTAAGAGTTCACATTGCTCAAAGGAGGTGACCTGCCACTACCCTTGGTGGCACCTGGGATTGTGGGAGCTGCACAGTGAGAGTCAGCTCATGGATCCTACAGAATGCTAATTTGGTGAGGAAGAGAGGGGAAGAGGGGCAGCCTGTTGTGACACAGTAACAGGACCTGGCCTGCCCCTTCTGACAACAACCTGGTTTACCAAGATCAGCCTTGAACAAGAGGCGAAGTCTTCTCTGATGTAGAAGCATAACCAGAGCACTTCACTACTTGTTACAGGACTGAGAGCCTTTGAGATGTTACATGAGAGTTTCTGCTTTGGATTAGAAATGCTAATGAAAGAGATACTGAAATTGTGTTTAATATATTTTTTGATTAAAAATATCCATTGTTACTGTACAGTTTGCTAGGAGTTTCCTTTGTTAGAAGCCTGATTAAATTTACTATGATAAAAGTATCTGATTTTTCAAGTACTTTTCTATTAAGACCTAAGCTAACAGTCATAGAATAACTCAAGTTGGAAAGGAACCGTAAGGATCATTGAGTGCAACTCCCTGCTCCTCACAGAACTACCTAAAACTGAACCACATGACTAGGAGCATCATCCAGATGTTCCTTGAACCCTGCCGTCTTGGGACTGTGACCACTTCTCTGGGGAGCCTGTTCCAGTGATTGACCACTCTCTTGGTGAAGAACCTTTCCCTGATGTCCAGTCTGAACTTCATCTGGTGGTGCTTCATTCTATTTCCTCGTATCCTGCCACTGATCACCAGAGAGAAGAGATCAGCACCTCCCCCTCTGCTGCCCATCTCAAATTTGTAACTGCAATGAGGTCTCCCCTCAGTCTCCTCTTCTCCAGGGTGAACAAGCCAAGTGACCTCAGACACTCAGAACTCTTCCCCACAAGGCCTTTCACCATCTTTATTACCTTCCACTCTCTGATGGCTTAATAACTTTCTTACACTGCAGTGCCCAAAACTGCACACACTATCCAAGGTGAGGCTGCCCCAGTGCAGAGCAGAACGGGACAATCCCTCCCTCGACTGGCTGGCAATGCTTTGCCTGATGTCTTCCAGGACATGGTTGGCCCTCCTGGCTGCCAGGGCACTGTTGACTCAGATTCAGCTTGCCGTCAGCCTGGAGCCCCAGGTCCCTTTCTGCAGGGCTGCTCTCCAGTTTCTCATTCTCCAGTTTGTACATATAACCAGGACTACCCTGTCCCAGGTGGAGAATCTGACACTTGCTCTTGTTGAACATCATGCAGTTGGTGATCCTCCAGTTTGCTAGTTTATCCAGCTCTCTTTGCAGGGCCTCTACCCCTGAGGGAGTCCAAAGCTCCTCTCAATTTAGTATGATTAGCAAATTTAGTTGATGTACATTTGCCTCCTCTCTGTACCACTTAAAAAACCATTAAAGAGCACTGGCCCTAAAGTTGAGCCTTGTGAAGCCCCATTGGTGACCAGCTGCCAGCCTGAAGTAACTCCATTTACTATAATTCTTTGAGCATAACCTGTTGGGTATTTCATATTAGCTAACAGGTCAGTAAGATCTTTCAAAATTTTGTTACATTTTCCTTTGCTTAATCTGACTTTTTAAAAAAATGGAATGAATTTTACTCATGAACTAAGAAGTCTTTTTAATATTTTTGAGTGCTGTTTCTGTGAAAGGTTTCATTTGCATTCATAGGGGATAGATGGCTTTTAGTCTTGCACCCTTTAGAGCAAGTTCAATTTATTTAATATCATTGTTAAAAAAAATTGCCTCTAGTCCAGTGGACAGCCTCAGTGGGGCTCCTGGAAAGTGGGAGGAAGAGCATGGGTGAAAGGAAACATGTTGTGATGGAGGAATTTAATTTCTTACCTTAAGAGCTCCTAAAAATGGGAGTTACTCCTGGCACTTGTTAAGGTGCAGATCTCATAAAAGAGTAAAAAAGGAGGTGGAAATTGAAGGAAAGGGATATGGGAATTCAGTGCTATCTTCCAGGTTCAAATTGTTCCGAAGGGTTCTGTAACCTCACTTGGGTGAGTTGGCAGTTTTGAGTGACAATGTGAGCAGTAATGGTGAAAATCAGCAATATGAAAGGTGGTAAGGCCAGATATCAGATAAAAGACCAAGTCCCTGTAGTCCTGTTGTCTGTGCAGGATTTTTGAGGATAATGTTTTACCCTAGCATTTCTCACTGTCATGAAGGTTGTACTGGATTTGAGTTAACATTCTTTAGAGTAGCTGGTGCAGTGGTGCTGTCCTTCAGGTTTGTGACAAAAACTGTTGGTTGCACAGGGATGTTTTAGCTACTACTGATCAGAGCTGATGCAGAGTCAAGGCCTTTTCTGCCTCTGACATCACCCCATCAGCAAAGAGCTGGTTGGGCACAAGAAGTGGGAGGGAACATAGATCACCCCAAGTGACCACAGGGATATTCCAGACCATACAGCACCATGCTCATCAAATAAAGCTGGGGTTAGGGGTGAGGAGTTTGCCAGGGCTGATGCTGTTCAGAGACAGGCTGGGTATTATGTGGCTAGTGGTGAGCAACTAGGGTTTTTTGTATCCAAGATTTTTAATTTTTTTTGTTGTCTGTTTTTTACCTATTAAATGGTCTTTAACTGAGCCCATGGGTTTTCTTGCTTTTACTGTTCTCTTTCCCATCCCATTGAGGGATAGTGAGTGAGCACCTCTGTGATGTAGGTAGGTGCACTAACCCAAACCATGATTTAGAGCTTTTGAGACTGTAACCTGAGTCTCGTGCTGGTCACAGACCCTATATCCCATACCATTCTCTTTATATTTTAAGTTGAAGACTCAATTAGAAATATTTCTCATAAGAAATGGTCAAAAATAATAAAGAAATTGTTTAGTTTTTTCAGCATAAGAAAGTTGTATAGTCATCTTTAAAAAAAAAGTTTAAAGAAGAAAGTATTAAGAAGCAGCTAACAATCCATGGGTAACTTTTATCATCTAATATTCCATAAGATGCTGCAGTTTGGGTGAGTACATATGCTGCATTTCAGGAGACGGTGTAAGATCAGAAGAAATACTGGTGGAGATACTTCTCCATGAAACAGTTACTTGGTCCAGCAAAGAACGTAGCACAGCCACATTTTGTTTCTGAGGATCCTGGTCTCCCATTTTTAGAAATGCAGGCAAGAAGGAAAGGTCCTGAGCACTGGGGCCTCCTGGGAAGGTATTAACAAGTCAACATCTCTCCTCAAGCCCCATAAGTCTTGGCAGTCTGGTGGCTGTAATAGGGTTTAGCACAACAGGCACTTTGCTGCCAAGAAGGCACATGGTGCCCGAGTCAGGGCAGCAGCCTGCCAGCTGGAGGGAGGCCTCACGTGAGGCATGCCTTGGTGTAGGGTGGCATTGCTTTGATAGCTTTCAAGTACACAAGACTTGTACTAGAAAAGTGACTTATCTGGTGAGTACCACTTCTGGGGGTAAAGGATCTGTTGCTCATTTTACCCCAAAAAATACAAGTAACTGCTAGTCTGATTTAGCCTTCGTAATAGCTTAATTTTCTCTTGTGTAAGCCAGTGCTCATTTGCCCATTCCCAACTTCTAGCTGCTTTTATTGCCAAACTTCTGTATCCTCAAGAAGGGCAAGCTTAGTTCAATTGGACAGGCTTTTTTGGTAAGAAACATCTACTATTTCATTAATTTCCTTCCTTCAAGTAGTCGGAAAGCCAATGGCTTCAGCATTTACTATCTTAATTGGTGAATGTCACTGTTAACAAATTTCTGCCCTTTATTTAAAACAGTGGAAGAAGTTTATTATAACTTAAAGTAGCTCCTGCTCCACAGCTGAGTTCAAGGCAACTTTTGAGATTACCTACTACTTTATAGTTTTTGCCATTTTGCCTTCTAGAACCACCCAGTATCTCTCTTCCTTTACGTGGGCAAATGTCAGAAATTATTTTGGGGAAAGGAGGGGGAAGAAAATTAATTAAAAAAAAAATCCACATCCACAGGAGTTGCATACTGGTGGTACTGATATATTCCAGGCTTGTGTGGTTTTTACATTTATATAGTTTACATTTTGCTTGAGCCATAAATAACACTTGCAAGATTAAGAGGGCCATAGAGAGTATTTACATAGCCCCACCATGCATACAGAGCTTTTAATACCTAGTAGACAAAATTAAGCTGTTTTGCACTGAACATTTTCCAGTATTTTTCAACTTAACCCCCCGACTAAAATACAAGCAATATTTCATCCATAATGCTGCTGTTAAACCCTTAACAAATCTAGTTTGATCTTGTAACAAACTTCTTCAAATTCAGGGATATAAAAATATTTGGATTTTAAAATTTTAACTGTACAATATGTACATTAGTATTTGCACTGTTAAATTATGAATACATTTAAGCCTATGTAATACTACATTATAAATATCAATGTTTTTTGACTTAGAATTGCAGCTAATACATTTTAAAACCTGGATAATGCATGTGAAAAGACACAACTCTGGAGCCTAATCCTTTAAGCCCTTATGAAAATATTTGTTACGTAAGTGGATTCATTGACTTAAATGGGGTTACATGCCTGAACAAAGGACTCCAGCAGTTGTACCTCTCTCGCTGCTGAGAGGAGGGGGGCATGACAGAAGAAACATCACCACTCATTGGCAGCTAAATCCAATTCCAGCAGCTGAATTAATATGTTCCTTTAAACAGGCACAAAAAAAACCCCAAAACAACCATCTCACAATTTTTTGAGAAATTGTAGAGGAAAACCCATGAAACTTGAATGTATAAACCATTTACTGCTGTTTGAGGACACTTCAAGGCTTCAAGCATTTTAGCTCCCACATGCTGATTTTTGCCTCCTTTTTTCCCAAATTTAAAAAAAAAAAATTAAAAAATCCAGTTTTTGTAGGGAAACTTGAAAGAGGAAGAGCAAGCTTGATCAATGAAGAAAAGACACAGCACAGAGCCTTCTCTTTCTTGGTAGCAAGAGGAAAAAGTCAAATATCAGCTATGTGGATATAGCTACAGCACAGGACTGACATTTTTATTTACTGATCTTTGCTGAATCCTCTCTCAGATAATTCTGTGTAGGTAGCAAGCGTAAAATAAAATGTCTACAAAAAGTCTGTGTCAAGAACTGCAGTAACAGTATTTTGACAGCTGAGACACGGTATGTAAATCTAGCAGTATCTAAGCAGATGATTTGGCATGACATTTCTGCATGTTACTTGTACAAGGTAAACTCTGGCATGGTTATCACACTGGCAAAGCTTTAAGAACTTTAGCAACTCGTCTAAGTACAATTATTAATATAAAAAGATGTGGTTCAAACTGAAGCTACAGAGTTTTGACTGGTCTTCCCAATTAAGAAATATTAAGAACTAATTAAGAAATAATGCAATTTTTTCCTTTGTGTCCTCTCTTCTTCTTTGATTTGGTTGTCCTTTGTCCAAACTGGGAAGTAGATAATGCAGTAGTTGGACCAGAAAGATCATCTGTATAGTATGGATATCTCAGTGACCGTGGCTGTGGAATTGGCTGTCCCAGAAAATATCCTTCCTCTTCAGAATCAGATGAAGAGGATGAAGTTGAACACCAGGAGTCATCTTCCTCACCATACAACCCAAAAAATTTGTCAACCACCTGATTCCGCAGTGCATAGTCAGACCGAGTATGGGCATATTGTCCATACAGCTCTGCATTTTGAATATATGCCCGAAGTTCACGTGAGCTCCTATTCTGAATAAATTTTTCATGATCCTGAGGGGAGTAATAACGAAATCTCTCTCTTGGTGAGCATCTTCTTTCTGTGGCCAAGTTAAGTGCATTATCTGAACGAGACTTCCTACTCCTTCTACGATGGTGAGAAGGCCGATTTCCACGCTCTTCAAAATGGTAAACACGCCTACGAGTCCTTTCACTCATGGGTGGCTGACGTATTTCAAGATTCTCATAACTTCCATTATCAATAACATCATCTGAAAACTTCACTTGCTGTGGTCTAGACTGTGATTTAGATCTTCTCAGTACAGGTATATGGACTGGCTTTTCTTCTGGTAAGACTTTTTCCTGACATAACTCTGAGCTCAGACTCTTCAAGGACTCTGTGCTCCGGTGGAGCATTGAAGAATTTAGAGTTCCCATGTTGCTCATCTTCTCACAGTCCTCCACCTCCAGCTCTTGGAAAGTTTGCAAGGAGTAGAGAGATGGCCTTGGCTTGCCTTCTCCATCTGTTGAAGCCCCTGTGGTGGGAATGGAGAAAGGAGGAAAAAGAAAATGAGAGAGGCATCGAAGAGAAAAGTACTGCAGCAAAATATGAAACATTTCTTGTCAGCAAAGCAAACCTCAGCAGTGTTTTTCAGAACTATTACCAAAATTATTAGCTTCACAGAAGATTAAACTTTGTTTTGACTTGAAACATTTAAGCTCTGAATTAGCTAACGTGAGGTCATCAAGAGCAGAAGTTCAATGAGTTGAAAATTTTGAAACATAAGTACAGCTAGGCCTTTGAGAAAAAAGGGATTACTTAAAATTACTCCGCAGCCTATGCTTGCCATTTTTAAGGCTAAAATATTTCATGTTTCTGTATTGCCAAATTCATGTTCCAGCTGTTGCTACAGGAAAGCCAAGCTTACTGCTCTGCAAAGAAGGATCCTTACATGCCAAAAACCATCAATAGTAAGCTGGCCTGATGAAATCCCCATTTGTGTCCACTCACCCTTCATTCCCATAACAGTGTCACAAGCCCTGTGATGGTCCCAGGTGCAACACCTCTAGTTCCTCCTCCTCCTGTGCCCCCTGAACTAAGCTCCCCTCCTCAGTTCTGTCATTACTGCTTGGCAAATGCAGCCAGCCTGTGGTTGGGCCTGAGCTATATGAGTAGATGCAGTAATTCAAGCTACAGGAGGAAGGGAATGGAAAAAAGATCACTGGATAACTTTTGAAAGGGGTCTCTAACTCCCAGGTTTGGGGTTTCTCTAGGGAAAAGGAAGGTTAACAAACACGTTATCCTTATGGGTAACTTAATCACATTTGACAAGGAGGTTCACAAAAGTGGATTCCTTTACTTAATGCAGAAAGATAATCTCATAAACCCAATTTCCTAAGGCTAACAAGTTTACCCTTCTTTCAGTCTTTCTACGTATTTTCACCAGCAAATCGGGACATTATCTTAAGTGTTCTGCAGAGTATCTTTAATATTATCCTAATATATAATGCAATTTTTTGTACTTAAGGTATGGGAAAAAAAATTGTCATTTGATTAAAGTGGTGATTTGTATATAACAAATGCACAGTTTAAGACCATTCTTACTCTGCTTCACATTATGGATTTTTTTGCTTGAAGCAAAGGAAAGAGAATTCAGATAGAAAGGAGAAGAATCTAATAGAATTCAAGTGGCAAAAACATATCCTGTTAAAGATTTTGTGCTTGATAAAAGCTGTTACCTAGTTTACATGCATCTCTTGCTACTAAAACTTTTTAGGAATCATAGAAATGAAAAATCTTTGTTCAAAACACTCAAACACGCATGCTTTGGTTGACCTTTCCATCAAAAGTATTCATTTATTTCCCCATTACCTGTTATGTTAGACAAGGCCAAGGAATCCATTGAGTCTCGAACACTTTGTTCTTGCTGTTTCAAGTCAGACAAACATTCGAGTGAACCTCCATACCACGGTGTTTGGTCATGTTTGTATCCTGATGCCCCATGTTCCATGTCTAGCTCCTGGATTTTCCTGCTGCTGGCAGGGCCTGGGTGGCTGCCATATGCAGAGTCTCCCAAACCATCCTGTGACTGGGCCCAGTACATGTCTGATTGATACTTCTTACTTGCCAGGCTTGGATTACTTTTTTTCAAGTCCAACTTGCTCTTGACCATGCTATCAGAAATCCAGTGTTCACTTGATCTAATGTCTACTTCAGTGGGCTGCTGGAAGAGGCTTTTATCACCAAACTTCAGAAGAAGCTGAGTCATATAATCTTCATGTTCAGCCCATTCTTCTGGGTCTTCAGGCATTTCTTGCTCTACTCTTCCTTTCCAGAAGTCTTCATTAACAAAGCTTGCCTCTTCCCTTGAAAGGCTTAAATCATCCAACTTGCGAGAAAGAGTATCATCGGCATTGTCTGAAAGGCCAGGAAATTTGTAATTGAGGGCTGGCGACAGGAGGAGAGACTGACGGCACTGGTCGGCTGACCGGCTGCTTTTTCCCATGCGGACACTCCTCCTGGAATCTCTGGATCGAGCAGACTGAAATGCAGAATCAGAAGAATCTGAGGCATGAACATCCTCACCCAAGCTGCAGGTTTTTGAACAATAAATCTGCCCTTGCTTTGGAAGGAAAGGGCAGCCAAGCAAGGAGGTCTTGCACTGAGCACAAGAAAAGCAAGCTTCTGTGGCATGCCAGTGCTGTCCATCATAGGTCATCTGAGCGTGGTCAACACCTAGAAAGGGAGAAAAAGCAAAGCTTTGGGTTTCTCTAAAAAATTACTTGCAGAATTCATACTTCTAGATCATGAAATCATTTCCTAAATTTGCTTTCCCTTAATTATTAAGTTTAAGGCTTAAAAAGGACACACTTACCAATATGTTCTCCACAAGTCTCACAGTATTCTGCATAGAGAGATTCAAAACAGTTGCAGCAGAACGGTCGCCCATCCTTCATGATGTATCTCTGTCCACCCAGGATTGTTTCACACTCAAGGCAACAGAAGTGCTTCATGTGCCAGTGGCGACCTTCAGCTTCCGTACATTCATCAGCAAAAATTATCTTTTCAGAGATGAAAAAGTATATTTTTAGTTAAGTGGCCAAAACCTCACCTTGGGAGGTGTAGTACGTAAAAAAATACCCTAACTCTGCACTTCACACACTATACTTATTTTGTTTTGCCACTTTTTGAATGCAATGACTGAAACAACACTCTCCCACAGCAACTATGGCATTCCAACCTTTTCTGTAAGAAAAACAAACAAACAAAAATGGAACCTAAGAACACCATAAAAGCAACTTCTATAAGGATGATATTTCAGAATATTTGTACAGATACTTATTCAATTTACAAGGTTCAACTCTAAACACAAACAGGTTTGTGCCTTCTAAATACCATGATATTGCTTATAACATTGCCAATTTGAAAAGAAATTAAATATCCCTCAGCCTTCAAACACATCTATGCAACAGATTCACAACTTCCTAAATGGCCGCATCTGAAGTCAGGAATTTCCCAGTTGCAGTCTGATCACTGAACAACAGGAGTGTAGATTGGCTTAAAATGTGAATTGTTTACCTCATCACAGGCTGAACATCGAGGTTTGAGAAGTTCAGCATGGTGTCTGCCACAGTGAATTTTTCCATCTTGGTAGAAATAGATGAGGTCAACAAGCAGCTCGTTGCATGTGAAGCACACAAAACACGAGGGATGCCAGCACACACCAGGCCCAGCTCTCGAGGCAAAAACTGCAACTTCACCGCCGTTTACTTTTGTACCACACTATGAATAAACCCAGAAAGTGAACACACTTCCCATCCCAAACTACAGGTTTCTTATATTTAAACTAAGTTGAAATACCAAACCCAATATGAGATTTTATTCCAGAATTCTGACAAGAGGAAAAAGATACCAATTTTGGTCTAGACAAACTGCAAGTATAGGTTTATTTTATAGAAAATAACACTTTGACGCACTTGTCTGTTCTTTATTTGTCAATACTTCAGTATGAGCCAGCATCAGGTTTTCTTTTTTTTTGAGTAGGAAATTTATCAAAGCCTCAGTTCACTCCCAGTATCAAAGGTTGCATTTTGCTTAAGCAAGCACTATTCTCCTTTTGTTCCATGCCACTTCAACAAAAGCATCTTTTTTTTTGTTGTTTTCAGACATAGAGGTAAGCTTACATTTTAATACTGAGAAACTGTAGTTTTAGATTATTCATCAGCCTGTAGGTTGGCTTGTGGCACCAGTAGTATTACCTGTTCACAAACCGCATGCATCACTGCTCTTGAGAGGAGCTTAATAGTGCCTCGGCCCAGTGCCTCCTTTTTGCGCTGAGAACTGAACATCTGCAGTTCCTTCTTTTCTTCTTCAGTTAAAGACTGGCAGTATCTCACCTGCCAGTGAAAACACAGAACTTATTAGAGACACCAAGCCTTTAAAGTAACAGATTAATAAGTAAGTGCGTATATGCAAATGAGTTCATTAGGCATGCTGCTAGTCATTGTTAAACTTTTCCAACTTGCCTTCTCTACCATCTCTACTATTTAGGTAATATGGCATAACACAAAAGTAGTACAGAGAGATTTTGCATTACAGGGAAAAAACTTCACCATGCTAAATTAAGGAGTTGTTTAGGAAAGAAAATAGATTTTTAAAAGCCAACCCAAAATCTGCTGCTATTGTAAAACAATGGAATGAACCTAAATCAGCATCAGATTTATGGTAAAGTGCCCACAAGTAAGTATTGCAGCACACACAAGATCTTAAGTATTTACATCCCCGCCCCTTTCCTCACAAAGAGCTTGTTTGTTATTTCCACATCTACTCCAAATTACACTGCATAACTGAGATGCAAACCTTTTACTATCACAAAGCATCCTTTTTGTGTCCTACAATGCAATTTCAGGAATTTGTAGGTTCCTGGTAATTGGTGGGTGGCTGCAAACACTATAAAACCAACTTGTGTTAAGTTTATTGCAGTGACACCAGCCTCCCTAACAAGCAGAAGCAGTGTCCTTCCAGACAGCTCTTATCTGCACACAGGCCAAGTGGACAGCTGAACAATGGACTCAGTGTACACACCATGCTGCTTTATAGCTCAGTGCCACTGCAGGCCATGGTTTAGGCTTGTAATAAATACACAGGCAGGTAATTCTCCATGTAAAAGCTGCCAGGGAGACCCCAAGCCCTGATGGTTCATCCAGAGTTCTGTATTTACCTCATTATCATGGGGTGGCAGCTGATAGAGAAGTTGTTTAATACGATGTTTCTCTCCAGGACTGTTAATGTAAGGGACCTTCTCCTCTGGCAAGCAGGCAAAATACAGCTGGACCTGACCAGGAGAAACACAGAATTCAGTCCAAGGCACATGGATGACCCAAGCACTGGCCCTTCAGCTACTGTTTTATCTCAAGTCTCATTTATGAAGGAAGAAGGTCATGCTACATTAGACCTGTGACAGGGTTTGTGTTGAAAATACGAGACCCAAATGAACCAGCTCAGCAAACCTGAATTGTCTCTGAAAAAACTAGCACCCAGCTGCTGAATTGCTTTTCTGGAATGCAATTTGCAGTGACAATTAGGGGGGTATCATAAATTATGCACATTTAATGTTCTCATTATTCCCACCCCCTTTAGGGCTAGTCAACAACTCTGTGGAAATTCCAAGTTTCCCCTCTGCAATTTACCACACAAGGCATGAAGCTTTCCAGAAAACAGCCGCTATATAAACAAATTTAATTTGCTCTCTGCTTTTTACACATTGTTGAGACAAAAGCTATTTTGTAGTCTCCTGCTGATCAGGTTCACCCAAAGCATCAGCTTTCATTGCTTCCATGTGGGCTTTAGTAAGAAGGTGGAAACATCCTTCCCTTGAGAGGAGGCTAGATCCAGCCACATTTCAATCAGATGTAAATTAACCACAAAATTTTCATGGGATGAATGTTTTTGTATCAATCTTCACTTTTTTTTTTTTTTTTTTTTCAGAAGACTATTATGACAGGAAAGCTGTAATGAACACTGTGACAAAGCCCAGTGGCAAAAAATATTTTTGTGGAACAGCTACAGATTTATTGTTTTTCCTATGCAGCTTCCAGCTTGTCACGAGGCCTGGGGCTGTAAATAAGAGCTGACTATTGGCAAAAATATTACTTGCCATTCAGATTTAAATAATGCTCAGATCAACACCTTATTACTGTGCAAGACATAAAAAAAGCAGTAATCAGTCACTTAAGTCAGGAAGCGATCAAAATTATTAGACACAGGTTGTATAAAACATGACTTGGTCTTTATTTAACCAAAAATTAAACAACTGAAATCTTCTGTAAGCCCACTTGCTACTGCTGTATTTTGAGAAGCTCTGGAAAAAGGTAACATGCAGCAAGAAGTGAAGCTTTAAACATACTTTATGCCTTTTTCTCAAGTTTATTGCACTGTTCTCCTAAGAAGTAATTCTTCTTGGAAAAAAAAATCTGTAGGGAGTTTGAGTTAGCTGAGATTATGAGGATATTTTAGGGCATTTAATTGAGCTGGCAGAATGTTAGCTTGCTGTTTGCCTTAAGGTCTGATTCATCAGGGTTCTTATAGATGCTTAAGCGATAAAAAGAGTTGCCCTAAAAATAGCCCATTATTTGCTATTCCTGCTGACTTGTTACTCTACTCATGATTAAGAAAATCTCTGCGTTGCAAAAAGGAGATGTTTTCTGCACTTTTTAAAACTATGAACTGTATAAGCTTGCCAGGATTGCTCTACCTCCTTTAGCAGATGTTGCAAAGCCATCCTGGTCATTTAACACTGAAGTCTGAGTTCTGAATATTACTGAGTACACAGCTTCAGCACAGTTGTTGTATTATCAAGTAAATGAATACCGCAAGAAGTTAGTTTTGATCTCCCACGGCAAGTTGCTCATCAACAAGTTCACTTATATTTCCACTACTGTGATGTTATACCAAAAAAAACAGGAGTGGGGAGAGGGGAAGGAACAGCCCAGCCAACCCATGAGTGTCAGCTCCAGTCACCACAGAAGAGGAATCCTAGCATGGACAAATGACAGTCATACAACTACTTAAACACACATAAAATACATTATTACTTGTCACAAGGACAGAAAACTTTCATTTACATGTGCTGTAATACCATCCATGTTCTAAATGTCAAATCCCTAATTATTTAAAGAGTCATACAAGTGCACTGAAGTACTTGGCCAAAGAGCACAAAGCCATGACGTATGCCATAAGCTTTAATTTAACCTAACAACTTCTTCCAAAGGAAAAGGAAATTTCTGTGCTGCTTTTAGACTTGACAATACCTACCTCTGCAGCACATACTTAGTGAAAAACCTTGACTGGGAACTTTTTTTGGAATGTAAAACTCCTCAGGGTGGAGGATTTTGAGTACCCTACACACAGCCCCATTGGAACAGGAAACAAACAAAAAAAGCTCTAAATTAAAGTTTTACACATTTTAAGAACTTAATTAGACTTGTAGAGGCAGCACATCACTCCCTTAGACAGCCCTTACCAGACTTATTTCTAAAATGCAGAAGAGTAGTTGGTACCTGCTCTGGTCTGAGGCCTGGGGGAACCCACGCATATTCCTCCAAGGCACAGCCGGAATCATCATCAGAGGTTGAGCTTCGCTGACACCCAAAAACGAGGTTATTGGCTTTGGACTCCATCTCCAATGGCATGAGTGTGAGGCGTTAAATATTTCAGCTGCAGCTCATCAAGCAATTGATCTGGAGAAAGAGATTAATGAAGCTGTAATAAATTTGATCATGCAACAGGCTAATTATCAGTATAAATGATCTGAAAACAGTTCAGTGTTCCTTGTGTTACCCAGAACAATGAAATATTGAAGCTTCATTACAACTCGCTCTAAGCAATTCAAAAGTGCTTTAAAAATTATAAAAATGAAACTATCCAGGAAAAAAAAAACAAAAACAAAAAAAAACCCACCCCAGACACACACTACCACATTTGGCAATCGCAATGTATTTGAATATTAACACTTGACACTTTTTACAGTTCTGCTTGTTTCACATCACAGGTTATATGTAGCTGTATCTAGGAGAGACTCAATGAGTAGATACTAACAGGAGGAATGACACAAGCTCTTCCTGAAGTTATTACTGCCACTGATCTAGGAAAACAAAAGACGTGACAACCACTTGTCAAAAACTAAAGAAATTATTGGGGAAACACAGTTGTGTAAGTAGCATCCTGTTGTTCACAAAGTAGGCATAGAGCAGCAAGCATCTGCTGGATTCCTCTGAGAACTTTGTTTTAGCTTTATGAGAGCGGAAGGGTGATAGTCCTGCTAAATATCTGAAATCCAATTATGCCAGATTAGTCTCTGTAAAATACATCATGATTGTTCAATTCAAAACCCTACAGGGTGATACTTCTGTTGATTCATGAAGCCTGCAAAGCTTAACATCAGTGGGATCACTTTGAGTAACAACTGGCAAAGAAGGCTTTCACCAAGATCCATAGCAGTCTGCAGTAAAAAGCTTAAGATTAAATATCTTACATTAATTCTAGCAGAAGTTCTTAGGAAATTCAGGCAAGGAATTTCAATGAATACAGATAATCAAAACCACAGAGGATGTGTCCTAACATGGCAGACATCCTGACAACTCAGGGTAGGAACATGTTTGCTCTTACAATACCCACATTACACATGAGCTGTGCCATCCCAATTTTGGGACATTTTTTCACCTATTTAAACATAGATCCATTTTTGTGAGTGCTAGATCTGAGCTGTAGAAAATGTTAATCTCCTTGACATACAACTTTGCTGGTGGGTCTAATGGGAAGAGCAATCTAAAAACTTGTGGTGGGTTCCACATTATTACATTTCCAGCCTCATCATCATTATAATAGAGAAAGTAGCTGATAGATCATGGGTGGAAGATTTAAGGCTGTGTACCCAAGTATTATGCTGGTTATTCAACAGGAGTTTCTCCTTCAAGCATGAGGCACTGGTTAGTGCTGGGTTCTGATTACTCAGACATGGACAACCTGCTCCATCATAAAAAGTTGCCATATGCATCCAGAGCAACAAACTCAAGAGAAATTACAATATCCAGTATTATACAATCTTATCTACCCCCATTTTCAATAAATTTATACATTCCCACATCCAATAAAAAGAGGTGGCATAACTTAATTCTTCCACTGGGCTAATGCTCAAAAAAAATTGTTTATCTTTACTCCCAAACCTTCTGGTTCAAAAATATATGCACTATTTTTGGTGCACTCCTAAGATGCCAACACACTTCATATAGCTGCACTGTAATAAAAGGTTAATATTTGATGGGGTAAGCAAACTGCCAACTTCCCCTCTAAGAACAGGCTGGTGTCTGAAATCTTACTGAAGCCGAACAACTTAAGGTTAGCAAAACAGCTTCTGAGTTGAACATGGCCACATCACCATCTTTCTTAAGGAAGGTGAATATAACCAAGCTCACTCCTATATATTTAAAATAGAAAGACTTCCTGGTACATACTATATCCCTTGAATTAGTTCCCTTCAGAAACAAATGATAAGACAAGGGATACAGGACTGCTTTCCTTCTCCACATCCTAGCAGAAGTCAAGCATCAGCTATGTTTTTGTTATTGCTTGCATAAAATTCGGGTGTGAGGAAGGAAGGAGGAATACTGGTGGTGCAGTTAGGAAATCACCCTAGCAGCAAAAGGCAACAGTGCTCATTGGTGCTGATGGATAAGGATGCTCAGGTTGGCAAGCGTGTGTCCTGCACCATCTTTATCCAAGTAATATTTAAGTCACTATGAGCATCATTGAGAAGCCCTTCCATTGAGAATTCCTTCCAAGATTATCTTAGCAGCAGAGGAATTGTTTTATCATCTCCCTTTAGAAAGAAGCAAATATCTGGTTTACAATAATATGCCACTCACGACCACCTAATCTGGTATTTCCAATTCTTACATCATCACAAGAACCCATGTTTGTCAAACGGTCAGTTTTCAGGAACTGACTCCTGCCCAATAACCCAGGACTAAAAGGAGTCAGTAGGTGAAAGATCTTTGCTAATATTTCATTAGGAAGCCTGACCTCAACTGCAAACCACATGAAACAGATATGAAACATAATTTAGGCAGAGACTGCTTCAGCTCTGGAAGTGCCCAGGCACCTGAGCACCAGGTGCAGCACCAGCACCCTGCCTCATTCACACAACACCCAACACTCAGCCCACCGGTAACTGCGTAATTAGTTCATACTGATTGTTCAAAATCCTCTCTCCACAAGATCAAAGATTAACTTCTCTGGCTTGCTTCTCCTGAAAGGCAATGAAATGACCCAAAATCTGAATGAACAATGACTTGTTAACTTTCCTAAGTATTTTGAACACTAAGGCTACATATTACTTCCCTATTGTCCAGTGCTGCTTTTTGCAATGTCAGGATTTCAACTACAGCAAAGGTCCGTAAGTATGGCAGTGTTGTCTAATTCCTAAGGAAGACAGGGCAGCGATAAGAGAGACGCCAGGCTGCTTTTCTGCAGAGACTGGTCCTGCCTGGGCCTCCTCTGACCCACCAATTTCAGAGCTCACATAGCAGCTTCAACAAGAGGAAACCACAGATACACAGGTCAAGTTTCCAGTCAAACAGGACAGCTGAAAGTTTGGCTAATAGAGAATAAAGGAAAAATACACCTTACCTCCAACTGTAAAATGCAACTTTACAGTCAGGGTTCTCATCGCCAGGTAAAGTGACTAGAAATGTTCACAGCAAGGTCCACAAATCTTCAATGAACTGAGATCACTCAAAGGATCATTCACTTCTAAACAAAAACACTCTCATAGAGCAAGGGTGAAGCTGGCTATAAAGTGACTGACAGTACACCACGTATCAATGCAGCCATGTCACAAATACCGTGGTGTTGCTGAAAGCAAGGTTTCTAATCCAGCCTATCTTAACAGCTGGCTATTTGCACAACTATTTTAGCAATTGCTTGTTTAGGAGTTCTTCTTCCTCTCCTGCTGAAGTGTGATTCGGTTTGCATTTTAAAACTACAGGGTTTTCCTCCCCAACCCCCAACCGCACGCATTCTTTAAAGTGATCTGTTTAAAATCATTACATCCTAAGGAGGATTCAAATGAATATAAACAACAGCTGAAAAAATAAGTGCTTTCTGAGGGACGAGTAGAAAGGTGATTTTTCTACTCTCGCCATGACACCTACAGAACACAGCAAGGATGTTTTGTTTTGCTTTGCTTTCTTAAAGCCTATGGAACATTTTGAGGTTTCAGCTCTGTTTAACTACTGCCTCTTAAAAAAGACTTTATAGTCTACAAGGAGGTATTTCACTGTCAGGTTGACAACTATAAGTAACAATTGAATTACACAGCTAAATTCAGTTTAAAAAGAAAAGCAATTAATGTGCTTTTTCCACTGATGAATGAAAATAGCCATAATATGACAAATTCCTTAGAGGCAAAGACAAACTACACTCCTAATTACAAACCTATGGGTACAAAAAATATTGGGATATCAAACTCAGAGCAAAGCTGTTGCTGAAGCCCATATGAAGGTTATCCCCATGCTAGGATTTCCAGCTCACTGATTATGTCTCCCCCCTCCCCCGACTAGATAGAAGAGGTCATGATTTGTGAGCACAGTTAGACAAACATCTCCTTGCCCATCCCCTGCTGTTTTACTCTGTCCTGCAGGGCAAACTGTTTTAACAACTTTTTTTGTTAGAAGGCTTGTTAACAAGGCTATAGGGGATACAAGATGCATATCACATGCATCCATTCACAATGAAGGCTCAACGAGTTAAGATTAGCATGGCCAGTTCATTCACCTGCTTACTTAATCCCTGGTGCAAGATAACTACATTAGAAGAGGAAGGGCGTAATACAGTAGCAAGAAACAACCATAAAGTAACTAATTCAAATACTATTTCCAATATGTATTATGCACACGATCAGGAAGTCCCATTCCCTAACTACAGTAGAAGTAACATATTTACAGTGAGCTCTATGCCTGGTAAATTTAAATCCAATTGATGAGCAGAATCTGTATCAGCACCAGTGACTTCTTCAGCTATACAGAGTCCTGCCATGAACTACCCAAAGTAGTGGGGGCAGAAGTGAAGCCTGTCTCCTTGTTCATTCAACAATGACGGACCCTAGAAGTAAGAACTTTCCCCCCTTTCATTAGCCAGCGTACAAGGACCAACAGAGAAGTTAACAGCTTTCCTCCTCTAGCATCCTAGCACAAAGATCACTTTTCCAACTGGAAGTCAGACGATCCTTCTCGGGTTATTTTCTTTTGACAAGCCACACTGCAAAGACAGGCTACCTCCATTAACAAAAGGAGGAAGCCCCGTGACAAAGCATCGCCCCACGCCAACACATCTGATTTGGCCGTGTTATCCTTGGCACTGTACAGCGCTGATGGAAATTCAAGCGCGCGCTGCAGTAAGGCAAGACCCAAACCTCCAGCCGAGGAAGCGGTATTCTCACGGATGCTTTCCCCCCCCGCCCCAGTCTCCTTGGGAGGGTGTACAGATTTAGAAAGAAAGACATCTTGCCTTTTACAGTCTCCCATTGATTTTTTTAAAATTCTATTTTAAACAGCAGCCAGACTTTACTCCAATGTACACATATACTCAGGTTTCACCCCGTCACCTGTTGGCTCTCGAACAACACCCTTCTTTGTTAGGGCTCACAGCCCTCATTTGAGACAAGTTTCCAGAGAAAACACTTGAAGAAAGTGCTCAATAAGTCACAAGGCTGGAATTGTAAAAAAACAGAGGAGTAAAATATTCCGCGCCTAGCCCTGCGCACCCTGACAGCCCCGCCGAGCCGCCAGCGCTTCTCCCGGGGGAGCCGGGACGGTGCCGGTCTCAGCAGACAGCTCTCTGGAAGACAGGTGGGGTTTCATCGATCCCGACCAAGTTTCAATGACGGTGGGGCAGGGGCGCCCCCAGCCCCTCGGGTCCCCACGCTCTGCAGCCGCCTGCGCGAAGGCACCGGCATCCACCGGCACACACCCACCCACTCACCCTGCCCCTCCGGCGGAGCTGCCTCCAGGGAGAGCGGATACAAGTAACCACAAATTACCTCTGTACGGCACCAAAACAGCGGCCAGGCTGCTGCGGGACCGGGGGAGGCGGCGCAGGACAGGCGGTGCCGGCTGCAGACCCGCACACCCCGACCGGCGACGGCAGATCCCCGGGGTCCCTCCCGCGTCCCCGGCAGCTCGGGAGGAGCGGCCAGCGCCAGGCACGACCCTGCCGAGGGAAGGGGCGGCGGTGGGGGCTCCTCCAGCCCTTTCTCTGCCGGGCGGCGCCGCCTCTTCCCTTCCCCGTCCTGCCTGGAGGGAGCACAGCGGGAGAGATACCTGCGCTGCCCTCCGTCCCCCTCCCCCGGGGCGGCAAGCCAGGGAGGGAGGAAGCAGCCTCCCGAGCGCTCCTCCCCAAACTCGCCCCGGACCGGCACGGGCAGCGCCCCCGCCTCCCCGCGGCGTACCCCAGAGCCGGGAGACCCTCACCGCTCCTCCGCGGGCGGCGGGAGGAATCTCTCCCACCAGCGATCTCCGCTCCAAATGCTTGCCGAAGCGGGGGAGGCAGTAAGGGAAGGGGGAGCGGCTCCTGCCACCGGCCCCGGGGCAGGAAGGGTCGTCGGCCCTGCCGCCTGCCCATCCGAGGGATCGAGCGCCTGCAGAAGCAATAAATTCTGCGCTCAGGACACGACAGACAGCGCTTTTGTTCGTGTTTACGCCTGAAATAGATTTCCCACCCCACCCTGACCACGATCCGGCCGCCCCGGGCTGACCCTGCCCGGCCCGGCCACCGCCGCCCCGCGCACCGGGACGGGAAGGGCTGGGGTCAGGATGGGAAAACATTTGTTCTAGATAATAAAATAATAAACCAAATCTAAAGCCAAGGAACCACAGCGAGCAGCCGTCCATCATTGCCTCCTTTGGCACATCTCAAGTGAGAAAGATGTGTCCGAGCTCCAGCTTACGCACAGAGAGGTTGCACCAGGGCATTCTCTAAGCGGCTGCCAGCTCCGCTTTTACCACTTCCCCCATTCCCGCAGGCATAAAAAGCCCCGAGAGGCGGGTGGTTCGGCTTCAAAGGCAGGCGGCCAGCTTCCCCCCGGCACCGCCAATGCAACCGTGAACACCGCGGTCAAATTTCCTCTTCCCTCCCGCTCTTTTGTCTCCCTGGGGAAGTCATTATCAAAGGGAATTTATTCGCGCTGCATCTCGGGGTCAAAGCGGTAACACACACCCCTCACCTCCACCCCCCTTCCTCTGCGAGGGGCAGCGGTGAGCCAGCCCCGTGTTGTGTCCCGTCTCCACCCGAGGTCCCGCAGCCGGGGGCGGCTTATCTGCCCGGGCCCGCAGTGCGGGACTGAGACAAGGCACTTCTCAGACACTTATCGCTTCCCTCAGAAACCGAATTTGCATGGATTTAAATTCGCTCCTCCAAATTTGAATGGCTTTGTTCGCAGGGCGCTGCGGGAAGGCGGCCCTGCCGGGTACGGGCGCGGCGGCTGCCGAGGGCTGAGGCGCTCAGAGTCGCTGTCCCCAGCCCTGTCCCCGACCCTCGGCCAGCCAGACGCGAGTCTCACGGAGGGTCGGGAAAAGCCCACATTCCTCCTCCCGTGGGCTGATTTCCCATCGCCAGGAGCAGGCAGACAGACCGATGGACCAGGACCAACGCTGGGGTATCGGACTTCACGTGGCACAGCCCATCCCCGACGGTACAGGCAGCCGATCCGCACCACCAGCCAGAGACCTGACCATTACACCTGTAACCGTGGCTGAACGCAGGAGGCCCCGCGCAGATCCAACCTCTGGGAATAAAAGCCACAGTCTGTGCTTCCTGCGGCAGGAAAAAAACCCCTGCTGAAACTCCAGCAAACTAACCAGCTCCCATCCTTCCACACCCCATTTCACTTCCATAAGCAGTTTCACTGGTTGTACTACCTCCATTCTGAAACTGCTAAGTCGTTTTGAGGTCAAAATTGGTGTATCATTTGAACAAACCAGAGATTTTTGTCAGAGCTTTTGTCAGTGTTGGCTTCCTATTCTGTTTGCTGGACTGAACAGACCCCATCTGGCAGCCAGCTGAACATCTGCCAACTCCATCATTAATCAAAAATGGAAATGCCAGGAATAATGTTTATTCTTTCCTACTATATGACTGAATAAATAGCAACAATTTGAATATATCACCTACTCCTTTTCCAGAGGTGCCTGACCTTTTCTCAGCAGCTCCCCACACCAAGGGCTCAACACCTCTGCACAGCACACTGCAAAAAATGAGAATCTCCTTTGGGAACTTCTGCAACACAACCAACTCAATGACTGCAGATAAGTTTGTGAAGTTTCCTGACCAAGAGTCTATGAAATCAAAGAAGATATGTTCACTTTCCTGGTCAGTCAAACTGCCCCCCATTTTGCTAATGCTGTCCCTGACATTGAACTGTTGGAGGGCATACAGAGATAGTTGACTGCATGGCTTTTTTCTTCCTGGACTTTTCTGGTTAGAGCATGGAAACTCCTATATTGTTCTGGACAATGCACTTATAGGCCAAAACCAACCACTGATCTTCTAGTCTGAACTAATGTGGTCATAAGAGTTTCCTACAATTGCTGTCTGCATGAACATTTGATCTTGATTCAAAAGTACCCACAATGAAAAACCCACTACAATTCCTGTTTAATCCACTACAGCCCTTGTTAAATTATTTCAAGTGGTCAATTATTTTACACCACTTCTTTTCCTTTTTTTTTTTTTTTTGTTTTTAAAAAAATCTCCAATTGCTGTTTCAGTGCTCAAACACTCAATTGCATGGTACCCTTGAACATTACGCTACGGAAGCAACTATCATAACTCCCTCTTAGGCATTTGCAAACTGTGAAAGTCATTCCTGAACCACGTCCTTTGATTCAGGCTGCTTCCACAAGAACAAATGTGTTGCATTGATTTTTTTCTTTACTTTTATACAACGAATACAACAGCATATATACTGTTAGGTGAAGCATGAACTGTGCTACAGAAGGAAAAAAAGACACTAAAAAGACAGGCACAAACCCTTTATAGCATGTACCACATTCTTGACTGTATTTGGGTAGAGCTGATCCTTCAAACAACTGAATGATTCAGGAGATCTGTAGAGGATATGGAACCTTTTGTCCTAAGGTATTAGCACAAATTTAGTTTAGGTAACCATTTTCTTATACTACTGATCAGGCCAGGAGTGTTCTCTGGCCTGTAAGAAATTTGCTGAGTTGTCAGTGTGGTTTCCCAGTTCCTTATTCACATCAGGGAACATTTCATGTGATAACCTGGTAATTGCTACCTTTGTTGGCAATCACAGAAGAGAGACCAAGAAGCAGAAGAATTAACCTCCCATGCTTCAGAGGCAGCTTCTTCAGGACGGACAGTGGCTTAACACCCATCTCTCAAGCCTGATTAGTTTTGTGGATAAACAGAGGAGTTCACTCTCTGCATCATCACCCTTTAATGATCAACACCTCCATCCCAAGAGTTTTAATTAAGCATCATCTCACCTGTTCATTTAAAATAAAAAGTCACAAGTCAGCTATGAAAGGTAAAAGCATGCAGTGAGGTGGATGAAAGCTACAACAATAACAAAAAAATCTCATTCATAATTATTTCAGAGAAGTCAATGAGAAAACTCTTCAAAATAAACCAGGTTTCATGTTTTGAAATAAAACAAAGAAGGAAAGGTTTTCCGTATATCTGACAGCACAGGAGAGTCCATGGAGCCAGAATTACAACTGCTCCCCAAGGGGTGGTTATGCACAAATCAGAAACCATCTCTGATGCAGGCAGGTAGATACACCCTTCAGACATTTTAGGGACGATGACCCCACCATGTGTGGTTCTGCCCGCAGGTTACAGTGCTGGCAGCTCTAGGATGCATTTACAGCACCACAGTCCATTCCATCTTCAGTGGCCCCGGGTCTATGCCCCAAGGGAGCAAAGAGACCAGAACAAGGGAAGCAATTTCACCATGATCTGAGATGATCTACTGGAAAACCCAATTCAGTGAAAAATGCTGGTTTAATTGCCTCGAGCCACCAGTGTTAGCATAAGGTTAGCATAAGCTCCATCCCTTGGATGGAGCACAGAGCTGCAGGCTCAGTTGCCAGCCTTGTGGTATACAAACGGCCTGACGTCCAAGCTCCCTTTTACATTTAACTGTTTGTCTTGGTGTGTTCAGAAACCTCTGTAGGCATCCACCTGCATCTCCAGGTACTTGGAATATTTTGTCAAACTCAGCCCTAAGTTTCCCCTCACACATTAAGGATATGAGTGGAAGTTTGCTTTCATAGGTGGGAACAGTTTGCACTATTTTATCAGTACATACAATCACTAGGAGACACCGGACACAGTCAATGGCCTTGGAGCAGAGCTCAAGCCTTATAGGTCCGCAGTGGGCCACCAACCCAAAGCCACCCCTCTCTGTGCCACTTGATACCTACAGCCATAAGTGAAACTTCTCCCAGTTCAACACTGCTTTCTCCTGTCCACCAAAATGGGGGAGGTTGGCACCAACAGTGGATCACCATGTGCTGCTGGGGCAGAGGCAAACCAGTGCTGTTACCAACATATTGGAGCTTCTTGACTGTGCTACTGACTGGTGTCTTCCTGTGTATTTCCTATCTTGAGGCTTCAGAGAAAGGGCATGGAGGCAGCATCATGCGAGTTCTAATGGCTCCAAAGTTAAAATAATGTTTAAAACTAACACTTAACATTTTAAATCCAGAGAGAACCAGCTCTGTAGGAGACATACTGGTAGAACACAAGCAATACACAATACAGGAGAAGTACAGGGATTAAAGGGACACACACATGTGAAATGCAACAAGTGAAAAAAAAAAAAAAAAAGATTATTTTGGCCCAGCAAGGGTTTATGATCAAGTGAGAGTGCTTGGTTTCCACTCTCCTCTTTGCTGCGTTCCCTGTGACCCAGACACTCTGCCCTCTGCCTTCCTCAGTGCCGATGCAGAGGGGACAATGCCACAACTAACTTCAGAAAGTAAGCCAGTACATCCAATGGAAATATTAGTATCAGATAACAAAACAGGAGGCAATCAAGTAGGACTAGACAAATAAATAATGAAAAAGCTCATTTTTATTTTCATGTGCCAGTGGTACATAGATCTGCTGAGGCATCAAGGAGGGAAACAGTGCCTACAACTTGCTACAGAGAGCTACAGATGGCCTGAGGACTGGCTGGCATCAACTACTGTGTGTTGGGAATGCTTCACTAAGAGAGATTTATTTTATTTCCTTTCCTTAATGCTCTCAGATTTGAAGACCAACACACCTTCTAAAACCACGATCCTACTTTGCTTCAGCAGCAAAGAATTAAAATTTCATTAAAATGCCCTTCCTTGTCAGATCGGGCTAGGACTTGCTCCTGAACCAACAGGTCTGTTGCTGTATCTGGAAACTCTTAACCCCACTGGCTCTTCTGAAGACAGTGATCTTGATTTTATCATAACTGGCTCTGCACAGCCCACAGTCACACAGGGCAGAGGTAACTGCCCGAGTGCCCACACCACCACCACAAGCTGACTGGTGTGTGTGGGGCTCCCCTGCCCACATGGACACCCATGGGTACTCAGTGCCCCGTCCCCAGGCTGCACAAGACACAGCAAAGTGCATTGCAACAACGTGTGCCTGCAACACTTTGCCAGTAGCAGAGGCTGAGGCGGGGTGGAATCGCTGCCTGGGTTTTTTTAATAATACCCCAGCACAAATACCATTATGCAATGGGGAAGGTGTTGCAGAGCCAGTGTTAATGCGCTGTTTGCTTATTGAGGGAATTTCAGTCAAGTATTGTGCCAAAGCCTGTGCAGATGATGAATGATGTCACCCTTATCCTTGTCAAGCTCTGCTCCCAGGCCTTGCCTTTGAAGAATTCCTCACAATTTATCTAAATCGGTTTGAAAATGGATTTAGATTAAATAAACCCAAACAAATTATGTGAACTCTGTGGATCTTCTACTGTGGTTAACATGCTTACACACATACAAAGGGACATTTATGCCAGGAGCAGTGCATCCCTGTAAAGAAACTAATATAACAATAATATAAACTAATAATTCAAACAAATATACAAACTAGTATTTAAAACCAAATTTCAAACCCTTTGTGAGTACGGTTTTGTTGCACAAGTGATGCTTCAGTTACACTCAGTTTTCCCTGTAACTGGCAATAATTTCCAACAGCCTGAACTCAGGAAAAAACCCCCAAGTGATTGAATTTAAGTGAAAGTAAAGTTGGCCATGGGGGTTTACCACTGCTCCTGCAGCATTACATCCAGGCAAAACAAAACTCAGTTTTAAATCAAAGATGAGATACATAAAGGTTTGTGATAACCTCCTCTTGCTTAAAATCTGCAGGAGGCAAATCCAGCAGCCAGTGAAACAGGTACCCCGCACAGTCCTATGCTGCCATTTTCCATAAGCTATACGCACAGCACACTACAAATACAGGTGAAAAAACAATGCTTAGATTAACTATTAGTTTATTTTACAAATTAATCTCAAGGTCAACCTCAGGGCAGAGAGAGACTCAAGGAGGCAAAAATGTTATGTGGATAACGAGATGCATTACACCTTTATTAGCTTTCCTTAGTACAGCACCTGCAAGAGAATCTACCTGATTGACGAGCTGTCAAGACTGAAGGTCATGAAGCTCTACCAAAAGGCATCAACCAAAACATGGTATTTCAGTATTTTCCATAGAAAGATCAATGGCTAAATAATTATCTGAGCCAGGTGAGCCTGGGAACAGCCCTTTCACTTCTTGCTCAGCAAACAAAAAAACCCATCTCAAAGCTGAGCAGGCTTCTACCTCACCAGAAGTTCACTACTATTCTATCCAGTTAGTTCATGCTGCCACCACTGTTACTGTAGCTTTCTTGATTTGTATAAGGTTTCCTTTTCTTTACACCTAAGAGGGTTTGTCATGGGTTGGGCAGCAACCCTGACTCCATCGACTAACATACAGCTTTGAAATGTGTTACCATACTTTGTTGCTGCCTTAAAATACAAAGATACTCAAATCACCACCTTCTGCTTTTTATTCTCTCCAACCTTGAAACAAAATCAAAAAATAGGAAGGATATAAAAAAAAAGGAGTAAGAAAAAGTCCTCTACCTAGTTGAAATTCCTTCAGTAAGAGCCATGTTTTCCCCTCAATCCCATGTCTTTCTTAAATGCACAGTAAACCTCCATATGCTGTCATTTTGCTAAAAAAATGACCAGTGTCTTGTTTCCCAATGGAACTGCTGTAATGCAATCCATTACTCAAAAACAGGCACCAATACAGCCCCCATTTACGTGCCTGGGCAAATTAAAAATAAAAAAAATCAGTGTTAAGGGTGTTTTGCTCTTAGTACAAACTTTACCTCACCAACATTAACCTGAGTATGACCAAATAAGCTTTGGAGTAAACATGAATGGCTGAAGCTTGCAGTTTCTTTCCTTAGGAAGGTTCAGTACATTTTTTGGGACACCCAAAGAGGCTTCCTGCTTAACAGAGTGAGGAATGCTGATCTGGAGGTCCCTTTTTTTTACTGCCCCCCCC
>VXAU01004456.1:59644-119289 GCA_013399695.1 Formicarius rufipectus
CCCCTTCTTTTCCCTCTTTTGCTTCTTTCTTTTGCTTTTTTTGCTTTCTTTGCTTTTTTTCTCTCTATGCATGATTAGTTTTTCTCTGCTGGTTTAGCTCACAGTACTGGTTTATTGCAGGATGAGTTGAACACAATTGTCATTATTAAGAATGGGAGGAAAGCTGAGAGGGATGGTCCCACTCCTAGTAAACAGCTAGCTATCATAACTACACTGACACATCAAAACCACATCAAAAGGCAGTCAGGTAAGATGGCTTCAATAGCACTTCGCAGCTGCACGCCAAGTACCCTTGGGATTACAGACACTCAGGAGAAAGATCTGGCAAGAAATGATAGATCAATAAAAACCTCAGACCTAGCAGAGTCACCATCCACAGCCACTTGAAAGGGTAAGGAACTGGCTGGACAGTGGCACTCAAAGAGCTGCAGTTTGATATGCCCCATCCCTGGGAGTGTTCAAGGCCAGGTGGGATGGGGCTTTGAGCAACGTGTTCCTGTGGGAGGTGTCCCTGCCCATGGCAGGGGGGATTGGAGCAAGATGACCTTTAAGGTCCTTTCCAACTCAAACCATTCTACGATGATACTATGAAAGAGTATTCCCTTCACCACAGAGCACAATGCTTCGGATTCCGTGGTTGGAAATAAACATAAAAGTGCTCCTTCTCTTCATCTGCACTGCACTTGAGCTGCAAGGCCACGTGGGCAGACAGTGTCTATTCAAGATATGAGTTACATCTGTTAGTTCAGTAGGATAATATTGAAGATCTTAGTTAAACAAACACTGAAATAGAAATCTAGTTAATTATGCCTCTTAGCTAGCAGTCATTACCCTTTGCACGCCAATTGGCAAGATAATTAATTGTAACTGCAACAGGGAAAATCACTTTAAATCCCCTACATATCAAGCTTCATCTCAACACCAACATGACATTACTATAGAAAATTCTGGAGTCTCCAATACATATGTATATCCTTAACTGTATTTAACAGAAATGTTTGCAGATTCTTAAGAATATATAACGGTATTTCAGGAGTAAAATAGTTTTGATTATTCATAGTACTGAAAATCCTTATGTATGCAGCAAACAGTACAAATGAGATCGCTTAAAGAATACTCAACTGGTACTCAACTGCACAAGCATCCATTGATCCTTGAAGTCTTCGTGGTACTGTCAGCTGCTGAAACAGCAACAGCTTGACAATACCTGATACTCAGCTGACAACTTCTGAACCTTAAGCTATACCCACCTAGGTTTACCAGCATATCCCAGCTTTTCTTAGCAGCTTACTCAGTAGGCTGGATTCCTTCAGATGGATAGCCTTGAAGTAAAAATGTCTAGCTTTGAAAGAGTACCAGAATTTAATGGAAGTGAACAAGTGCTTCTGCAATCTGTGGTCATAGACAACATATGTTTCTAGAACAGACAACTTCCACCTCCATTCTTACAATATATTTACATTGAGGCCCATATGAAGTGAACCATTTTACCAATGCTATGACTTCCAATGTCAGAGGATGAGCTAATTTAACCTACTGAAGTGTCAAGCCACTTACACAAAGACAGTTCAAGACTAATTGTTAGAATTCTGCAGTTTCTAAGGAAAAAGTTGAACCACCTTCAGCATGAGTCAACAGAAAAACATCCCAACCCTTACACTATATGACATTCCGTTATCTTTTAAATAGGTTTTGAAAGCACATACTTGAGCTAGTGATGTGAACTCAAGGCAAAACCCTAAATTTCGACAAATCAGGTTTTGTTAAGTAAAATCTGCAAATATCAGAGCTGCTTGATATGATTTCTGATATGTCTGGCAGGACATTTGTCAAGACATGGTATTTTTACAGGTCTGAAAACAGTAATAGTCCTACACAGAGTCTATGAAAGAGTCATGAGAATACTCATGTATGCTTAGTATTAGTTTAAATTTTCAATGACTTAGTCCCTTTAAACCTGCCTACTCTCCTGACTTGCTTTCTTGTCTACAACAAATATTGCTAGGACAAGATTAATGCTCAGACAATCAGTAAGCAGGGGAAAGATAACAATAAATGTTTCACAACAGCCATATACACCTGACTCTCCAACTTAAATGTAATCTTTGTATTTTTGTGTTACACATCCCTCCCTCCTCAGTCATCAACTACTTTCTCTTCAGTGGTACTCCTTCATAATGCTCCTCCTCTGATATGCAAAAACAACTCTGATATGTGATAATGACATTGTTTTTGTAAATGCAATTGAATGACACCTGATCTGGACTTTTCTTCCACATGATAAAAAGAACTTAAGTCTTCTGAAGGTACTCTGAACCTTCCACTGTACAAGTTTTAGAGAAAGAACCACTTTTTCCAACCAAGAGCGGAGTGGCAATTTGGGCAAGAATCACTTTTTAGGTTTGGATGATTTGCTTTCATCAGCAAGTATCTCACACACACCTCCAGACTGCTTCACAAGCTCCATGGAGAAAGAGGACCATAAGAGATTACTAATAGTCACATCAAAGAAAAGAAAGGAAAAAAAATCTAGTTAAATTAGTTACAGTTTCATTAAGAAATTGATGAATTAAGAATGGAGAATCCTGACTGCATTTTAAGTATTGCTACTGCTTCCTTAACTAACTTGATGCCATTATGGCAAGTTGAATTAAAACATCCTTTCTCAATCAAGTCTTGGTGTATTGGTCAGATAATACCTAAAATTTTGCAAGACTTAATTAACATGCAGAGGTCCAGAAAGGGACAGTGGGAGTAAAACCGAATTTTATGTAGCTAGTTTGCACAACATTAAACTACAGAAAATAAGGAATGACTATACAAACCCAGGCTGGACTTAAGTGTTACTCAGTTTCCTCTTTTAAATTCTGTAAGGCTGAATTTACTTATTCCCTACTCATCACACTGGGAAGACTGCTTCTGGAGAAATCTGCATAGTCAAAACCAGTGCGTAGAGTAGGTGAGAAGCATGCACTTGGCACTGCTTAGCAAATCCAAGCAGATGATGACTTGTTAAAATCTCAGGTAGATCAACTTCCGCTTGATACCATTAAACTGTCACAGACTGATTGATTCTTCAAGACATGAATGACCAAGTGGCATCGGCTGTGCCACTGGGACAACACACAAGGGGAACAACAGGCTTCAGGAAGGAGGAAAAAGAAGAAAGCCAGGGGAAATGGAAGAGGGAAGTTAGTACTCCATAGCTTAGATGCTAAAGTAAGACCCTTGCACCTAATTACAATCCTATTACTCAGCTGCCATAACTGCAATATACAGGTTGCCTCTTGATTTCTCTAATCTACAGAAGACAGTGAAGCTAATGGAAAAAGGTCAAAAAGCTGAAGCAATAAGCTGATCCGCTCAGCAGTGGATTTACAACAGAGATCCGCTACCATAGTGAAAATGACTGAGGTAAGTTTAAGAGATGCAATTACCCGTAGCTTTTCCCCATTAAGCCTTGTAACTCTCCCAATGAGAATTTAAGAGCATACATATTTCAACTTCTGTGTGAAGTTAATAACTTCAAGAGAGAAACAGTGGAACAAGCCATTCACATTTTGTACTATCAACAAATAAATGCTGGAGAGCAAGTTTTTGGATCCAGCTATTACCTCTAATTACACCTATCTCTATGAATAGATGCAGACTAGTTTGCATTTTTTCCCTGATCATTAGCTTCATTTACAGAAGTGTTATGAGGCCAGTTCTTTGTCCATTAGTGTGAATTAAGCGATACCCTGCTGGGTGCAGGACTGTTCAGACATGCTGACTGCAGAGCAGCTGCTTTCCTCCTTTGGTATTGAATAGTGATTAGCATCATAGCACATGACACACTGCAGGGCATATTGTATGTCACACTACAGCATACAACATTTAATGAGAACTCAAAGCAAATCCCGTCATTTAGAAAGGCAGTCTCTGCTCTGAACACCAGGGCAATAATTAAGCACATGGTCTGTCTTGGGAAAGACTGAATCCCTCAAACAGTGGGCATTTGTTTTGGGAAAATGCTGACTACCTGAGGCAGAGCTATACATTTTGTCAGTTATCCTAAGCAGTAGCAAATGTAGTCCCTGCCAAATAATAATACCTTGTCACATTTTCCAGGAAGATACTAATGTATTACCCTTGAATTATGATCTACGAGACAGAATGAAGCTTATGTATCATTAGACTCCTGCAGAACGTCTAAAGGAAGATATGGCAGCTATGAAAACGAGTGCTCCACACAAACTAAACTCCTCAAATATGGATCAAGGCATAGTAAAACTTTTCTGTGACTAACACATCACCAGCATTCTTTATCAGCTCTCCTTATCTGATACATGGGCTAATACCACTCTTTTCTTGCAAAGATTAATTACTTATTTGAATGCTACTTTGACAATACTGTAAAGCAGTGCATCATTGTATTATCAACATTTTGCTACTTTGATCCATTGAATGGAAGCTTTTTGCAACCGTAGAGAAATTAAAGCCACAGTGTTCAAATTTATGGAGAAATTCTGGTTATTTTACAAGAAAATATGGCTCCTGATAAGGGGTAATGATGAAAGAATATTGAAAGTACTGCTGCCTCAACTCACTGACAGAGCAGCATCCATGAAATGCTGACAAAAATTAGATTTGATTTGTTCTGAAGGACTAGAACTTAATCAGTAAAAGGTTTCATCATGCACATCATTTCTCCAGAAGACCAATGCAGCAACAGAACACACCTTTCCAGCTAACTAGCATGTTTTGCTCTGCATGGTGCTCTCTTGTTCTTGGGCAGTGATGTAAGCAAAACAGGAGAATCCCTCTGGGAAGTGCATGCCAAGTTCAGTCACTGGAGTTTATCTAATTACTGTCATAGCTGTACATCTGTTCCAAAGAACAGAGCTAGAACTCTCATGTGAGAGGTGTTAGAAGAAACCAGACATCATTAATCAGAATTATGAAGAAGCACAAAATAATACACTGCTTTTCCTGTACTGTTCACAATAGAATCATTTTGTCTACAAAGTGATTTTTGTAATAATTTGTAATTTTTGTAAGAACATCATAGTATTAACAACAAGGGGTTAAAAAGTTTGTAATCTACAGCTCAGAGGATATAGACAGATAAAAAGGGATAGAGGTCACCTACTTTAAAAGAAATAGGAAAAAAAAAATCACAGGTCTCCAAATTGCATGCTCTCTTCTTCTTTTTCTTCCCACAACTCAAGGGCACAAAGACATTTTTCATATCTGGTGGAGAGATGACAATTCAGAGGCTGGGCTTTGTATTAAGAAGGGTCTTATCTTTTAAGATGAGAATAGACTTAGGTTATGCCAGAGATCCTTATAAACTAGTTCCTGTTTTTGATGGCATCAGCCTCCGTTCCCATGAGCTCAATGAGACTCTCTGCTAGAATGCCTCAGTAAAGAGTTAGAGATTATGCTACCTCTGCAACAGTATTGTAAGGCAGCAGTGCCAAACGTTGTTTCTGGACAGATCACCGATCTCAGTTTGGTCTCAGAAAGCACCTCCTCAACCCAACTCTTCTTTATATACACATTAACTTCTAACATAGTGCGTATGCAGAATAATCTGCATATATACTTCACAGCTGCAGAGTGGTGTTCTGAGGCCTCCTGGCACACTGCCCCCTTGGAGGCAGGCAGTCACAAAAAATGAAGCCCCCCAGAGCAGGCACACAGGTACTTTTGCCAAGACAGTGCTGATAGCCTTTAGCCCCCAGCCCAGGAGAGCATTCACATCAGTGCACGGGTTGGGAGGACCAACAAGACAGGAGCCATGAGCTTTCAGGGCATCTGCGGGCTGCATAGTGTCAAAGAACCCCAAGTGCCCCAAATGTTGGCCCTTAGAGCACCTCGGCCCCTTTTAATAGAAAGGACACTCCAACCATCACTGCACTAGTAAGTTAAACAGGGCGTAAGTGCACACATCAACCTGCAACACTCACACACCTTTCACCAGTGGTATGGTCCATGGCATGGTTTTGAGTAACTAGCACTACTGGACACTGAGTGAGATACAAGAAAGGCCATGAACCATTCCTGTCAGGTAGGCCATGAAAGGATTGGGCTCAGGTTTCTCCATCCTCCCTCCACAATCCTCCAGTGCTAGCTCAAAGAGTCTTTGAATACTCAGCCCACGCTTTCACGTTGTACCCCTGCACACACAACACACACTCTCCACCTACCTGATGATTATTTCAAACATGTTGAATGTAAAAAAAGACAATCCAAAAATCAATGTCTCTGAGAAGGGCGTGTGTGTGGTCCAGTGCACAGTGCAGGGCAGCTATGGCCAAGGGCAATGGATTTGGGCAATCTGGCATCTGGTCTCAGAGTCAGGGGACCAGCTAAATGAAAAAATGCCCAGACAGCCTTGGACATCTGAGTAGTCTTCCACTGACTTTAATAAACCTGGTTAAAAATGTGGAATAGCAGAGTAACTGCTGCCTTCCCTCTATTTTTACGTTGTCATAACTTTCCTTAGAGTAACAGAATCATTTAGAATAGAAAATACCTTTAAAATCTACCTTTAAAATCATCAACTTCAACCCTGAACTTAACACTGCCAAGTCCACCATGAAACCATATCCCCAAGTGATTCATCTACATGTCTTTTGAACACCTCCTTATTAAAAGAAAAAAAATTGGAACTATGATTTAGTCCAGCCTGACTGCTGGAAGTAGTTACAAATTTCAATGCAAAACATCAATGTTATAAAATACTTTCAGAAACTCTTTTATCATTTGGAAACTTTCTGATAGAATCCAATTTTAAATAGAAGTAGCTTTTAGTTAAACACATTTGCGAAGCAAATGCAGAAATACCACTGCTACTAGACTGAAAACAAAATTAGAGAAATCTGAAACTCCTTTTTTGAGTTATGACTATTTTTTAATGTATCTTACACTTATAAATGAATTCCAGTTTAGAGTAACTGCAAAGAAGCAAAGGGACTATCAATGCCATTCATACAGACATTAATTTCAAAAGATACTGCTGTTTTCAATCATGTTTAACACTTATTTTTCTCATTATCAGCAAAACAAAGTAAGTACATGCTGAGGATGTACAAAATAATGCCCATACCAGAATTAAAGCATGTATTTGCCATATGTCAGCCCCAGCCTCCCTTCTTTAAATTACAAATTCATTAATATAGCACAGTAGCTCTCTATCCTTAGCATGGAGTAAAGCACATTTTAAAGAGCAATTGAGTGGTATAGAACTACTTGCAGAGAAACATTTTCCCCTGCAGTAGTGTCTTAGAGAGACCAAAGGGGAAACCTGGCACGAAGGAATGTTGGCCTGACCTTGATTAATTTGTACTCAGAGCAATATGTCCCACCCCCCACTGCAATGACAGCAGCTTCCCACAGCATTTCGCTGTACTCTCCCTTAGAGCTTTCTTCTGATCTGCAGGTCGTCCACCAGACGGATTTGTTCAAATCAACATATTTAATAGAGCCATCTCTTTTCTGTTATGGTCTCAGACTTCACTTATTGTCTCAAATCAAACCATCTGTATTGGATGTGTAGCCTGCCAGAGACTGCTGCTTTGCCAAACAGATTGCACGGGCTGAATATGCAGCATCCCGGTTCAGAACATGCAAAGCTGACTCAAACACTCCCACATGCGACAGCAGCCCTTCCACAAGGCCCACGCTGTGCTCTCCTGGAATGGTCATACTGGAAATATCAACAGTCCTGGACAGGGACATAACAAGGCTTAAATCCAAGTCAAGCCTGAATTTTTGTTTCCTTCTCTTTGCTTTCTTGGGACTGAGATTTCAGACAACAAGTCTAATGGTTCAGTTCCAGGGCTTAGAATGAAATGCCTTGACAAGCTTGATCCCTGCTTTAAATGAAAGCAGATTCTCACCACGACAGGAGTCTGGTGTTTAAAAACCCCTTTGCTTGCAAATATTATGTTGTTGAAACAAATGTTATGGTTTTAGAGACAAATGTATGTATGAGATTTAATGTAGAAGAGACACTTTATTTCTATAGTGAAATGAAAAGAGAAGTTTATTTAACAAACTTCCTGACCTTTTTTTTTTCCTTATTTAAAACACAACCCACCAAAAAAACACAACCCACCAACCTTGTATCTGCCCTACAGAGATGCTAAGAGTATCCCCAAAGCTTCCCCCCTTTCCATTGGGAGTTAGGTTTGGCTCTTAAATCAACATACGTTTGTTATTCAAGCTATATTGTCATTGCTTCCTTTCTGTTCTGTGAGAGCACTGCATGGTTATTCCTTCAAAGCCTGAAAGCAGCACCTTTAGATTGTGAATGTTACATTACCCACACGCCTACGAGACGAGAGGGAAAACACTTTTGCAACGTAAAAAACCTGACAACTAAACACGCTACAATAAAAAGCAAGACCTGTTAAAAATTGCATTACTGGCTTATCTGCAGAGATTCTTCCCAGTTCAAAGGGTCAATTTCCCAGCAGGGCACCAGTGCTTATCAGCTAGCTCTGCTGAGCCTTTCAATTGCAAAGAGAAGTGTTGCCTCCAACTGGCATGACAATGGCACTATTAAACAGGCACTTCAAAGATACAGATGTTGTAAATGCTTTGGTTTTGCCAAGTTCTCTATGCCATCACTACCCAACAGACTTTTTCATGCAGAGGTATTTGTCTTCACTAGACAAATGAAAAGCAGATCATAAAATAAATCGTGTGAAATGCAGCAAATCCATCACGTGCCTCTACTTCCAAAGCAAGACCCCTTGTTTTCCTAGGTACAGAGAAGCCCGCACCTAGCCAAGAGAGAAACAAGGTTATTAAAGTATCAGGTTCAACAAAACCTGCTGAAGCAGAAAAGCAGAGCCCGGCAGAACTTGCTCATACCCCACAAACCTGCAACCCTCCTTTCCATAGGGGAAAACACACAGACAGTAGTACTACTGAGGAAGACTTAGAGGAGTGGACATTTGGAAGGACAGACCTGTTGATTAGCTGTTTGTCTGACACACCAGCCTGGATTCATTTTAAGCTGGTTGCATGGGCAGGAGAGCTGGTACTCCTCTGGATGATTAGAGAAACATGGAGTTTGTTCTTTATCTTGCTATATGGAATCAATGTGAGGAGATTTTAGGTACAGTCAGCATGGACCAACTGGCCATTCTCCAGTTATTAAAGGACCACATGATATCTAGATAATGTATGCTAAGATGCATACGTGGTCATCCCACATCTGCCAGTTTGCATTAGTGCTGGATGCATGTACCTTTATCTAGACCTTAGATGACCTGCCTCAGACCTTTCCCAGTATTTGATCCGTGTCCTTCCTTCACACATAAACGATATGTTTTAAGTGAAGATCTCCTGCCCCGAGTGCAACAAGTGTGCATGTCATTCATCTTTTAAAATTCCTTTTCACTTCGCTCTCTCCCTAGTTTCTTTGGAGAAATAGCCCAGAGTCCCAGCCTTGTCTCTTCAGGCCAACCATGTGCTTGGACAGAGCAGCATCCTACGGAAAGAGTGATGCAATCTCTGTCAAAAGTCTGTAGTGAAGTTCCTTCGAAGTGTCAACTTGTAATCCTTGCGACACCGGTAACAAGATGTGCCAGAAAGGATTGTAACAGCAACAAGCTTCATTTTCACATGAATGAGGACATGACAGAAAGCTTTTCAAACCAAAACATTTCCTGTCTGATCAGCAGGCCACAGTTTACACATAGGAATAAACATGTGAGCCCCAGCAAACCAAGGTCATCTACTTTAAAATATGTCTGTTGAAAGCACAAACAGATCAAAATTAAGTTTTAATTATAGAAACTAGTTTAAACTTAAGTAGGGGTTAGAGTCAATCTTCACTAAAGGAATTATCCCTTTTCTAGTTACTCCGGTTTCCTTCAGATGGGAAAAAGAAACTTTCACTTGGACCTCCCATGATCAGTTTCTGCAAGCATTATTATGAAGAGCACAGGTTGCAAACAAAAGCTACTATAACATCCCAGCAAGTTACACTATACCAGCAGAGCCCCACATACTTTCTCATCTGTCCCAGCAGCAAAGCCACAAGAACAGTTTACAGCAATGTGTGACTCCTCACAGTGGGCACCCCGAACACAGGGCACATTGTAGTTTTAATAAAACTGACCAAGGTAAAATAAATCCCTAAACTCCACTGCTGACAGGCTGATGTGTGATAACACTCAAGTTATAAACAGTTTTGTCTTAGGGTTTTATTCCATCTCAGCTTACATTTATGTGTTCTTGCCTTCCATGCCCCCAGCAGCAAAGTAGTACAGCTTGTGGCTGTGACTTGCAGACACGTAATCTCTCTTTTCCTCTCATTAGTCCTCTCCCTCCCACCCTCCTTTCTCCTGCGTTATCTTTCAGTTACTCACAGGAGCACAGCAAAACACACAGTTCTCTGATATCTTAGGTGATCTTTTATCTAGAAACATTTAGTACCTGCCTTCTCTCCAAGAGCAGCAATATTTTCAAAAAGAACCTGCTTTTCAGAGAAGACAAAATTAGAGGAATTAAGTAGGAGATATTTTAAATATTTATGCTAGTAAACCCTAATAAAAACATTGCTTGTTTCTATCAAATACATTCAGGAAGGATTCTCTCAAAGTTTAAAAGAAAGCAGTGGTTACCGAGTCTTCCTGGTGAGTAATGGTATGCTTACACAACCAGAATGTACACCAGCAGTCCCTTCCCTGGAGCTGCCCAGTTTCTTTGCACCTCAAAACTTGAGCATCAGAGGCAATCTGTACAGATAAGCCTCTGTAATCATGTTGTTGCTTTAGGTGTACATAATTTGAAAGAAGAAAGCATTTCAACATCAAGTCATGCACCTTGGACCCATCAGCCATACTTCCCAACCCACCCATGACAGCACTCTGATAGAGGATGCTCTAAACCTGTGTCCAAGGAAGGGTTTTATTACTCCAGTGGTTCCCAGGGACTACTCAGTCATTTCTATCCATTAGCAATTAGATGCAGTGTATTAATTTCTCCTTTTAGAAGAACTTTGAAGCCAGTATTACTAAAAAATTCTCCATGACCTTCAGGTATCTAACAACGTTTAACAGATTTTAGAGAAAGAAAAAAGCCAAATTAAGAGTTCAAGTTTAGCGCACCAGAGGCATGAGTTTCTACCTGTATTACATGGATTCATTTAAAACAAGTAATTTACAGTGGATTTAATCATCATGCCATTCTGTACTGGTTTTTGCAAATTTTGTAGTAAAAAACTATGGGACAGCAGGCTAAGATGAATGTAATTTTTAATTCAAGGAAAGCAGTTCATTTAATACTACTCTTCCAACACATAAATAAGCACTGACAAAACAGCTCTATCATGAAAAGCTTAGTTAAGATCTTATCAATTGATATCTAGATGCTCTCCTAGACAACACTGCTTTAGCTGCCATGCAACCTGTCATTTTGTAATGTTCCTTGAAGAAAAAGAAACAAAACACTGAAATAAGGTTTTCCAAGGTTCAGTTTATTCTGAAGCATCTCTTCATTGGACCAAGATACCAGAATAAGCATTTATTAAAAATACCACATGCTTGACTTTACAGTGCAACACATAAGCCAGGACAGCCCTGGGAGCCAAACAAAGCAAGATTTGGTATTTAAATGTTTATCAGAAACTAACAGATTAGGTTTTTTACAATAGTTGCAACTGATCTAGAAGAGCTGATCCCTTCATTAATGCTATTATCTTAAGTCTCTCTATAATCACCCATTTGGGTTGGCTCATATTGCTTATCACATTTCAAGTACATCTCCCTGAGAAAAATCTTTCTGGAAAGTTCATTTCATGGTTTTAGTAAGAAAAAAGTTTTACCTTCTCCTTTGTAGTTTAAGGATCACAATTGCCCACTTGTTTCCTGAGAGTGCACTTCAAAGTGGAAGACAAGGCTAATCCATCCAGAAGTTTGGAGGGTTCAAAACTTAAATATGACTCCAAATGGAATCAGTGAAGAGAATACAGCACTGGGCAGTATTCCCTTTGCCATATGGTTGCTGGGCTCCTTGCCAGTCACAGCTCAAGGGCCAGTACTTGAAATGGTAAGAAAAAGAATTACAACAGTCTTGGACTGGACCTTTGAGTGCACACATCTGCAAGGATGTGCGTGCCTACACCAAGAAACAGATCAGAAACAGAGACTCATGAGCTTGCTGAGACACAGGCTCATAAAGCTACACGATGCAGTGCAGCTGGATATTCAGCCTGAGCCAGCAACAATATTGCTGCATTTACATAGCTCTTGTGCCACTAAAATTGGATATCTCTATTGTATTTCCCAACAGCTTCTGCTTCTAAGGAAGTACAGCCAATCTGGGAATACTGAGGACACACATCTGGGGTCTAGAAATGCTCCTCATGAAAGGTGACAGGATGAATCACCATCTTCCTGCCAGCTAAAAGGACAGATATTTAACAACTGACCTCCTTCCCCATCCCCACTCCCCATCTTAAACAGCTGCGATACACAGGAGCAGAAGGTGTGATTCAGGTGAATAGGAGAGCTAACACCAACCAATAGCCTGGATTTGGAAACAGATGCTCATTGAAGGAAAAAAAAGATACCAAAGAAAAAAGAAAATGTTTGAAGTGCAAAGCTGTTTAAGGGTAAGTTTTAAATAGGCTTCAGTACTTGCCAGAACAGATTGAAATCAGAAAGATTGCTGCTTTCAGTTAAACTTCTGAATATCAGTGAGAATATGACAGTTTAGGTACAAACAGCACTGATCCACTGAATAGATTAAAAATTATACTGAAACTTTATTGTAATGATGTCCAATGGGATAAATAAGCAGCAGAGTCGGCACCGGCAATGTTGGGAAATGGCCAACAGCAGTGCAGCAGATTGAGCTGGGATTCAGAAACTGGGAGGAAAGCTTCTTAGGGAAGCACATAGCCCTAGGCCAAAACAAGGTACTGCTGTGCAGAGCAAGGAAGGGAAGAGAAGGGATAGGTAACAGAAGACAACTTCCATTAAGCCACATAAATCACTGAAACTGCTTATAGGGAAGGAGAAGTACTGGGATGATATGTCTGACCATGCACTAGAGGCTGTTTGAGACTGGACTCTGGTCCATGAGGCTCCAGCAGCACCAGGAGATCCCAGGGAAGGGGAAAGCGACAGCAGGAGCAGGCTCAGCAACAGCATCTGCACTCCCAGAGGCTGCCCTTGCAGCTGAAACACTGCTGGTGCAGAGTGACTGTCCCTGAAAAGGCACAACTTTTAGAAGAGCAAGCCAGAAAGCCACAGTATGCCATGATTAGAGGGGGTGAGCTGCTCACTGGAGAATGTACTTGGCTTTACATGTAGCCCAGCACCTCTCACTTGCTCACTCCTCTGCCCAGGAACTCATGCCTACCACTACCATTGGATTTTGCATCCTATTTCTCTGTTTAAGAACTTAATGGAGCTTCAGGTCCCAACTGTTTTGTGATGGCAAAAATGTCCCTGGCACTCTGCTTGGCAAAAGGAGAACCTGTCCCATCATCTGTCTTACTATCTGAAGAGACACATACAGGCCTTGGGATTTCTCTTCCCAAGGTCACCTCAGTTTTTACAACTTCACTGCAGTATTGATTCACACATACTTCCTCTCTCTCTCATCAGTCTGGTTGCTCTTCTCAGGACAGGACTCTGAAGTGCAGGTGGGGAAAGATCTTGAACGAAGATAACAGGGAAGCAGAGCACACAGACTGTGAGCTACAACACAGACGCACTCAGCTGCAGGCTCTTGCTCTACATAGACATGCTACATGTATGTATACACACACATAGGCAAGACTATAAGCAAGGAAGATGACTGCAGATCACTTAAGGACAGAACAGTAGACAGGTTGGGACAAGTAAGTAATAGTACAATTTAAACAAGCAACGCTGACAGCTAAAAGATGCAAAGCAGTTTATTCTAAGAAGTACCTCCATCTATTTTATGGTGGAATAATTTATTTTGTATTCAGTAAAATTTGTTTCCAGAGTAATTAACACAAACTGACTTCAAAACCTTATTAATTATTTTTGTGGGTTCAAGTGGCATCTAACATGAAATAAGTTAACTTGAAATTCCTGCCAAGTTTAACAAGCCTGAAATTGCTGGGGTTTTTTCCTTCATTTCATTCTGTGGTTAGAGTTGGAATAGCTATAGCTATAGTTTCTGTAAAGCCACGACTGCTTTTCTTAAAGTGCTAGCCTAGTAGCCAGGTGACACAAGTCTTCCACCTTCCTGAATTGCTGCCCTCTGGAACCCTGAGCCAGACAGACTGTTGAACAAGAAAGAAATCCACTGGCATCAAGAACATCCAAATAACCTACATTTCCTAAAGGTTCACCAACAGAGAAGAAATAGGTTAACCTCTCTCATTGCCAGCCCCAAAACAGGCTCATGCTCGTTCTGGCGAGTGGCCTGAAAATCTGGTTTGTTTGCACCACAAACCAGTCACTGGAAAGCCTGAATGCAAGCACGTATCTGTGACCACATATTGCTTCACTAGAGCAAAAAAATCATGGATACTCCCCAGCAAGAGAGATTTCTGGAGCTCATCTTCAGAGCTTCATCTGTGCTGCATTTCCAGTGTATAGTATTAAGCACATGTGAGTTAAATTGCCAAGAAAGACAACCTCCCCCACCTCTCAAAAAAAAAACCCTAAAGAAATTTGGCATCTCAAACCACATCCTTATTAAAAAAAATTAATAAGTACATAGTCAGAAGGGTGTGTGCAAGCCACTAAACCAAAATTCCTAAACTCTAATCCTTTCCAACAATAAAACTTTCTGCTTCTGCCAAACTACTTGGTACATCTGTTTCACCTTCTTTATTGTAAAAAGCAGAACACTGCTTCCTCCACGTCACAAAACCGATGTGCAGACTCAACCTTTATAATGTACTTCTCTGAATAAGTTTTAACTTTCAAATAATTTTCACACTAAAGCTTCAGGTCCTGTCTAACAGAAAGCTCAGGTGATTGTACAATCACTAATTCTTATGCCATTGGTTTATACACAGGATTATCTGCTTTTTGTTGTTGACAAAACAGCTGGAAAAACATAGGGTTTGGGTCAGTTTTTCTTGAGGTTTGAGGAATAGAGAATATCTTCTCATAGAAAATGTTCCTTTCTTAAAAAGTATAAAATCTGAATAACCAGAAAAGCAGTTTAGCCAATCTGCTTCAAAGTTTCAACATTTAATTTGAAAGAACATCTTTCCTGAGAATCCAGGATTTGAAAAAAGTCTAAGTATGTATTTACTCTAGTGTCTTCTCATGATGAAGTAAAAACCTCTGTATTAAAAGGAGAATTTCTATTTAGTTAGTTGTTAAAGAACTAATTAAGACCTTCTAATATGTCAGTGATTTAAGTTTGGAAGAAATTCTATTTGTTGACTCGTACCTTGCAAACCTTCAAAAACACATGCTGTAGAGAACCTGACTAAAAGTCCATCAGGATCTAGGTAACTAACCCAACATGCTTTGTACCCAAGACAAGAAACAAGTATTTAAAGAATATATACTACTTGATTACAACAATTTCTAGGCTTCCTACATCGAGGTATGAAGCAAGGATGGCTTAAGAGCACCTTCAAAAACGTCTTCTGCAGGCTACCTTTACAGCAATTGCTCCTGTGGGTGGATATATGTAAATAAAGTTTCTACTCCTTAGGGTTTCATATGGAAACATTTACTAAGTTACACTAGCATAAATAGCTGTAAAATTTCAGAACAAACCTTCTCCTTCAACATTAGATACTTCACCTCAGATTTTATTTGTAATTAAAATGTTCCACAGGAAATAATAACCACAGCCTTAATTAGGTAATTAAACCTGTTCTTGGAGACTTATGTAATGCAAAAGAACAATCATGCAGATGGAAAAGTTTAAACCTACTAATTACATGCATGCACAAGTTACAAGAAAAAGCTTCTTTTTTAAATCATTTATTTTAACTTTGGCAAAATGACATGATCAGCAACCAGCTGTTGTGCATCTTAAGTGAAGAGTTTTCTAATAGAAACCTTTTACTTCACAGTACTGCACTAAAAGCCACACGTTAATTCTCATAGAGCTAGAAGGCTTAGATGAAGTAAGTCAAAGAATCACAAAAAGCTCAAGTCTGCTTTCTAGACCCTCTCGACATTAGATGTGCTAAGAGTTCAGAATAACCTTTTTCACATGATTGTAGATTGTTCCTTCCCCACCTGCCTGTCCCAGCCTTCTCTAAGATGAGTGTCATAGGGATGTCTCAGCTGCTCACAAAGCAGCTGTTAAGCCATCCTACTTTAGAGCTCTGAAAAGTACAAGAATGAATGAAGGTGGGGGGGGGAAGTCAAGTACAATTATTTTTCTTAGTGGGGAAGCTGTAAACAAGCTCTGAAAATTTAAGACAAAGATGTTCCCTGTACTAAGGAGCCTCACAGACAGTAAAGGAATTTTAAAATGGGTACTTTCCATTCTTTTTTGCAACTTGTTGCTCAAAATATGTATAGCCCAAGTTGGGATCTGCATCTCAAAATTAACTTTCCTATGATCAGCCTATGGTTTCATGAACATTTGAAAAAGGATAATTACAGTTATACCTATTTGTATAGAAATGTATTTCCCTAAAGCATTTAGACCATTTTACACCAGTGCCTCAAGTAAACAGCCAGTGGTATTCTACAAGAAGTAGAATCTCCAAACTTTAAGTAGTATTCTCTTGCAGAACTTGGACCACAAACAGCAAGAAACCACTGGTCTTGCACACAGCTCCCTCTACCGATTAGATTTTCATACCTTGTCACACTGCAAAACATTTATATAAGATCATTCAGCCATACAGATTTTATAACTGGTCAGAAAGACTTGAGTGTTATAATATTTAAGTATCAGGTTAAAAAACCCAACAGACCACAACACTTCCAAACAAGTCAGCTTCCTGTACCCAAATGTTACTCAGCTCCACAAAACCAATGGAGAAAAAAACAAGACAACTAAATTCACATTTCTCCCAAACGAAACAAAACCAACCACTCACAGGGAAAACTCAGAGAAGTCCAGCTTTTCAGGGACAATAATAACTGATTATTTACTAGTCAGTGTTTCCCAGAAGTGTTGAATAATTTGAAATTCTTACCTCAAGATCAGATAGGCATCTCAGTATCAAGAAAAATGCAAATCTTTGCAAAACTTGTCTGTAAAGGAAGCAACAAATGAAGAACCTCAAAATATTCCATAATCAACTTCCTTAAGTCCTAAATTGAGTCCTATCTCCAGAAAACAGATGCTACCTGTCATGTCACCAATATTATCCCAACTATGAAGTGCCTGTATTTTCCTGAGTTTAAATGTTGATGTTTTCATTTACAAATTGAAGACTGATACCTCAGCATTAAACGATGAAAATTTCATGAAGTATTAAGAATGAAACCAAAATTCACTGGTCATTTTTAGACAATCTTACAACAATACTTTCAAACATAGCTTTTTTGTCCCTGGAATTTAAATAGCCTGACACACACTTCACTCAAAGCCCTCGGGTCTGGAAATTGCAGTTTCCTCCTTTCTCAGTAATGTTTGCTTATGTAAAGTCTTAGCCACATTTGTTTCCAGTAAAGAATACAATTAGACTGAAATCTTCTATTTAAAGAGACCCTGTTTGGTGGATACTCTATAGATCAATGCAGTGCTAAATTCAGCAAGTAAACTGAAATACAACAGAGAAGACAACATAAGAATAATAATACTACTCAATTACCCAATTTTAATTTGATTTTAGAAAAAACCCCAACAGTTAATAACCTACTGCCCACCAGAAAAATACTACAGTTTTCTTTGACCTAAGAAGTCAACAAGAAAACAGTAAACAAGATACTCCATAATCACTTCACCTGATCTAATCACCAAGGATTCACTTGTGCATATTTAGACGACAAGAGCACGAATTGTAAGAATTGTGATCACCACCTGCATTAATATGTCAAAAATACAATTCACAGATTGTATCTATCCTTTCAGTCCTTTAGATACAGAATTTATGTACACAAAACACTTTCCTCATGTGACAGTTGACTCTGTGCAGCATAAGACCCTTGGCACGTGCTCTCCTCACTTTATGCAGAATATGAAGCTGGCAGGTCATCTGCTCTTGATGGTTTTTCTGAAGTATTTGTCTTGGTGCTTGAATTTAGTAAAACAGGCTGTATTTACTCCTATTCTTGGGTCCTCCAGTCTTGCAGTAGACCACTAAGTACCAAACAGTGGATCAGCAGCTATCCCTTCTCTCTTCCTGTGACTGCCACCGGATCAAATATCAGTGGCTTAACAGCATGAGGCAACTCAGCACATACCATTATTAGTTTATTTTAAGATCAGTGGAAATAGATACTAGATGTAACAACATTTGGAAAGAAATAAGAAAACCGCACTTCGCAGCTGCTTATGCTTCAGCCCAAAGACTGTGTTTCCAGTAGCAAGACAACTCTGAGTGCTTGCCAGACCTTTAGCCAGGTTCTGGTTATTGTAAGGTCTTTATCTCAATCTCCCATTACAGGCAATCACATCTGTACACATCCATTTTTCTTACTGCAATTCTGTTCAGAATTCCTTCCCATTTGTGCTTTTCCCTACAGGTATTCTGAAATTCATGAAACAGATGCATAAAGCACCAATTTTAAACACACCTCTCCCAAGGAAAACCAATTATCTCTAGCTTAAGAAATCTTGATGTCCTTTGGGAATGGCTAGACAGAGCCATCTCCTGGCTAGACAGGAAACAGAACTTCTGTAAATACACACCTTAACGTCTGTGACCAAGCTATTCATCCATTGCAATAGAAACCCTGTGAGCAGACTCAAGGGCTGGTTTCAAAGGATAGTCTTCACATCTGAATCCTGTACGTTCCTCAAAACAGCCAATTAATAGCTACATGGATGACAAAGAACAACCCATCCTGCTGGTTTTTGGAGACTACAGATGCAAAGTTAACAGCAACTCTACAGCAAAAACCCCAAGCCCTAACCTCTCCTGTTGGCTTAAAAATCACTGACAGCAGTACAGCTTTGTTCATTTGTCTGTAATAGAAGTCCCACAAGAATATCCACAGTTCAGGAGATAAATCGCACACAAACTTGGTTAGTTTGTGTGCAAAGGCATCCTACCCTGCAGCCCTGTCTGATTTCCCTAGTCATAACTAAACTTAGTTATCTGGACTTTTCATGATCAATTGGTAAAAAAAAGTAATAGTTAAGTTTTGGGGATTTTTTTTTTTCCGGCTATGCTATAAAGTTAATATGACCCAAGCTATAAGGTATTTTAATTACATGCCATCTGAATGGAAAGTGAGATAAAAAGGCAAATATTTAATTGGTGTTGATGAGTTTAACCCTAGTTAAGTTTCTAAGTATCTCACGTTGTAGATTTGCTTTTAAAAAAATAATAGAACATCCTCAGTTGGTAGTGACCCACAAGGATCAAGTCCAACTCAAAATAACAGCATTATTAGACAGCATTCAGTCATTTCCTTCAATAGGTTTCAAAGCAGTAATTACTGCTTCTTAGACAGAATTCACTATGATAACTCTCTCTAAAATCACTTCTCTGAACAACAAACTACAACCCATATGTAAGAGTCATTTCCCTGTTTTTGCCAACCAAGAAGAAAGACCTGAGCATGGCAAACAAGCCTTTTTCAGTACTTAAGTGTATCTCTAGATTCCTTGTTAAATCAACATTCAGTACAGGTAACAGATGTGAGAGATTACAGATAAATAAGGGGGTTTTGCTCAATTAACTCTTTGTTAGTTTTCCTCCCTCCTAAGAAAAGGTATTTCCAACTCTTCTAAATGGTTGCAAACACTGACTTGTCTGTAACCATACACAGTACAAACACTACACACACTGTAAGGCAGGTAGGGGAAGATGCCACAATCACTAGGCTGAAGCCTAACCTCCTGAAACACAGTGGAATAGAGAATTTGCCATGGCAGCAAGAACAATCTGTCTTCTCCAAACTATGAGTGCAGGTAGTAAGCAACTGTAGCCCTTTAAATCAGAATTAATTTCATATTGCACTACGTAAGCTGGCACTTCAGAGGAACTGCAGCCTTTTAGATCCTAGTTTTAACTACAGATGAGCAACTATCTTGCTCCCTTCTTTGAGGCAGATGAAGTTCAGAAGTCTCTTAAAATTTACTCTTCAGCCACTACCAGGATGATCTACTGTCCATACTAGCACTTTCAAAAGATCATGTTTTGACCCTTGAAGTGAAAATTCAGCTTTTTCTGTGAAATTTTGGTGAGTCAAATCTCAATACATAAGCACTTTAAGAAAAGGAAACATTCTGAAGAAGTGTCAGAACATACGGTTTCTGAATTCCTGATTTTCCTGCACAGTACCACTTGTAAGATAGCAGGAGCAGGCACAGATATTAACAGGAGTGGCATGTGGCCCTGCTCCAGCCTCAGCACCATTTTAAAGCGGATCACACATACCAGAATTTGGGATCTTGGGATAGAGCAGCATGTGACTGAGGTCAACAAAGTGCAGCAGAGCACTCTGATTCTGCACTAAGGCTGCTGTCCCCTCCTAGAGGGGTGCATGAGAAGCAGCTACATCATTGGAAGCATTTCACGTAGGCAGTCTGGCAAGTCACAGATGTCACTTTTAAGTAACGCAGACATTATTCACAGCCAGTCGCTGCTTGCTATCTACAGACCAGATTGGAAACAAGGCTGGCTAAAAGGAAAGAAAAAAAGAGCCAGACAATCTGTTCTCTCAGAGCTCCAGCCATTCCTGGACACAGCAAGTGGGAAAAGACTTTGACAGCCGGGACCCACACTTCAGTACAATAGCTACTCAACTCAAGAATACAGCAAGATAACACATTATTAGCCAAGCACTGTAAAAACGTCAACAACTAGCATTTGAGTTTGCTTCTTACTGCAGCTGGAGAATCTGACAACTTTACTTTCCAGTCCTTGCCTATTCTCTTTAGTCTGAAAATTCGTTTTAAACATCCAGACTCTTTCTAGACACAGTGTAACAGGAGAAGATATCATGTAGCAGTCCAATGGCCCCATGTGAAGACACAAGGACCGTCTTGCCTTTTTCAGTTGCATTAATAAATCTGATGTCTTCTTTTTTTCTTCTTAAGATCTATATTTACAAGAATACACAGGAAAATTTAAACACAATGAGAACAGCACAGATTGATGGCAATAGAGAGTTTCAACATCAGCTCATCACATAGCTACAGATATCACCTCAAATTAACTTATTTCTATATATTATATTTTTGCCTTCTTTATGTTAAAACATGATGTGGCCTACTTATTACACAGTTGCAATCAGGATCTCCCTTCCCTAGGAGCAGGATATAATGATGTAACAATTTTTGCCAAGTACTTTATAGCCACAACTTGACTAAATCAAGCTTAATCACTCTTTAGTTCAAACCTTAATGAAGTTTACCATCACTGGGTTTTGAGACTCACAATAATGCACTTCAGTCAAGAAATCTCTGAATTCATCCCTGGTTTCATCCCCTTCCCTGTTCAAAGCCCTTTCAATCAGCCCTGCCAACTCATGGAATAGAATCCTTTCGCCCTTGCTAGACAGATGAAACTCATCCAACTCAAGCAGGCCTGGTGCCATAAAAATCACCCCATGACCAAATAAACCAAAATTCCAGTGATGGTACCAGCCCTTAAGTCACTTATTGGTAACATGGCTCTTCCTGTTCCTTTCATAATTCATCCCTGTTGCAGAAGCAATTGAGCAGAACACAACCTGCTCTCCTGTCCCATCGACCACATGACCTAGAGCCTTGAAGTCCTTTTTAACTACCCTGGTACCCCTCTTGCCAGCCTCATCCCTGCCAACCTGGCCAACCAGCAGTGGGTAATAACCAGAGTGCTGAATCAGTTCTGAGAGTCTCCTGGTAATATCCCTTACCCAGGCCCCAGGGAGGCAGCAGAGTTCCCTGTGGGATGGTCTGGAAAACATATAGGGCCCTCAGCTCCCCTCAGAAGGGAGTCATCTCCTACAACTAGCCTTCTTTTCTTCCTAATACCTGAGATTGTGGTCTATCTGGTAGACAAAGCACAACTGGGAGACACTCGAGACAGAATTTTTTTTTTTTTCTCTAGTGCCATTTGCCTGACCCTCTTGATCCAGGGCATCATATCTGCTCTGCAAGGGCACTGGAAAGGTGATGGGGGTCAGGAGGGGATTCTTTTACCTTCCTGAGTAGGGACTTGACTCCATCTACATCTCCTCCTTCTGCCTGATGGAAAGAATGGCTGGGCTTCTCTGACTCCTGCTGACCTCCCAGAGCTGGAAGGATGGAACTCCACCAGTCTATTTCTCTTTTGCTCTCCCTAATAATCCTTAGCCTTTCCACTTCTTCCATAAGCTCTGCTACTAGACAGCACAGATCATTCATCTGTTCACACCACACTCAGGTGTCTTTTGCATTGTCCTGCACTAACACCAGGCTCAGACACTTCCTGTAGCCAGGTACCAGGACAGCTGTGTCCTTGGGGAGCTCTGCCTGGGTCACCACACTACTGCTGCCAAGCAGCAGCAATGGCTTTCGACTGCTTGTAAACCATTGCTGGATCTAGTTAAGCTGAGGAGGAAAACAAACAAACAAAAACCTTTCAAACAAACCCCACCACACCCACACGTAACACACAACCCAGCACCAGCAGCAGGGAGGGTGGCTGTGCCCTTCCTGCACGACCTGCCATGCCACTCTCCTGGTCGCTCAGGCTCCCCAGAGCCATTTAAATCTGCTGCAGATGGTCCTGGCAATGCCCCTTGCTTGCCTACTTGGCCACCAAGAGCTGCTGTGTCCAGGTAGGGAGCAGGGCTGCTGTTTGGCTGCCCTTGGGCTCAGAAACCTCCCTGCGCTGTTTGCACTACAGCTCAAACCCCGGGCTTACCTTAGGTGCTGCTGTCAGAGCATCATCTTTTAAATAACAGTCAATTAACTTTAATTCTCTATAACGCCTCCCTTCCTTAAGGAACTGATCTTTGACAACACCAAAACCCAGTACTTAGTGCAGCTTAACGAGGAAGCAACAGAATTTGGCACACCACTTCTCCGGATGCCCTCAGATGTGGGACTCCCTAAGTTCTCATTAAGAGCACAGTAGCGATCACACAGTATGAATGCATTAAACAGGGTTTGGTTTTTGTAGTTGTTAAGCCACCTTTTTTTCTGCTTTTATACACCTGATTATAAACACCAGCTGTTTATAAACACCAGACCAAATTCAGATTTGTGGGTACAGATCAATCAATCTAAGGGCAGAAAACACAGGAGATATTTACAAAACCATACAACAGAATTACACTGAAGAGAGTTAGCAATCAAGATTTAGCAAGTTCCAGAAATTTTTAGAGGTTCACAACTATTGTAAAGCATTCTTAAATCTCTTACTACTGCTGTCCTTATCTGCAACAGGATCATTATGACACAAGCAAGACATATAGAACCGTTCCTTTGAGAAGTGTGAGCTCATATTTTGGAGTGTTCCTCTGGCACTTCAACAACAAACTAAACCAAAACAAACAAACCCACATCAAAACACCAACCAAAAAAAAGCCACAAACCAAAATATGATATAGTACCCTAGAAAAAAAAAAAAGTGGGTGGTAAACTAAAATCTAAACACAATTAGCTACATAATGTTTGGTTTTAATTGGAATTAATTCATCTCAGCCTATCACAGAAAAAAAAAAGGGACTGGGGACAAACCTTCTCAGATTTTATCTACAGGAAAACATGTGGGGGTTTTTTGGTTTGTGTGTGTGTTTTTGTTTTTGTTTTTGTTTTTGTTTTTTTTTTTTTAAATCTGTCATATAGGAGACCTCACTTTTGTAATTATTTCTCTAATCCTAGACCTAAGGATATGCCTTCTACCATCCTCCACCCCCCAGGATGCACTTTTTACCTACCATTTGCAGTTAGAATTATGATTCTACCCCTGGTTTAGACAAACCTCCTCAACCCATCATACACTACACCACCTCTGCTGGGTAAGGGTACTAAATTTTGTGCTGATGCAGAAACAGCAGGCAAAGGGTTCCAATCTCTAATAATCTTTGCATCACCAAGGAGCAGTAACCACGAGCAGTAGCATTACCAATTATTTTAGCAGATGCCAACATTTCTGAGGAACATTTCACTATTAGAGAAGTCATAAAAGTGAGCCATGTAAATAGACCTGAAGGAGAGAAGTAGGTGTAACTGAAGAACAAGAAAGTAAGATGTAAAAGAACTGGGGACTTTTAAGACACAACTGCAACTCACTTATGTTTGGGATAATACATGGTCTCTGCCTTCTTCACCCATGCAGACCAGAGCTGCTGTGTCAGCACTGGCACTCAGCTGATATCATGGCAGAACTGCACAGGAATTTAAACAGGCAAAAACTTAACGCTGCCAAAAGAAAAGAGGGGAAAAAAAAAAAAAAAGTGAAATTTCCTATTGATTTTTTTAAACCGGTTCACCATGAGAATGCCATTACAATGCTGTGTGGCAGACCACAGCAGTACTTACCTGTGTAATGCTTTAAAGCCAGTGGAACCAGGCCCTCTGTGACCACTTTTCCCTTTGCTGTTCTCAAATCATTATTGCTGTATCCATGTTGAGAATTTCCACTTTCACAATTCAGGGTGACACCCTGAACCTCTTTCTTTTGCATTTGCACATTGTATTTCTCTGGAAGTAGTCTAGACTGATACTCACAAGCAGTTGTTTCTGAAGAATTTCCTGATCTTGCAAACATTTTGAGAACAAATCCCTGACCATTCATGGGCCATAAATTATAGGCTCTGCTGTTCCATATAACAAGCAAGTTGCTTTGGCGTGACAAAACTCAACTGCCCATGACGTACAGCATGTCTTTAAACAGCAAATGAAGCAAATATTTCAGGAATACAGCTTCTAAATTAATATTTTAGAAGCTACTTTTGAAAGAAAAGCAACTGAGAGCCTATTTAAATCTTAATCTCCCTTCTAACAGCACTGGAAGATAATTGTCACTCAAGTGCCACTTCCATCAACCATATAACCAACTATTTTAGCAAAAAAAAAAAAAAAAACAAACCAAAAAACCCAACAAAACCCCCCCACATTCACACTTGACATTCTTCAATTATTTTCTTTTTATTTAAAACAAGATGGAAAAAGGTGCTCTTGATAGAATAAACAATCTTGTGTAAATCTGCCAAAGTAATCAATACTTGCCACTCTACTCCTGTAATTTAAGGTGTTTCATAGCAACAGTGCAACATTTTATAGAACAGATCAAAAGCAAGTTAGATGAACAGACACAGCTTAAGCATCAACTATAAATTTGAGTAGGAATAGTTCACAAAAAAACAATGTGTTTTTTTTAAAGTGACTTTTTTTGCATTATTTGTGCATAGATCTTAAACTAAAGGCTGTTTTAGTCTTAAGGGAGAAGCTTCCAAAAACTTTGCAGTAGCAGTACAAAATAGTTAAACCTGATTATTTTTAAATAGTGTTAATTTGCTCAAGAGTTGTCGGCATGAAACATCAGCTTAGAAGAGTTAAGAAATTGCAAGCTGGACATGCTACACAAGACAGCCTCTTTCAGAGTTTTAGATCCTCATTTTGTTTTATGAGCTACCATTTTGTTTAGATACTGTCCAGACACACCATATGGTGGCTTTAAAGAAGCAGCTCACAAACTAGTTCCATGAAATGAATTCAGTCCTACTGAAAAACAAACAAACAAACAAAAGATAGCTAGTGGCACCAGAGATATACACTCTACAGAAAGGGAAAAGAGCTATTTCAGATTTTCATTTTAAAAATGTTTATTATTCAGAGAGGTACTGTGTGGAGACAGAAATCAACAGTAGCCACTGATGTAAATGCCAGCCCTTCAGTGAACTTACTTGAGCTTCCAGAACAAACATCCTGTCCTTGTTTTTCAGCGCATTTTCTCTTATTTCACGAAATTACTTCAATATTTAGTTCAAGTTTCAGTGACGGGTGAGAGCTGTCTACCTTTTAAAGAAACTTTTTACTGAAGTTAACACTGAGAATGTTATTTATTTCACTAGGCTTTTCTTGAGCTAACAATCCTGCCAAATCTTAGCTTGCTCTGGTCACAGCACAAACACTGAACTAAGGAATATCAACCTCAGACTGTTGCCTGTGATGTCAATGTTTTGTTTTCCTGTGCTAGTCTTTACATGACAGAGTACAGGCAAGCATGCTATCCATGAATTGAAAGTGTTACCTAGTCAATAGAAGCTTCCTAAAATTTATGCTAGAAAAAACAAACCTTAACCAAATATCCCACAGGACCACAGCCTCTCATCCTCTAAAGGCATGAGTCATGATCCCAGATATGATGTGAATGTGATAAGAAAAGAATTTTAAACACACTAAAGATTATGTACAGGAAGCAGCTTCAGGGTTATGCTTTATCAACCCAATCTACTTCTAGCTTTGTAATCAATAAGAAATGGTCAGTCAGACAAAACATTCAGTTAGTACTTGCAGTAAGGCTTACACATTCCTAGTAAAAGTATCTCTGCTTTTAAAACCAAAACATACTGGTTAAGAAACCTTAGTCATTACAAGAAAAAAAACCAAATCTGTTTAAAAAGCACAGGCCAGTTCCATTTCTCCCTTGTTCTGAAAGTCTTTAGTGACTCGTTGATAGGTAAATTTCTAGCTATTTGTTACTCAGACTCTTTTGGTGTAAAAGAGGGATGCTTTGATCCTTGAAGTCAATTTCTTGCACAGGTTGCTAAAGAAGACCAAGATGATCACAGGCATTATGCACTGAATCCTTAAGTGCTTCAGCTGCTTTTGATGTCCGAAGGACGGGCATCTCGGGTGCTACTATACTATTTCTATGACTTCATCACACTTGAAAAAAGGTATTTTTGTATATTTGTGATTCAGGCTGTGCATTATCTGATGAAAACTGGAAGATAATGCAACAACATGCAAAAATTTGGAGCTTGGTTTTCTTTTTAAAGGTAGTACTGCAGCACAGAGCACTTTTATATGGCAATTTTCATGCCTCATGAGTGCACAATAAAAGTTGCACCAGGACTGAGCAATGCTTCCCTCAAAGAAAGCTGTTCTTTAGGAGACTTTCCACTTTCTGGAAGCACATGGGAGTCAACCATTTTTACTTTTCAGCTGGGGGTTGTTTTTACTCACCCTTCACCATTGGCTAAGAAGGAGTTCCCAGATTGCTCATTTGTACCTATGCCACACCAGTAAGCCCTGTGATCTGGCAATGTACTTTTAAGAGTTTCTCATTTTAACACGTTATAAGAGGTTCAGCACCACAGGTCTAACTCCCTTTCACCCAATGGCCGAGCTATATAATAGTAAGCCATGTACATTTCATAGGAGTTCTTGCTTCCACATACCTATACTGTACTTTTGGCCAGTCAAGAGGCAACTAATAATGTACTGTCCAAACCCAATACAGGATGAGGACAGAAATAAAAGAAACCTCACTGAAGGTCCCAGTAACGTTTCATTTTTTCCAGTATGGGAGAGTGGAACACCATGTTCCCATCAGCATTTTATTCCTAAAACAGACCAAAAAGTAGGTGTGAACATTAGATAGGGACAACTGGATATATACAATTAAAAACTGCCATTTTTGTGCAATTATAGCTTCTTAGGATAGAGAACAGTAGCATCGCATAGGAACACCTGTATTTAGAATCTGTATATAAACTGAATAAATTAGCAACAAACAACTGGGATGAAAGGACACAAGAGAAAGACAGGAGGACAAAGATTCCATGAGGAGGTTAAGACTGCTGCCACACACAAATACCCTGTTAAACACTGATCAAGTGGTTGTGTGCCGTTTGGGAGAATGCTAATTGTTTACAGGTATCAGAGCTGAAGGTCTTGGATGAATACCAGGAAGTTGTGTTGAGAAAGTCCATTGTACAATTAAGAAGGAAGAAGAATCACCGAACGAGGCACTTTCATTTAAACCCATCAGGCTGGTTCCTTACCCAATTATTTACCACTGAGGGTTTCCTTTCCCAAGATTGAAATCAAGGAACACAAAAAAACAAACAAAAAAAAACACTCCTGAAAGAATGTTTTCTTTCTCCTGTGGGAAGCAGAGTACAAAAGGAGACAAGTCTTATTTGGTGTAGGACTAATCAGTGTTCGTAGAAGATTTAAAAAAAAAAAAAAAAAGCCTTCTCGTCTATTTGGGAATGGTTACCACAGTTGCCACTCAGGTGATTCACTATTAGCACCTCTGTCTCACAACCCTATCAGAAAGTCTATAAAGCTACTAATATTTTTTTCTGTAAACAAGATAACGTTCACAAGGATTTAACTAAAAACTCTCAAACCACATGCTTACATTCTGAGACACCACCATCTTATTTTTAACCAATATTTTGGTCAAGTTGGCCAAATGCCCAAGTACTGCAGTGCCAGTAACTCCTCTCCATTTTTTTTCTACTGAAAATTTTCTAAATACTGAATATTGAATTCATTCTTCTTCAGTTAGACCATTTAAATCCAGGTGGAGGAGCTCACCATGCATGCAGCTCAGGGTACAGAGCTTGAAGGCTTTGATCTACAAATCTGGCTGCAGGCTGCACAGGCTGGCAACCCTTTCCTGTTCTCCAGGTGAGTCACAGGCCTCCCTATTTGACAGTCATTCTTCATCCATGGAAATATATGGATAACATGGTTTGAAGACACAATCTATCTGATATCTCAGCAATGTCCTGAGATGCCCCTTCTCCTTCCAAGGCCGTTAGAGGGAAGCAGCAGCAGTCACAGCCTGCATCCCATGCAGGATTACTGTGCAGTCCTGAATTTAGCACCTGCTCATCCTTCCTTAAAAAAACCCAAAAAAACCACACACACAAAAAAAAACCCAAACAAAAAATAACAAACAAAAAACCCCAAAAAACAACAAACCATCAGAACCAAGAGTTACTGACCCCTGATGGCCTTCTCACAATTATTAACATGCTTCTCTTTCGGTCTCAGGCAGGACTATCTCACTTCCATATCTTCAGGACAGCCTCACTTCAGTGCAAAAGCTCCCCAGGAATGAGGGTGATAAGGAAGCTCCTTTGGCTATTCCACAGCAGAACCCATTTCTTTCTCCCTCTGCTGCCTCTGGGCCTGGTTAAACTAGTTTGGGCAGCTTACCAGGGTGCTAGAGAACCACATCAAAGTGCTTGGAGTTTTTCTGTTGCCTTCCATGCTTCTAGAGAGGTTGTGAGAAGGTTTCTGCCTCCATCTATGTACTCGGAGACTTGCGCCCTTCCCTGTTGCCACTGCAATAGGCAACACACATACTTGCTCTACCAGAGGGTCTTCTGGGATGGGGAAGAGTTCACTCTCCAAGCACAGAGCACCACAGCCTGCCAGGCTCCTGCTGTGCCCTCCAGCCAGCTGGGGCAACCAGAGGCCCAGGGCTACATTCTATCTCCTATTCTCCAGCTCTACCCACAAAGTCACATCCAAAAGATGAACATCTACACCGATCTTTGTGTATATAGGCTAGGACCTTCAGGTTTGTTCCCTTTTCCTTTGGGTTTCAGTATAATTTTGAACAGTGGCAAATTAACAGAGATCCAGCAAGCAGAGGAACAGAAAAAGCAGCCAGTCCCAGGGGCTTTTTGCCCCATTAGCAGGTTATCATCTGTCCTTCAAATCCGTTTAATTTCACACATTTAAAGCAGAACGATGACAATTTGCTTTGCTCTTGGTGTCACTGCAAACCCGTCCTTGAAACCATTTTAGCCTTGAGGCGCTCCGAGCGCCACCTGGCGGCTCCGGAGCGAGCGGCGGGCGCGGGGTGACAGCGGGGTCAGCGACACGCACAGCGGCAGCGCCGAGAGCAGCCCTCGGGAGCTGGGGGTGCTGCTGCAATGACAGGACCCATCGATGTGCACTTGCAGCGCAGAAAGCCAAACGTGTCCCAGGCTGTCAAAAGCAGCACAGTCAGCAGGTCGAGGGAGGTGATTCTGCGCTCGTTAGACCCCAGATGGAGTGCTGCGTCCAGCTCCCAGGCCCCAAAGAAAAGGACAGGGACCTGCTGGAGCAAGTCCAGAGGAGGGCAAGGAAGATGATGAGAGGGCCAGAGCACATCTCTTATGAAAACAGGCTGAGAGAGTTGGGGGTCGTTCAGCCTGGAGAAGAGAAGGCTCAAGGGAGACTTTAGAGCAGTCTTCCAGCATCTATAAGAAAGCTGAAGGGCATGTAGTGATCGGACAAAGGCTATCAACTTTGAACTGAAAAAAGGTAGATCAGTGTTGGTCTAACAGCTACAGAAACACTTCAGCTTCAGAGAAGTGGTTTCCAGGCTTCCTTATAGAAGTGTGCTTAGTGTGCATCTATTGTGGTACAGGCCCAGCATGTGTACACATGACTAGGTGTATTCCAAAATGTTTTTCTTAAGAGCCAAATCCATAGCTGTACCAAGCTGCGTGCATACTTTGGTCAGAAAGTTAGGCATAAATATTTTGCAGTGTGTCCTCCTGATATTTTATTCCACAGGTAACACAGAGCAAGCTAATTTGTAAGTGAGGGCTGGAACTGTCCCCATGGGAAAGAAAATGGAGGCTACCAGAATGCTGTTAGACATCAACATTACAAAATTGTCTTTAAATAGAAATTTTAATTGAAAGATGTCAAGAAATATGTATTTTCTGCGCACCCTTCCACAACATACCAGTTTTTAATCATTTTTACCTTCCTTAAACAGGACACAGTCAGATGAACTTAAAAGTCTGCTGGCTTTATGGAAAACATTGCTTTACTTCCCCACCACACACACTTCTGGCCTTAATACATGCATCTTTTTAAAGAGTTTTAACACTTTCTTACAGTGTATGTCATGACACAGACCTATGACTGAAGGATTATTCAGGAGCAATTTATTCCCACTTCTGATGCCATACATTTTTGCTTTCTGCCTCAAAAGACGGTGTGCCCAACATCTATCCAAGGCCTCTAGTCAGAAAGCACTGTGTGAAAAAAGGTAGCTTTTAAAGACAGTTGGAATAGGTACATTGTGAACTACTCAGCAGTCATGGTTTTCAGAATGTCTATATTTAAATCAAAACTGAAAAGAAACAGCTCTGGAATGATTTCTAAAGGATTGCTTTCTAAAATTTACCTTGAGTTTATTGCTACTTGCAAAACACATCTGCGTCTTGAAGTATGGCACCATCATCTCTATTTTGTGGTGACAACTCCTCCAAACTACCTATAAACAAGCTTAAACTTTGGATCGCCAAACCCACCTCCAGTTCCTGAGGTCAAGTCTTACGTCACAAAGTTTCACAACAGGTAGAAAGTTACTTAAGTTTGTTTTTGCCTTTAAGGCACCAACCTTATTACATGTTATTACCTTTGATTCATTCTTAACCATTACAACTAATAAAGAGCCAGAAGCATGCTCTTCTGTTCCCGTATCTTTTTCAGTAGAAGCTGCTTCTTCTATGAAATCAATAACATGATTCATACTGCTTGGCGAGTATTTCAGTCTTTCTTCAAGCTTGCCATATACACCAGCTTGCAATAGAGACTAATTTCCCCACAGATTCTCATACCCTAAGCACAGAACCTTTTGTTTCTCTTGTACTCCAAAATGACTTTTGCACACCAGACCTCATCCTTGGAAAACACTACTAAAAGTAGTTTCTCTTCCAAATATACATTGCAGTCTCAACAATAATAACTCTCACAACTTAAAAATGCTCCAAAGATGGTATGACAGAATGAGTCCCAAAGCCATGAGATTAAAAATGAGTAAAGCCTGCCACCAGAAACACCACCTATACATCTGTGCTTGGAAGGCAATTGGTTCCCTACTCCAAGCAGGGCTGTTCTACCTGAACAAAGCTGAGAAGTATCCAGCTTCCAGGTGGGGAAAGCTTATTTGATCAACAAGTATATGTATATCACACACCTTTCTCTGCCCCCATCACTCCTCACATTAGTTGTAGGCAAGCAGTGCTGCACACAACCAAAGCAGTTCCCAGCAGCAGCAAACCCCACATCTCAGTTTAGTCTCCACCACATCACTTCACTGTCACACAATAAAACTCAAAAAAACCCAAAAACAAACAAACAAAAAAAAACAAAAACAAAAAAAAACCCAAAACCAACCAAACAAACAACAACAAAAAAACCCACTATGGTTATGACAAGCCATTTTTCCTATCGTAAGCAATGCAAAACCTAGCAGCAACAAGGAAGAATTTGTTCTTGGAATTCATAACTATAGTCAAGAGGTTAGAAAGCACTTGTTCTAGGAAGCCATACTGGACATCAAGATCTGCATCACAACCCCATGCAGCAAGCTTCTGTGGCATCTTCTGTGCCTGGTACATTGTGGTAGTTTTTCCTAGGCCACCACAGACTGGCTAAGCAACTTCTTGACTTCTTGAGGGGCTAGTGGACTAAAATGGAAGAGGAAAGCTCAAGGACCCAACTGCTAAACACAGGGTTTTCACTCTCATAATAGAGATAAATTTTAAATGATATATTAAGCATACCACATTACTCAAGTTTAAAGAGACTCTGTTGTGGACACCTGTGATTTGCTACTCCAGCAGAAATCGAAAATTCAAATATGCCAATAGGTTTACTCCAGCTTAAAATACATTACAGGAGCCAACTACTTGATGGGAGTTTTTAAACTATAGAAAGAGGCAGTCAAAGCAATGTTTCAGTTAGGTAGAGAACGTTGCATTGATTTAAAAAACTAAATAGTGGTAAAGCTGGAGTCTGTTGCACTGGTTAATGAATGAGGTGACTGTTCTCAAAGATATCCACACATGCACAGATCATAGCTAGCATGAACAGTTTTTACAGCACTGCTGTATAATCTCATTCTGTTATTTGACTACTGATGGTAATTAAGGACCATAAGCCATTGCCAAAAAATAAACAAATGTGTACAACCACCAAAACTGGGGCAGTGGAAGAAACTGTGTGTGGATATTCCAGGTTTATTACAAAGCACTCCGCTGTTCAGAGAAAACTTGAAGTTTAAAGAACTTAAGCATGTACAAAACAGAAGAATAGAGTCAAACACTTCACAAGCAAGAAAAAACAGTGATAACAGAGAAAGTTCTGTTTATGTAGAACAAGTATCTTGAGCCTGGATAACGAGGAATAAGAGTCACAGATTAAAACTACTGAAGCAAGACAAATCCACAAATAAAGTTTAGGTTGTAGAGATAGAGCCAGTCCAGCCTTCTTTTCTTTGGGAACTGCAGAGGAATACAGCTACAACCCAGACTTTCCACAGGATCTGACTCTAGTAAGGTAAGTACTTTACCATACATATTACTTATTAACTACCAAATTTGACATAGTAGTACCAAGGTATTAAATCAGAGACATATGCATCATAATTTGGGGTACTAGCTGTGATGTATTATATATGAAAATGATATATTATGTATGAAAAGAAAGAAGCATAGCAAATGATATCTACAAACTAAAGTCTCAGTGGCACATTGAACAATTTTAGGTTAACCAGACTCACTTAAAAATAGAAACCAGAGGCTGGGCTCTTCTCTCACCCCATTTCACATGTCTTTACTTCCATTGATTTCAAGTAGAGTTCTTCACAATTTATGCCATTGTGAGAGCAGAATCAAGCCTTGTGTGTTTGAAAGGAAACAGCAGACATGTTTCCCACCAGAGTGCAGGGGGAGATTTTAAAAAAACCACAAGTATATGAACTGTGAAACCGATAGAGTACACAAGCAAAGGCAGGCAAAGAGGCTCTCTCTAGCTGGGGGATGGGGTGAAGGGAACTTGCAGCTTACCCAGAACATTTTTTTTTGTTAAGGACTTGGGACTGGTGTTAGAAAGTCAGATGCCCAGTCACTGACTTGTTAGAACTGGCTTCTGAAATAAAAGTTTAGAAATATTGTTTTTTTAATTTTTTTCAGACAGACATAATTGATTTGTATTTTCCTAGAGTTATTCTCTAAAATGAGGAGCAAGCCATTTTCTTTGTGAAGGACACAGACTTTCCATTCCTAGAAACTGGAAAGTGAAAGCAGAGATCTGAACTATTTACATCACTAGAAATAGTGTCTAACCATTGTTCATACTGAAGCCCAAGCAGATGATCTTCTAAAACCCTTCAGGATTGTCTGAACAACTAATATTACCATGGTCAGAGCAATACTTCAAAGTGAAACTCAAGTCAGACAAAATACCAGATGTGACATAGGTGACAAAAGCACTTCATGGTTTGGAGCTATGGCAGAACAGAAGCTACAGCTTTATGCTTTATGGGTGGGGTTTTTTTGGTAATGGTAAATTGTTAGGAAGCTCCTCTCTCACCACACCCCAGTGTGCATGAACACAATCATTATACTGCTCAGACTGATTTGAGAAGCTCACTTAAAAACCAAGAAAACACCCAAGTATTTTCAAATTATCTCTACATCCCCACTTAAGCTGTGCCTGCTTAAGTGCAACAGTTTAAGGTAAATAGCTTGACCATTTTAGAGGGAATACAGTTAATTCATTGTTTTATCAGGTTTTATTTACCATAGTAATGCAAGCTTGAAATAATTCATATTCATTTCGAGTCCAACACTGACAATATTACTGTAACTGCCTGCTTGGAAATGCTTTTCCCCCCACTTTCACTTGTGTGCACAACCAGTGTCACAGCCGACATAGTCGTTTTTAAGTCTCTCCCTGCACTCCAGTAGGACAACATGCCAGCAGTTTCCTTTTTAAGAAAGAGGCTAGATTATCTTCTCCTAATTGCATTATATATCAGTTGATTTTGTACACAACAAAGCAGAATGAAGGTAAATGCACAGAATTGCACAGAGGAGGATGACTTACACCTGCAGAAAAAGTGTTGCATAATTTAAGATGTACCTCCCAATTTTCATGAAACCTGTTCTTTCAAAGCATAGATTTCCTTCCAGAGGCCAAGGGGATGTGTAAGGAGATGCAGCAACAAACATATGCCCTTGAATCTTCAACTTTGAATATTTTGTAGTTAACATTTAATGTTGAACATCGACTTATGCATCAAAGCAAAAAAAAAAAAAAAAAGCCTTAAATTAACTGGAGGCTGGTATATCTTTGATCCCTAAAATAAAGTCACCAAGTATACCATTGTCAAAGAGCCCTCTTCACATCAGCATCAGCTCCAGGCTAGTAAAACAGCCACTAATAGGTTAAAAATGTTTATGGACAGCCACAGTATAATAGAAGATAGACAGGGCGACATTAAAAAAATAGTCTTCCAAAATTACAGCTTAAAAGGCGACAGATTGAGAACTAGACAATAGAGGTCTGAGTGTCAGGGGACATTTTGCAAAGGAATCAGAAAAGCAATAAATCTGCAGCAATGAAACAGATGCCTCCTTGTCACTGTGGTCATTTGAGTTCAATCAAATACCTGCATTGCTCAATTTCAGTTCAATTAACAGCTACTCTAAAACCGTACAAGCACTTCTTGCATGAAATCAACAATTTAATGTAAATGGAAAACCATATATTGGAAACAAAATGGGCTATTAGCCTGGACCACTGAACTACAGCTTCACACCACCTGAAGTCCCCTGCAAAAGACTGCCCAATCAGAACCACGCCCTGAAAGGTCGGGGGTAAAGTGCGAATCCAATAAATGTCACAAACACCTAAAGAAATCACTGAGCTCACCAACCTACTTGGCAGCATCGTTTGCCGAGGGCACTTCCACAGCTTTTTGGCAGCTTATACTGAGCAAAAACACCAGTACATTGGACTCCCTCTTACCATGTGGATGTTCTCTACAGCTTCACCCTGATAAGACAACTTCCTTTCCCAGAGCATCCCTAAAAGGAGGCCACTGTCCTGTAAAAGGGGACCCACCTCTGGGATCCGGCTTTGACGAGCTGCCCTAACACAAACACTTGCCTTTTTAGGCTGTCTCATTTCTCTTGAGGAGCAGAGGTACCTGCTGAAACCCAAATCTACTGATCTGCTGAGAGGATCGAAGAAAGCTGCATCCCGAGCAACCAACATCCTTAGGAGGCTGGAAGTTACATACTTTTTTGGTACCTCAGAACAGATGAGAGCCTGGTCTGCTTTCTAAATGTTTGGCAGTAGTCTAAGACATTTGCTGGCTATTGGTCTGCCAAGCTGTTTAGGTTTGTAAGTTTCTTTGCACCAACTTGATGCTATTCATTTTATTAAATATACACATATCCTTTGTATACATTTCCATATGCACAGAATGACCTCATTTCAGTCCTAAGATGAATAAGAACTCAGTATTTATCACACAGATCCAACTGTGCTTTGCAAACAAGACTGGAAAAAAAAAAAAGCCCTTTCACAAGTTATCCATACCATCTTTCTGATGAGCAAAGCATGAGAAAACAGTTCAAAGCTCTCAGAAAGCTACAAGTATAATTTTATAAAAGGCATCTGCAATTCACTAGTGAGGTTCTAGACCTAGCATAATTCATTTAGCAGTCTGTATACAGAGATGCAAATATGTTAGGTTCAGACATTTCTGCAGCGCTTTCATAAAACTCATTTTAAAGTACATAAATATTCATACTTTGAATAGTCATCTCAGCAAGTGAAGCCTTTATTTTTGTATGAAAATACGCATTCCTGCAAAGAGTCTGAAATAAAGTAAAAATAAATTAGTCCTAAGGTATACACACAAACATATGCAATTTCTTTACATAAACACTTTTGAACTTCTGAGTGATTAACACTTGATTACAAAAAGAGATCCTTAAAAAATATCTTCACTAATCATGTGCTAATTTTTAACATACTTGAAAACAAGTCAGGTTTTACTGCTCTTAGACAACTTGATCCACACCTGAAAGTGCAAGGTGGCTTTCAATTTGTGCCATGGTTGTTGTGTGTCTGTGTTGCCACAGAAATGGGCCATGGGGGAGGGCAGTGTCCGATCAGCCCATGTGCTGGACAGGTTGAGCAAGAGTGCCTGGGTGCTTGGGCAGAGCCTCTTGCTGAGCAAACACTACACTGTCACAGGAGCACTTCGTTAATGAAGAGACTAGGGGAGGGTAAACGGGTAAAGCCGAACAACTACAGTGCCTATGTCAGAGGTGGTTTACATGGCTCCAGCAGGCAACATTGGACTACAGAAGGGATGTGTGCTTTGAGAAACCATGTAGCAGTATCTGTCCAGATACATGTTTAAGGATTCAGATGCAGGCTTCTCATGTCAGTCCTTTTAAGACCAATGAAAGAAGATGCAGCTTTCCTACAGAACAAGACGATGCAAGAGTCCTACCACACAGCACAATCCAAGGCCTATGTTATATTCATAACTACATCCATGTTGCTTTCTTTTTAAAACACTCAAACATTCAGAAATGAAGCTGTTTGGACAATGAAGACTCTCAAAGGAAATAGAAGGGACTAACATCACCCTGCTTAAAAAATCAGATTCTAAGTTTTACTATAAGCATGATGATATTGACATGCAGATTTTTAATCATGCTGGTTGCAATTATACAAATCAGTGATCAAATCCACAGAGAAGTCAGTTTTCATATGCGCCACATTAACACAGACATTAGACAGAATTTGGCATGCTGCCAACAAAAGCCTACTTCTGGAATCACGTAATATTAAGAGTGAGGTTACTTGATGCAAGATTAGAAAGCAACAACCTCAAAAAGGTGGTTACAAAAGCATCACAGGAAACAAAATTTATTTTATATAAAAGCAATTATATTTCAATATCTGAATGGCAGTTGAAAATGCTTTTTTTGGCATACAACTGCTCCACAAAGCCAATATTATGTGTAACTGGAACCACTGGGGGGAAAAATAATAATTGGTACTAAAGTCAAAAACAGTAATTGCAAGCTGTGGGATCTGTGAGTAAATAAAAGCGGAGCACTTGAATAAAACTGTTATGAATACAAACCTACAAGCACACTCCATAATACTCTTACATCTTAAGGAGGGGGGAAGAGACAGAAAGAAAAGGAAAATGAAGGAGAGAAGTACACAAGGCAGAACAGCAAGAGCTATCAGATGCTATAAATCAACATTTCAAACACAGACCTTACACAGGAGTACATGACTTTGGTACAGAACAACTGAAATAACACAGTTCCAGCTTTTGTTGATGTGTAATCCACTGGAAATGAAAGGCCTGCCTGTGAGAGTGTCTACCCCAGGTTTACCAGCTAGCGAAACACTGAGCCTGAAATGTTCAAAATGATCTTGAAAAGCAACTCACCAGGCTTATGGATTTATTTAAGAACTTTTAAGGAGTTAGCCTCCCAGGCAGAGTTCCAACAAAAGGTAAACTAGCACAAAGCTGTCACTTACATATATTTAAAAAATACTAAAAATGTTTGTATTGGCTCATACCTCTTGTACACGAGTACTTCACTCAATTTGGTACATTTAGAAAATCCTCCTTGCAGAAGAACATGCTTGAAAAGTACTGTCAGTTTGTTCTGAGAAGTCATTTGCTCATTTAGTTCTGCTGAAAAAAAAAAAGTACGTACATACTATAAACCCAAAATACAAAGAGCAAGAGTTATAGCAGACCACCTGTGAAATTTTCTTCAGTAGCTGGAAATATCCTTTGTCAATGAACCAGCAGCCAAAGATTTGTTTCAGAAAAAAGCATGTAATTTTGGCAAACTGATTTGATAGTCTATCTGGGAATTTCTGCCAGAAATGCCACGACTTCAGTGTTCTTTTACTTGCAAAACGTGTTTCTTCCCATCATTCTTCAGCCATAGGTGGGAGGGGGAAAAGATGAGTGACAGCTGTGCTATATTCTTCCAAGCTGGTTCTTCCCATTATACAACTCCTAATCCAAACAATTTAAGCACTCAAGTAAAAGTTACTCATTTCTGTAAACATTTCCAGGAGCAGGACCTAAGCATGCATGGCTTACACCAAGCATATACTAACGGCTAGAGCTAACCTCAAGTTTACCTCTGTTTAAACAGCATAAGCAAAAACCAGTGCTGGCCAAACTGAAACTTAAGTCCTAATAGAAGGGGGTAAACTGAATTTTGATATAAACCACTTGGTCACTATGCATCCATTTCAATCAAGTATTTCTAATGCAAGAGTGTATCATACAAGTTTTCCCAAAAGCAATTATTTAAAAAAGTAATGTTTCAGAGCATGCTCTTATACCTTAAAAGCAAGGATCTCTTTACTTTAGGATAAGGCAGTGGTAGAAAACAGAAACACAACCCAGATTGTTTGTTTTGAATGGACTTCATCACTGCATATCCAATTAACTCTGGAATGCACAAGACATAGCACCCAAGCAAAGAGAGGCTTTAAATTTAAGAGCAACTCTCAGTCTGCTGTTAGAAGCTCCGTATAGCAGGTATTGACAACATATTTATTACACAAGTTTCATATGACAAAGGGAAAGGACTTTCAGGCTATGATGCAAAGGCTTGCAGCATTAGAAAGGGTCAAAGCAATCTGCAAAAACATAATACAAAGCAAAGCCATTTAAATTACTCTGTAAAATGTAGACATTCATTAGCATAGAGAAGTTTCACAGGAAAACAATGACAAAGTCATCGTATTTTCATATACTAATTAATTAAATATGCCAAATGTGTTTAATCTCTTATTATAACCATAGGGGGAGACAGACCAAAGTCTTGAAGTTTTGAAAAGCCAGGTCATTAGCGTGCCAAGTAATTCTTCAGATCTTCTTATACACAAATTTACATTCCCAAGTTACAACACATGTAAGTAAAACTTGGCTTCTCCTTCCTGTACCCTCCTTTGGAAGGCTCTTGGTATCTTTTACTCCAGTATTCTAAAATGCTTATTAAATGCTAGAAAAAAACTCATTTGCTAGGGAAAAAAGCCCTAAAAGCGCAGAAGCCATTTTGCCAAAAGCCTGAGTTAAACACCCCAACTCCCCTAAGAAATAGAACAATTGAGTTGAAAATGAGATTAATAACATTCTTGTACATATACATGAAAATCCACACACAGTTTGTAGTCTTTAAGTTCAAATGATATTTCTAGCCATTTCTTGCCTTTCTAAACAAGAAAGGGATTCTGATATTTACATAAGGTTCTTCTTGCTTAATAAATCTTAAATTGAAACAGATTTTTTTTAAACAATTACCTTCTTCAGAGTTATCATACTACAGGATATTAGGAAAAACCAGACTCTCCTGTTGCTTTTACCCACATCTGACTCCAATCTTAATAGTTTAGCTATTAACCCTGTAAGGTCCACACACACACAACCCTCCTTGCCCAGTTGATGTTAAAATTTTTATATTACTGATCTGGGCTTACTCATTACAAAACCTTTTGTTACACAGAAAGAGAGCAGCTCCGTGGACCTTGATTTACAGGACACAATTAACCGTGATGTTGAGAGAACTGCACCAACCCGGCTCATCCGGGCCTCTGCAGGGAGAAACGAAGGAATCTGTCACTGCATCTGAGCAGCCTCTCTCTCTTTCCCCATTCCTTGTCGCTCTCTGTCCAAGACCAGTCTGACCTACTCACATCTTGGGATGAAAACTGGGCCCCTGTAACATACCTGTGTGGTAAAGCAGTAGTACTAATTACAGTACTTCCTCCTAGAAATAATAATAACAACAACTAGAGCTACAAGGGAGCAAACCCTTCCTGCTAGAAAACCTCAGTACTCACTCTTGAGTTTGCCGAGCATAACATGCAGTTTTCAACACCTGAGTTACAATCGCAACAATGATCACAGGGAACTTCGCCGCAATAACGCTACTCTCATATTTTGGCACCATCGAGGTTTTAGCACGTAGAGAATACGCACTGTTAACCTTTAGGTCCGCTGCACACACGTTTCTGAGCGAGCCTGTAAAACACCTCGCGCTGCGTTCCCTCGCTCTCCAGCTGATGGCATTCAGAAACAGCGGTGCTGCGGGTGCTTTATTTCGCCTTCCTCGGCCACCCCGCTGGGGGACTGTGACAGATTCCTGCCTAAGGCCAGATTCGTCAGACCTGGGCTCGGACCAGCCGGGTAGGCTGATAAATTGGTGCAGGAGCTTGAAATTCCGCGGCGGGCATAAATACTCTGGAAAAAGGGTCTATCTCCCTTCCAGAGCTCTCTTCACCGAGGAAGGACAAAACACATACTTCGACGAGGTCCGTGCTGCAGAGTTAGGGAGGACGGGGTACCCCTCTGCGAACAGATGCCGCCGGGAGGGCAGACCGAGGTTTTGCCCTCCCCACCCGGGGCAGGACTCAGAGACGGACACTTCGCTCAGGATAAGCGAGGAGGCGGCGGCTGCCTCGCAGGGGTCAGTTGTCACCCACTGACAGGCAACAGCTGAGCTCCCGCATCTGGACCATCTCTCAGCCTGGCGGCCCCGGCGCGCCCTCTGCTCCGCCGGGCGCACCGAGCCGGCGCCGCGCCGCCTTCCCCTGGGAGCCGCCGCGGGGACTCCCTGCGCCCCCCGCCCCGTCCGACAACTCCGCGCAGGACGGCGCCGCGCCAGCGGGACTGAGGAGCGCCGGCTCCGCGTTCGGGTGGCTCCCCACGGGCACGCCCTGACCACACAAGCCCCAGGTAGGGCGCAGGACCCGCACCGCACCGCACCACGGAAAGCGCTCCGCCGCCGGGGGCACGATGACGGCTGCGGACGCGCCCCCATCAAACCTGCCAGGCGTCCCGTCACGCCACCGCACACTGCTCGTCAGCACTGGGGAGCCGCCACTTACCCTCCCCGCAGCGCACCACAGCGATCTATTCCCGAGCGGCGGTGGGGTCCGTCACACAGACGGTAGGTGGGGGGGAGGCGGGTGCCCGGCTCTGCCCCTCAGAGTCAGCGCCGGCGGCAGTCCCGCATCCCCGACCGCGCCGCGCACGCTTCCCCCAGTGCCGGCTCCGCGGCGACTGCCCGGTCGCGCTCCCGCTCCCCGCCCTAATGGGGCTCGGCCGCCTCGCGCCCCGCGCNGGGCAAACCCCGCCCCTCGGCGCGTGGGGGGCGGGGCCGTGCGGAGCTGAGCACGGGACGGGCTGTGGGTGACCCTTTGCTCTCACCTGGGCATGGCCGGGCGGGCTCCCCGCTCCGGTCCCCTCAGCGAGACGGAACTCTGAAGCTTCTAGCTTTCACCGAGGGAGCGGGAGGGGGAAAGTTAACGAGGAGCTTGTCTGGTCTGGTGTGCGCAGAGGAGGGCGGTGGAGCCGGCTCCAGCGGGATTCGCGGCCCGCGGTACTGCCGGAGGGAAGGCACCGCCAGGCTTAGGGGAGCGCCTAGAGCGCGCTGGCAGGGGCGAACATCTCCCACAGCAAAGCAGACCTGGTGTTAACACAGAGAAGACGGCTAAACGAAGGCGATGGGCATAAAAGGGGCGCTGAAGTAGCCAGGCACACGTGAAATCCCTTTCCTTACCGGCAGTTTTTGGTACCTGCCGCAGCTGCTGGAGTCTGCAGCCCTTGTTGCAGTTGCCCACACCCAATAGACTTAAAGCAACGTGGATTGAGCTCCTGGTTTTCTAGTGGTCTCGAAGCGTTTAAGCGCTCCGTGGAAACATCAAAGGATGGGTAACAATGAAGGCATTTAACTCAACGTCGGAATTTTTCTTTGGAGCAAAGTGAAAGATGAGATGATTTTGCCAGGGTGACTTCTAAGCTGTCACAAACTCTCCCCACTTGGTGAACCAAATGTGTCTGGAACCTAGAAAGTTGTTTTATATAAAGGTGAAATTTGGTCTGTTGTCTAACAGTGTCTCTCTTGATTCTCTAAACAAGGAATTGCATGAGGAAATGGAAATAACAATTTTTCCATCATGTTTCGAAGCATATTTAATTTTCCTTTGTTAGCAGAATAAATTTATCTGTATTCCAGTCTGGTCAAAATCACCTTTCTGCATCTGGGAAAAAAAAAAAAAGTAACTCACAGGAAGCAAATTCTGAGTACAACCCAAGGATACAACTTTACTACTGCAAGAGTGTTAAACCTACTTTTCACCTTAGAAATTTCAACTGCAATTCAAACCCTGGGTGCTCTGCTGTTCTCCTTGCAGCCTTGATGCAGTATCGCCATCACATTGCTGAACAACTCCTTTTAAATTCTAATCAAGTCTAAAACACTTCCAGATTTCATCTATGTGGAAGTTTTCAAAGAGAAAGAATAGACACTTGTACAGACAGGTGAAACCTCATGAGAGTTAGCCTCTACCACTCTTTCCATCAGAATGAGTTTGGATTCCATCTGTAATTTAAGAAAAAACACACAGGATGAAGCAAGAGTGTGAAAAAAAAAAAAAAAGAAATGTAAAATACATAATAAAGTTAAAATATTGTAAAAATTAATTGTAAAGGGAATACAAAGAAAAGGTGGCAAAGATGGCAAAAGAGCCATCTTTTGCCTTAGAGTTGTTTTTCCCTTGTCCTGTGTTCTTCCCTGCCACCTATTCAAGCATTTCTGTAGCACTTATCACAAAGATCTAAATACATTTAGGCTCTGCTGGCAGCATTAAGTGATTTCTGTCATTTACTTCTTCCCACTTCAAGTTCCAAAGGCATAGGAAATAAGATTGCTTGACTTTTAAATAACCTTGTCAAAGGTGTTTGAAGTCATATATTAGCAGATCTGAATCTGGAATGAAAGAATTTATGGCCAATGCACTCTTTTAAGTTGTCTATCTGTTTGTCTGATCCTCACTTACAAATGCCTCTAATTAAGCTATAAACTTAGTTTCTGCTTAACCATATGGGTAGCCTGGGAAGTTTGCTACAGTAATGCAATTTACTCATTCTACAGCCATGTCTGCAATGCAAATCTAGGAGAGCTGCTTTAATAGTGTTATAACCTTCTCTGTTTTTCACAACATGGACAGAAATAAAGCCTGTCCAAGTCACCAACTGTAGTTCTGATGAAACAGCACAGACAGGTTTTTTTTTAGGACCTACAGGACTTTGTTGGTGTCCAGGGGAAAACACACCTATTGAAAACAGCAGGAAAGAATATAAAAAAATACAGCCTACAAATGCAATTACTGAGGAAGGGACTATAATATTCTGCATCAATTTTTTTACACATTCTATGGCAGCTACTTGGCTGTCATGTGATTTTGTTGCATTCTGCCTTCAGGTACTGTTTGCAGCTATTAGTTGCATGCACTTTTCATTCACTTGAAGTCTGGATAATTTGAGGATGGGGTCTCCTCTGTCACTGGAGTAGGTTGTGAGAGGGTATAAGGAAAGCTTGCACATAAAAAAGGCCAAGAATTACAGTATCTATTTGTATATCCTAAACTTGAATATTTCAAAAATATTTATGCAAGAAAAAAATATAAACTACTTATAAGCAACTTTAAAAGGGGCCTGAGTCCCAGCTTTGTTACTATAACATAGTGAAAACCTCAAATTCCCTAAGACTTGCCATTTTGTGAAAAATAAGTTCTAAAATATGTTCTATATTTATTATTTTTCTCTAGAAAGTAGTGCTGACAGTTATCATTAATTTCATGTGAGGAATGCAATTTTTGACCCATGTTGCAAGAGGTAAAAATGTGAAGTATGAGAAGTTTTTATGTGATTTTGGAGTAGGAGGAAAACATCCATACAGATTCATACAGGTACCCTGGAAGGAAATGCCTACAGCAGTCCATCAGACCTTCTTTTCCAATCCTACCTCTTCCAGTGAATACTTTAAATTTTTCTTATCATCTTCAAAGCATCTCACATTTTCATATTGAAATTGTACACATGGAGTTACAACTGCAACTGCAGTGAACAAAAATAGCTCCTTAGCTTGGAAGCATAAATGTAATCTAGCACTGATGCAGCTTTGAGGTTTGAAGGGATGGCTGGACCAGATGGCCCTCAAAGGTCCCTACCAACCCTGGTCCTGTGTTCTAGAGCTTTTGGATTCAGCCAATACAGGAGATACAGGTAAGACTACGTTGCCTAATTACCAAAGCAGTGTAAGTGTGCATAAAAGAAAGAGGCGATGCCTGGAGATGGGAGAGTTTCAGTGAAGCATAGTAGTCTTTATACTGACATTAGGGTGTCTGAAATTGTTTTACTGTGTATTAAAACAAAATTTGTGTTGGATTAGGGGCAAGATTTGAATTTATTGCAAGGTTTTGGTTTAGCTTTTCTCTAAAGTGTGAAACATTGACCAGCTTCATCTGGGGATTTGGAGAGAGGAACAGTGCTATAATTTCTGCTGCTCACTTTCTTTAACACTGTACATTGGATTTTTACTTTTTATTAGTTAGTCTTTCTTCAGGAAGGGATCTCACAATGTGTACAATGGCCATTCTTTTTCTATTTGTACCTCTAAGTAGCAGTAGGAATGCCTCAGTTTCTCTATTTGCATGCAGAGAATAAAACATGGATCATGGAAGGCTTAGTTAATCTTTATGCAGCACTTGAGTTTTTCAGACAAAAAGCTGCTTAGAAGCACATCAATTATTAATATTAACAAGAACACCTGGTTCAAATTCTGAGTTGGGTGTTTCTCAGCAGCTTCCACAGGAATGGACTTGTGGACTGGCGGAAGCAATTAGGTACAAGTTTTCAAATGCTGATTCTTATAAACCCAGCTCTTTTCTTTGGCTTGTATCCAGCATTATGTTCTGTATCAGTTATATAGATTGGGCTTAAAAAAAATCCAATCTTAATAATGAGTTTTCAAAAGGTCATTTGTAAAGAGGGTTGTTTTCCCCACAACCTTGGCAGGTGTGTACCACTTTCCTCTTCTGTATTCACATGAGACTCAACAGTCTAAGTCAGACCTACTCTGAGTGCTGTATGGTTTTGCAGGGTGGTTGGTAACCTGGCCACTGGTCAGTCAAAGCAGGGACAGAGTGAGGACTACTATGACTTCAGTGTCCAGGTTTGATTTCATTTCCCATGCAAACCTGTCTGTAGCATGCATGGAGAGAGGGAATTACATCCTGCTTCAGAGAAAGGACAAAGCTGGAATGCATGCTTGCATTTTGGAGAGGGAATGGCTTCTCAGGCTTTCCAGTTCAAGTATTGTTTCTGTTTACAGTATCTCCTTTTCTGATTTGTTTTTGCAGTAGTCCCTCATTATTCTCCTGCTGATTTTGCCTGTTTTATTTGTTTCGACAGTATCTTATGACTCCATAACATTTTCAGCTCTATGGTCTCTCCTAATCTCTGTTTAAAAGTCAGATGAATCCTTGCATGACTGGCTAAAAAAAGGTTTCTTATGGATTTCTTTCCCAGGCACCTTTATTGGTTGTTTATCTGTCTACCTGGGCTAAAATGTTATCCTTATATATTTTGATCACAGACTACTCTATTGATTCTTCTAGCTTAGTTATCTCCTATGGCCTAGGATAAATTGGGCAACTTGACTGAGATGAGTAAATCCCAGTCCTGTTTCCAAGGGATTCCTACTGCAGTGCCTTGTGCTTCCTTCTAACAGAGTTGGAGTTAGTACTGTGAACTGCAGTGACATTTGGAGCAGCTCTTGGAAAACATCCCAACATTCCTGTAACTATTCCAGTCATGGATGGTTGTACTCTCCCTTCTGAGTGGGCTCAGATGAATTTGATTGTATTCAAGAAACAATGGCAAAACTCCCTGCATTTGTCTAGTTCCAGATGAATCTTCAGAACCCCCCTGGTTCTTTGCGTATCTGTTTCCTAGTCCTACCAGTCTCCTACCTGTATGCCTGTGAGACTACAATGGGCTTTTCACAGCATTTTCCCCAAGAAGGTGACCATTTCATTGCCTGGAGGTGTTTTCTGTTTGAACAGGAGATGCCAAGATTGAACATGCTTCTGTTGTCCCTGCTTTGAGAAACGAAACAACTTTGATAGCATATGTCTGATCCCATATCCACTAAAACACTTGATGATTAGCTCTTTCACAAGATCAACCCAGATTTTTAAGTACTACACAGAAAAAACCCCCAAAAACAACAATCCAGCCTTGATAGAAGGCCAAAAATATTATTTTGCACAAATATTCATCATGATTTTAAGTATCTTTTGCTCTTATTAAATTCAATTTGCTTAAAAATTACACTTCGGGAAGCCAGGGTGTTAGAAGTTAAGGATAATGCACCACATCATTTGTCCTTTTCCTTCTCTAAAATGGCACAAGTGTAAATCACAACCCTAACTTGATTAACTTTTACTTCACTGTGTTACAGTTTTAACATTATTTAAACATACTTTGTTGTTTAACTATGCGGAAGATCTTAATCTTTCACTTAAATGTAAATTGCAAACTACAAACACTAAACAAATGGATTGAATACCATTGATTTTTCATCAAATAGTTGTGGCAAATCATGTAATCAATTATTCATCATCTTCAGAGAAGAATAGATGACATGAAGAATAAGCTGTAATTAAGATAAAACACTATTGGATCCTGTACTGATAATTTCTTTTGAAATTTCAATTCTTGCAATTAAATCAGAATGAAATTAAAATGTGAGTTGTCTGATTGACACACTGAGTAATGATACTACAAAAGAGTAATCTGAAAGAGCCTATTCATGTATGGGGACACAGATGACATCTATAGCCTGAAATATTTTCTATTTTTTCCCATGCGTTACTTCTGTCTAATGCAAGGATGCTGTTATTATTATAGGTTTTAGTCTCCTCCCTTATTATGTGACCACTGCACCAGTTAAAAAATTTAAAGTATATTCTTAAAACAAATTAAACATTTAATTCCTTGGCTAAATTTATCTTTAGCCTAATTTATAGTGTTTTTTTTTTTCATACTAAGCACCAAAAATAAACATAGATAAATTTACATCACTTTAAGGATTTGGTTTTGCAAGTCATGGCTTTTTGAATTTACTGATTGTTTTGTTATTTGCAGGAATACAGTATTTAACTTGCTGAACATTTAAATCAATGGAAAGTGTACTTTTGTCTTCAGTCATGTAACATACCTAGAAAAACATTCTTTAAAAAACAATAAAAACATCAGCATTATTCAATATCATGACTGCTCTTAATGAAATAACTTCATAGTTGATTCAACTCAGATAAAAGTGAAGTCTGGTCATGACAGCAGTCCCCAGCATACGTCAGGTGCTTCAAGTATTCAGCATTTCTTGACTATTGTGCTAAAAGTGAAAAGAAATTAAATTGTCTTCCAGCTGAAGAAGTAAACCAGAAGGTCACTAATGTAGCAAATTATATTTCTTTTTCAAATTAAAAAATTAATATTTCACAATTTAGGGGATTTTTAACACCAGGGATTAACTGTTCTTTAGAAGGTATCATTATTCAAGCTATGTAGCTGGATGCAGCTATTAGTTGCAAATAATAACCTCATGTGACATTGTTTTGGTGCTGATAGGATAAGTGCAGTAATATACAGAGCACAAATATTTGGTTGATTTGAAATTCATGTACTGGGAATATGCTTTCAGTTATGATTAGCACTTTGATTTAGATACGAGTTGTTTCACAGTTTTTAATGTCTTTTCACCTCAAGAATATGTATTGTTACAACCAGTTCAGAAGCCATAAATGCGAAGTTTACAGGTAACATACATGCACATGGACAAATGTATTCCATTGCCTAAATGGTTTGGAAAATGAAAAGAATAACCAGAATTCAATCAAGTTTAAATATCATTTTAGCTAGACCCCTACAGTGAGGCAGGAATGGTAATGTAATCAGAAGTATTTCTTTTCTCTTCTGCTTGACAAAAAGCATTTTATTGTGTCTTTAGATTAAGTATCAACAAATTATTTTCAACATTTGTTGAAAGTACCTTTGGAAAACACACATGGGCAAAAAAAAGAGCCCCCAAACAAAATAAGGAAATTTTCAGATTTATAGTTTTGAAAGAATGTAATACTTTTGCTTTGTGTTTTAAATGCATATCTTGTTTTCAGTATTCGATGTTCTTTATTCAAATTATTGGTATTCCTGTGTATTAGGCAGTGTTACCTTATTTCAGTTTTCATATTGGATGAAGACTTTATAGTGTGTATATTGACAAAGTTAAGATTCTGCTTTCTTTAGCAATTTGAAATTACTTTGAAATGCATTTTCAGAAAACATTTGAGTTCTGAAACATGGTAACATGGGAGTTCATGGAAACATAAAAGCTGCAAGTAAATAAAGAATGCTCTTTGGAGATGGTTAAGTGCCAGAAATCCAACAGAAGGGAAGGGGCATAATGAGCGGGCAGCATTTCTGAAAATCAGAAATGTTTACAGAATTTGAATGTTTGTTGTTTTTTTTTTCCACACTGTTTTTGCCAGATTCAAATATCAAATATCTTCAGTAGTGATGCAGTCTGAACTGCTGATAATTAAGCATTCATCTGTGTTTCAGGTTTCTTCTCTTCCATGGAGTGTCACAACACAATTTTCCATAGCCCTGACCACTTGCTTTAGCACTAAGTCTCTCTCTAGATCTAGAAGGGAGTGCTGCCAAATTTTTGTACTTTTTCATTCTCCACCCTGAAAGGTTCATTGTATATTAGTTTTCTCTCTGAGGTATCAACAATTAAGTAAGCTGAGGTACTGGATATAAAAAAGCATCCTTATTCATTTGAAGATGTCATTTTCTCAGGCTCTGCCTATCTGTCTGTCAAGGCTGATGTGAAAATATGTCAAGCCACCTGGTTTATCAGTTAAATATGCCTCATATTCGCTTGCATTTAGGTATTTAAACATGTTATAATGGAAATCCAGAAAGTCAAAACAAAGGAGTCAGCAAAGAAGTGTTTGTCAAACTCACACTGAATTACTTGGTCAGCTTATGCTAATGTAGAAGAAAAAGTCTCAGGACTCACTTTCCTGTTCAGATTAAAGAATCATGGAATAGTTTGGGTTGCAAGGGACTCCAGAGATATCTGCATGGGCAGATATCAAGATATCTGCCCATGCCTTGGACAGGTACCTCCTAGTAGACCAGGTTGCTCAATGCCCCATCCAGTCTGACCTTGAGGGATGGGACATGTATAACTTCTCCAGGCAACCTGTGCCAGTGCCTCACCATTCTCACTGTAAAATTCTTCCATATATCTAATCTAAATTTTTCCTCTTCCAGTTTGAACTCAAATCAAAATTCTCTGTCATACAGCATGATTTTATGCTGCATATTGTTTAATTTCATCAAAGGAATGCACCTGAGCCAGTGGGCTTAAAATTAGGTACAAAATATACAGAATCACAACCTTTTGTAAAATCATTCAGTACATTTCCTTCATACTTAGCAAAAAGTATTTCCTTATGCCTGGGATTGCTTTCATTCTTCTCATTGTACTAATTTAAGAAATTTGGTCACCCACAAGAATATCTTGCAAAGTCTCTATTCTTTGATCCAGTGGCAAAACTGTATCTTGAAATGCAATCAGTGGGAAATTTGTCAGGACTAGTCAGTACATGTAAAATCTGTGTCAAAGCATGGCAAAATCTCACTGATCCCTAGCTCATGATTTATCAAATGTAGCTAACATACATGCAAAATGAAAACAGATTTTAAAAGGGGGAGAAGAGAGAGGCATTAGCATTCATTAAGTGAAAGCATTTTCATTTCTAGTGTATATAGTTTCAAAGTTAAGACTTGGTCAATGACACTGTGGACAATACCAAGACAGTAAGAAGAGCAGCCTCTTTTGAAAATTTGTACCTGCATTGGTACTTCCTAGAAGGTGGTCCTGGCTTGGAAGATCAAGGGAGTGCATGCCAATTGGAAAAAGATCAGGCTCAGATTCACACAGCTGATGGTGGAGAGCATGATTCCCATCTTTCACACCTCAGTCTGGTCACCAGAACACTAACCTGAGGCTTGGCTACCCTGTTACTCTTCCATTCACAGCTAAAGGGCTAAAACTAGTATCTCCTACTCTGCAGGGGAATGACTTAAAACCATATGGGAGAAACAGGACACAGGGTTCCTGGATGGTGATACAGATTTGACAGTAGAAGTGAAGGCTTTTCTCTCCCTTATTCCCTTGTTCAGAGCTGAGGTGCTTCTTTAACAGATTCCAGTCTGGGAAGAGAGCATTCAAAAATGCAGCACTGTGTCCACAAAAGATGTTTTTTGTCAATCTGACTCTTATAAGCAAAATTTATGAGTTCTCTGGAGCCAGATTTATTTTTCAAAGAAAGGGAATGCAAGAGAAGCATACTCCTTTTTTGTTTGTTTGTTAGTTTTTTGTGGTTTTTTTGTTGTTGTTTGGCTTTTTGATTTTGTTTTTTTTTTTTCGCAAACATAAGTAAAATGCAAGGTGTGGAGTAATATGTATGTACAAAATGTATATGAAGTAGTAGGTATGTTTGGTGCATTAGTTGGACCTGGAAATTCCAGAACAACCAGTTTATCTCTCCTGGATGCACAAAAATATCAAGAGGACAAACGCTGCTCAGGACAGTGAGAAGTGTCTGTGTTACTCTGAAAGCAGAATTTTGCCTAGAAAACAGAACCTAGTAGAGGCTATGCTACTTTCTTCAGTGTTAAAAATTTGCTGACATTTCTTTCTTTACCTACCTCCCCTCCCAATTCAAATGGAAAAAGTTGAGTTTGTGCTTTTGAGATGCTGAGTTACTATCAGTGTGCAAAATTACACTTCTTTGATGCAGCAAGCTAGCAGAAGGAGTGGTAGAGGGTGAGACAGTGTGGTAGTAAATACATTCATGGAGAAAAGGGTCAAACAGGCTTGAATTTTGATACAATGATCAAAATCAGTCCCATTGTGGATATTATTGGAGGTGTTTGTTGCACTTCACTTGATTTCTTTGCCTGATTCCCTATTATACATTAATGTAGTGGAGGGCTCTGCTCTCCACAACTCTTCCCCTGAATCTCAGATGCTTGCAAGTCTTCATGTCCCATGTGCAAGATACAAATTACCCAAGAGGGGTCCTTTAAGAGGAGTTCCGGAGACGAAAAGACAAATAGCTTTAGTAAAATTTCTTTGACAAGTACAGTAATAATGAGAGATGTAAGGCTGTTAATCCAGTCCTTAAGAACAAGTGATTTAACAATATATATAAAAAATCACTTCCAGCATAAAAAAGGAGTAACCAGAGCCTACTGAGTTTCTCATCACCATTGTATCTTGTCCTCTTGCTACTCGATTCATCAAACTTCTTAACCATTGCTCATATTTCATAGTAAACCTGTCTCACCATTTTTCTCCCTGACATTTTTCAGGCACATGTCTTTAGATTGCTAGGTTTCCTAACTATGCTGAGTGTTTCAACCTGATTTCGTGCATGATTTCCATATTCTTTGCTCTAAATCTTACAGGAACCTCCTCTGCCTACACGGTCTTCAGAACTTCCCAGATACTAAAGTATAGTGATTTGAGATGCAGCAACACTTCCCCAGCTATTTCCTCTTCAGTCTTACTTGGTAGGCTGGACCTAGTTCTAAAGATACTGTTGCATGGAAGTATTCATTGTGCTTCAGCACAGTGACTAGGTAAAATTTAATCTCATAAACAGGTAACTGTTCTTCTTTCTCACCTGTACAATGCTGTAGTTTCAGAAAGCAAATAGATCATGATAAAATAAACAGAGAGGAGCAGGGTGCATTGAAAAATGTGAAAAGTCTGTCCCACTTTAATTTCAACTCCAAAGCCCACATTCACCTCAAAACTGAATTGCTATGATTGGCATGATCTTTCATATGAACCCCTGGATTTGTCTTAACTCATAACACCCATGCCATCCTGTAGAGTCTTCATCCAAGGAATTTGGTGCATGCTCTATGCCTAAATGCAGAGGTGGAAAAACCATTGTTTTTCATTAGGATTTCCTAATTTTCTCACTGGTGCTGGGGTAACTCCAAAAACTAGTTAGAACTGAATGATATAAAAATATTTTAAACTATAAACTACAAAAATCTGCCTTGGAAACTGAGGCCAAACTTAAAGCTTGCCTCTCATATGAGTGATTGATTAGACAACTTTCCTACTTGAGTGTTGAACTGTAACTGATAGCTGCATGTTTACATATAGCTTTGTCACTAAAAGCAACGAGAAAGTGATGAACTGGATATTTTATGAAAGGGAGTGCCAGGCGATTTCTAGTTGAGGAATTAAAAATAAGTCACTGGAAAGCAGCTCTAGACACAACATCTCATCTCTCTTGCTGTTGTGGTTGAATATGACCAACCTGAGTGGGACTGCCCAGGACAGGTGGGGAGAAATAGTGCTGTCCCATTTTAGGACTTGATATGAAGAGCATGTGCAACAAACACTGAGGTCCCAGTGGGGTAACAGGTCTCAGTCCTTGCATGTTTTGCACATCTCACGAGCTGCCTCTGCCATGTCCACAGCAGCCACAGGAAAGCAAGCAGGGCTTGTGGGTGCAGCCCATAGGTCTCCTTCCCACTTGTGCATGAACAGGCAATATTTTCTCTAGGAATGTGGATGAGGGAGAACCCAAAATTAACCCCACAGGAGAGAAGAAGGTGTCACGAGAAGACCCTACATTTCAGAAGAAGCTGCCCGCTCCCTCTTCTTCACATCTTGCTGTCTCAGAAGAGGGCATCTCCGTCTTTGGGAGGGAGGATGGGAAAGGGCCGAACCCTCCCTAGACTGACCCCATGAGATGTGAAACCTCCAGTGCTGCAAAAGGAGAAGGGGTGATGCTAGGTCAAGAAACAGATATGAGTCTTGGGGCTGAACTGATCTATAGCTGGAGAGTGTGTGTTTGCTTTTGGTCTCCGGGTTGAGTTGCTTGCAAAGTTAAGTTGTAGATGTGGAGATGAACATTCCTGAATTCACACAGAACTGAAGGATACATGATGCCAAACAGAGCTTCAGTGAGGTTACCACTGGTGTGGCTCCCAAGTGAGACTCTTGTAAAGAACTTCCAAAAGTATTTCTCAATATTCTCAATATTATGGATCTGGCAGTACTGTAAATACTGTATGAATATCTGGGAAGGAAAGATATGATCTAAAAATATCATATCAACTTTCTAATGAAAAATGAAAGAGTCAGAAAAAATCATCTAAGTACTTGGAAGCTCATCACACACTGGCCTAGGGTAGGAGTCATGACTTTTAAGTGCTTGAGCTTGACAGAAGTAAGTAAATATTGATTCAAAGCTCCAGGAAAATGCCCCTTTGAGATCACTAATATATATCCTGGGGAAAGGAGCACATGCTATAGTGTTTGGAGAGTAAGTAAGAACATCCACTAATTGTGCTTTTCTTCAGGTTCCGTAGGAATAGTTTTGGGGTTGTTTTTTTTTTCTCCCTCCACCCCAGCTGATTTCTTTAGACAGGCCAGGCATTTTAAAATCTCTGTACAATCACAATGCAGCCGTAGTTCTGGGAGATATCACTGAACACACTTTTATTCCTTGGTATTTGAGTTAGACTAGACAAATTATTTTCTTGCATTGCAAAAAATCCCACACTTAAATCCTTGCATATATGATGTATTTTACACAGTCTTTGAAATCACAAGGTTTGGGAGAGGAAGCTTTGTTGGAAGACATTCAGCTGAGAAATATCTGCAATAAATTCTATTCGCATTTTTCTCAATTTCTCCCTCTCTTCCAACACACAGCTTTGATAAGAAAGGATCAGAGATATAATTACCCATTTTCTCTCCATCTTCCTACATTTATACTTATAAAAGCGGTACATTTTGGAAAGCCTGCAGTGTGGGAAAATAACAAAACTTTACATCTGCTTAACCAGAAAAAGACGGTATTAAAAATCTCTGAATGCTCAGATGAATTCTCAGCCTGATTTAAAACAGAACAGGGGAAAAATGATCACCAAGTTTCATAAATTCTAGCTTTGACAGGAAATGTAGTGCAGGGGCCAGATCACATGCTTTGCATCACAGAGTCAGCAGTTTCTAGCCATGGTATGGGCATACCTGTTCCTAGAGAGAAAGGGATGTGCTTGGGGTACTCTTCACAGAATCACAGAATGGTTTGGAAAGGACCTTAAAGATCATCTAGTTCCAGTGCCGTCTGCTATGGGCAGGAACACCTTCTGCTAGATCAGATTGCTCAAAGCCCCATCCAACCTGGCCTTGAATACTCTTTTGGGGAGCTGATCCCCTGCCTGCCATTCTGATCTCCTGTGGCTTAAATAAACCTGAAAGAACATTTTTGCAATTCAAAATTATGCTGTTAAAAATCCAGGAGCATTTCCCTTCTGGTTTCTGACCAGCTCGTCCTGTTACTAGGTGATGTAAGGCCAAGCCTCCTGGTGTGTGGTCTGTGAATGCAGCCAAGGCTCTGGCCTGCTGTGTCTGACTCTCCCCCGAGTTACACCAGTGTATGCAGTGCAGGACCAAATCTGCTAGCAGAGCTGCAGTAAAGCTGGAGGAGGCTTTTCTGTGCCAGAGCTTTAAACAGCAGGAGATTAGAGCAGTGTGGAGTAATAGTTGCCTCCAATTGCACGCCCTCACCTGTAACGTGCCCATGAGTCGGTGTAGGTCCCTGGGCAGAGCTGCACTGAGCTCTGGCTCCTGCAGCGTGGGACACAGCTGTCTTTGTCGGTGTGCCATGGTGCTGCAGTCACAAGAACATCCTCTGTTAAAAGGAGTTATTTCTCCCTGTTTTGGCTCCTGGGGCTTATAAGAGTTAATGTCCTGGAATTAGATCTGTTCAAAAAAGAACTTGATTGATGAGGGGCTTACTTCTTTATGACCCAAAACCAAACCAGGATTCGGTCTTTGGTCAAATGTTGTATTTGTTATGGGACATGTTTGGTTCTCAAGCTTTACCTAACTCTATGCTCCTCAGCTCACACACAGCAGTTCTAGGCCACAGTAGTGTAACAAATTCACAACCCCAACCAACCTGAAAATAAGAGCTATATGTTGTAGTCAAATACCATTATGAAAAGTTTGGTGTGTTTTTTTTTGTTGCTGTTGTTTTGTTTTGTTTTTTAATACAGGCTCTAGGTTTTTTGTGCTCAATGTCAAAGGAAGATATACAATTTAATAGATGCAAAGTATAAACTCTAGCAGATTCATATTTGCTAGAATGTGGGGGGGGGGAAAGAAAGTACAGAATATCCATTGAGTACAATGGAAAATCCTCACAATAAATCAATTTTCCAGATTTGTTCCTTACTGCTGTTAAGAATAAGTGGTCTAAAAGACCAAACTTCCCAAAACCCAGTTGGGAAAAAGCCTATTAAACTAGGGTGGAGAGAACTGAAATCAATCTCCTCAATTAATCCTCTGTTTGGACTCCTTTTATAGCTTTAGCACATGTTATTTTTCTTTAAAGGGGGACTCAGTACTGGAGCAAATGTTCCCACCTATCAGCCAAATGTAAAGTCACTTATTTACTTTTTCCATAGCCTTTTCTGATTAATGAGAAAAAATATTTTTATTTTGAATAAAGGTCTATAACTTCCTGATGATTTTCATGCTTGAACCTGATCTCTGCTAAACTAATATAAATCAGGAGCAACTTGGTTGAAACCAGTGAAGTAAGATTAGCATGGGAGCAGAGCTATACTCATAATAGTCCTGCAACAGATCCCTTCTCTTAAATTTCTGCAAAAATATGCAAGCCACCAGCATGAATCAAGTATAATTAAGAGCAGAATTTAGCCTGAAAGGTTGCACGTAAGATTACACGCATTGCTGTAGGAGCAGACTGATGTCACACACCCTGAAGTTTTTACTTTCTTCCTGCACCAATGAGAAGATCCTTGAGTTGTGAAACAGAAAGCAGTTATTCAGGAGTAAACATTGAAACCAGTGATGAAACAGCATGCAGAACACACAGTATTACTGAGCGAGTAAATTTCAGTTTATATTGCGGGTGATTTTTGAACCTTTGCTCCAATACTAAACTCTTTCTTCAAGAAAAATAACATGAAGGACAATGCTGCAGCAAAAAAGCCCACATTAACTTTCACAATGGCTTCATGTGTTTTCTTGCTACTTAAGTGTAATGTTTATCTAATAAACAGTATTTCAGTGTTAAACAGTAACACTCTGTCCCGTTTTGAAAGTCAGAGCATCCTTCAGGAGTTGCTATGATGCCTTTGAAAGCAGTTTTTCTATAATCAAAAGACATACTATGTCACTGGAACAGCGTCCCCAGGAGGGCTGCCCACCACTTTCTGCCTCTGGGTAATCTGGCCTCAAACACAACCTCATGTCAATCTTTCTCACTTGCTCACTTTCTCCCTGGTATGGAGAAAACTAAGCAGTACCTTGGAAAGAAAGTTTATCGAGACAATGCCACAGTCTAAAGTCAAGCCATTAGTTACTGCATGAATAGGTTCTAAAAAATTAAATGTTTCTCTATTCTTTTTCTGTGGGGATAAAAATAGAAATTATTTTTCAGACTTTCAGATCTTGACTACTGAAGGACAGTGCAATATTAATTTCTTTAATTCATTAGGGCTGCTTCCTTGCTTAAAACTCTGTGTAATTAAGTATGTGTTTGACTTAATGGTGTGTGTGGTACCAACCACCCCACTTCACAGAAAACAACCCTGAAGTAAAATGAAATGACTACTCTGAAACTGTGAAATTTAAAAACAAGCTTCTCTTCTAATTCTTAAACAGAGGAAATGAAATTCATACTTTCCAGTGTACATAATATGTTTGACATATTTGAACATTAGCCATTTGCACTGGGGTATAAAGTGAGTATGGCTTTCAGAAATGCATTATTCCTGTGGACTGTTGATCCAAATTGACTGGCAAAAGTTATCTGAAGAATTTCAACAGCTGACCTGCTTTATCGTGGCCACCAGCTGCTAAAAGCTGTAGATGGTGATGAGAGCTTAGGTGAAAGAGAAGAAAATGGAGAGAAGTTAAAAGGCAGGAGGGCAGAGAAGCCTCTCTGATGTCTTCAGGTCTTTGGCCCTCCTTTCTAACTCATTCAAGAGAAATTTTTATTGAATGATACCTACCAAGTTGGACCCTTATGGTTGAGTCATTCAGAGAGAACAGGGAAATGATAAACTTGTATTTATTTCAAGCAGATAAAGTAAAGAGTTATACATTTCATGCCTTGTGTTAAACTGTTCATCATCCAGAAATTATAAGCATAAAACTGATTAAACTCTGATGACTCAGCCTGGAATTCATCTCTTAGGACTTTAGTATGGATAACCATGTTTAAGGTAGCCAACAAACTCTCTGTATATCTACTGAAGAGAAAGAAGCAGAGTAAGATTTAGCTGACCTTCCTTAGCTGACTTGCCTATTTCTTTCTGTTGGCAGTAGAGGGAACATTGATAACTGACTCGGATACAATCAGATGTGTTTCATTAGGTGAGCCCTGTTCTTTCTGGATTTAACTGTGGTTTAGTTAAGAGTTAACTTTTCTAGATTCCTCAGAAGATTTAGATTTGAGGTTCCCAAGTCTCTATAGTTTGCAAGACCTGTATGAAAGGTCACCTTCACTGCTCACAGCATGATTTTTATTGCTAGAAAAAGATAACAAAATTTGAAAAAAATCCAGCTATTCCCTTCTTGCACTGCCTCAATGTTTCCCCAAACTGTTTTTTGGGGGTTTTTTGTTTGTGTTTTTTTGTTTGTTTGTTTGGTTGGTTGGTTGGTTTTTTGTTTGTTTGCGTTTTTGTTTGCTTGGTTTTTGTTTTGGGGGTTTGTGTTTGTTTTTGTTTTGTTTTTTTTTGTCTTGGACAGGACAAAAAAAAGAGTTTGAGAGTGTACTATTAAGACAATGAACAAACACTTTTCTGAGCAAGTTGGAGATATGGCTGAATGTTAACATCTATTTTCTGTCACCACTGTTCCTCTTACTCCCTCATGTCCAGTCTAAGCAAGGGGAATTCAGTTGCCTTATTATGGCAATCCTTAAATAAGTCTCTTGATTTATGCGATTTCAGCACTGCTTTTTTTGCATCATAGAATTACTATAGAAAGGTGGAAAAAATGGGTAAATACTTCCTAGCAACAGTGACAGTGTACTTATATCTATTATATGAGATCAAAAAGTCCGAGAGATAAAGGTGGCCTGAGCTTTACTTTTGTTTTCCTGTGGCACAGAGGAGGCGGCAGAGCATGGGAATGGGACTGAGGAATTTCTGAGATCTGAACTCCAGTTGGATGCTGAGTCCGTGGCCTTGGGCTAGTCTGGCATTTCAGTACTTCAGCGACTGACACCCTATAAATACACAAATAATAGATAGGAACAACTTAGGTCTGGATTTCATCCTGGCCTCAGAAGGCATGAACCCGGGAGCTGCAGGCAGTAGTCTCCTGACAGTCTGTCTTATGGCCCATGAGCCGCAGTACTGAGTGCTGCAGTCACTTTCCAGCTCTTTTCTAAAAGACTTATGAAGCAAGGCTTAGACGTGGTACATCATCACTCTGTCCACCTTTTCTCATCAATAAAATGGGGCTAACAGGAATATTTTTCTTTCACCTGTGCTTATTTAGAAGACTTTCAAGATTGAAGTTAGTGACTGAGTAACAATAAGCTACTATCTTTATAAAAGTCCTCTGAAGTGTCAGTGTGTCAGTGACCGACAAAGCACTGCATGCCAGATTGAGAAGCTCAAGCTTCATTGGTGAATAGGTACTCAGACAAGGGGTTACACGGAAGTCAGCAGAGGTTCACACAACTTTTGGCTACTGTGAGTAAGGGGACCACAATCTGATCCTGCATTACTGCTGATGTTAGATGAACATTAATGATAAAATATGGCTAGTCAGAACAAAAGAACAGTGAGATTAAAAAAAAAA
>VXAU01004456.1:119315-351500 GCA_013399695.1 Formicarius rufipectus
AAAAAGAAAAGAAAAAGAACTATTTAATGGCAGATAAAATTTTGAAAGAAATGAATGAGTGATGTAGGGGAAAAAAGTGCTAAGATATCTAGCAAACCACTGCAAGAGGTATAATTATATTGAAGATTTTAATAAACATAAACTCTGATGTTCTGTTACAATTAATTGATGTAAAGCATCAGTGCAGATTTCCCCCTCCCTCTCTTGCTGATATTTGTAATTCAGATAAATGAAAGGAGCCTGATTACTAATTAGGTAGAGTTCAGTAGGTTACATTTTCTAAGAGAGTTGTGCCTCCACAAATTCTTTGTGGCCAGGTCCTCTTATCCCAGCTCTGACAAAATTCCCAACAAAACTCAGCATTAACATGCTTCAGGATTAGATCTTGTCTCTGTTACCTGCCACTGCCTTTGGGGTCGCTCAAGGTTACCCGTAGCTCCAAATGAATGAATTACTTTTAAATAAGAAGGATGTTTCTTTGAAGCTGCTATAAGAAAGTGGATATAGAGTGAATTACAATACACTACACATAGCATAAAATCACCCAACACATACTAAAAGAGTTGTCTGTAAGCTGCAAAGCTCAGCCTGAGACTTAAATCTTACCCAATCTGGGTAATGTCAGAGCTGAAAGGACTGATTTGGTGTTGTGCTGCTGTGCAGCATTGTGCCAGAGGCTCTGCCTGGGAAAAATTCAAGAACAGCTAACTCAACTCCTGCTTTCATCAGCAACTCACCTGGTACACAAGGGAGGCCCAAGGGGTGACATCTCTGGATTTTCTTGTGTGGGTCTCCGATGCAGCACGGGGCAGTGACATGTGGCTGTCCCAGCACGGGGCTGCATGCTCTGGCTGGATCTCTCCCTGTTCCACAGGAGCTGAGGTCTCATCATCAACACTAAAGACACATTGATTAATTTCCACACTCCCTGCTCCACAGGAAAAAAATCAAGCAAGACATGATACCATTTTTCTTTCTGGACTCCTCTCAAGTGCGTATCTGTGACTGTTTTTGTGGTATGTATTAGAGAGCAAACCTGGATGGTGTTTGCAGGTCCATGTCCATAGTGTTTATTTGTCCTTACTCTTAGAGTTGCGTTAGAAGGTCACAGTGACTTCTTTATCTTACATAGCAACGTAAGGCAATACCATTGTGGACTTAGGTCCACTCCAGGTTGCTTTTAAGGACCACTTCTAGTCAAACAGATCTCTGGAGCTTATAGATGTAAGTTTTCTTCTGTAAGAAGCAGAGGCCAGAGGCCAAGAAGCTCTGATCCCTGGGGACGTGAAGGCAGGACATTTGTTTGCTGAAAGGAGACCTGCTGGTTTGTTGTGTTTGACTTGGAGTCTCCTGCTGAGGCAATAATTGTTCACAACCGCTGGCATCATTATGTGCTCCGGGGGCTTGAAGTTTTCACTGTATCAGTAGCCATGCAAGGCATCCAAAAAAGCTAACAAAAAATGCTTCCAGTTGGGAAAAGGATAAACAGTAAAGAGAATTGCAATCTGATAACCTGCTCCTGAGTTTTCCAGAAGACGGTGATGTAAAATACAGTGGCAAAATACACACTGCTAGTTCTGAGTGTGAGCAGGAGCTGAATGTGAGCACAGGCACCGTGTTGCTCAGTGGTGTGCATGGAGGTCCTACTTCAGCTGCACTGAGGCGGCAGGGGGCTTTCTGGTGCTTCTGCATCTCTGATCGAGCAACACTGCAGACGCTTCTTTGGACATCAGGGGAAGCTTTTAAGTCTTTCCACAGGACCGTTATTAAATTAATTTTGCCCCTCACAGTTCAGGAAATATATGGATACTAATTATCTAAATATTGTCTAATTCATGCTGAAGTAGAGGTTGTAGTCTTTAAGATATGCTGGTCTAAGCCTACATCTCATCAGCAATGTGTCTGTTTTGCAGCTCTGACTTCATGTAATTTAGGGGGAAAAAGAACTGTTTCTTCAAATAGGCTTTATAGGAAAAAAAGGAAGGTTTGTCACTGTTACAAATGTGCATCTGAAAAATACATTTTGTCAATGATTCATGTTCTGGTGTGAATGCTGCTAGCTAGAGTCCATTATTTGAATTTATACATACTTTTCATGGATAAGGATCTAGTGTATATGGGAATGATAGGGTCTATTGTAAGCAAAAGCTCATGTACTTGTTGCAGTGCCTTGCAGTTTACCTGGAGTCTGCTGTGACCTTTCTGTAATATCCGGAGTCATTGAAAAGAAGCAGTTGTGGGTATAGCTTCACACTGTGTGGCTGAGGGCCTCTTCTGACTCATAAGATTACTAGAAGGAATAATACATCAGATAACCTGCACATCATTAGCATTGGCATAATACTTCCCTTCTGTGTTAAGTGTAGAGGAACCACTAACCTTAGCATAAAGAGAGAAATGCAGTTATAGCACACGACTAATATTAGAAAATCATTCTTGAGACTTTCCCTGACTGAAAATTATTAAAAAACCTCAGGCCCTTGAGACAAACACTTTGATGTAGCTTGGAAAATAACAGAAAATCTCCTCTGAGTGCTCAGCAACCCACCAAGAGTTCATAAGTTAATAAGACTCAAGAAAGCATTACTGTAAGCAGCATTTCAGTTTTGGGCCTTAAATTAAGCATGCATTTTCCATAATGAAGAGAAATGCATGCCTGGGATTTAAAGAAAATGCAAAGAAGATTATGGGAATAGGGCATAGTAGGAAAAATTTCCCTATTAAGCCTTGTTCTTCTCTGCATACTAACAACATCAACAATAACATACAAGCTGCTGAATTTGTCTTTCAGCAGCTATGGAAGGTGTTTCCTGTGAGGTTGTCGTTTATGGCTGTTCTGGTGAATTGTATGGACCATAGCTTGAGGGCACTGAGTAGTGAGTGGCCCTTCGCACTCTGAGAGCAAACAACACCTCACAGCTCTAGCCATTGTGTTTTTCCCCCTCAAAACAGAGTGCTTTTCCCCTCATTGTCAGGTAGTAGCAAACCTTCCTAAGAACTCTTGCCCAGGTAAGAATGTGAGCTGCAATTGACAGAGATCACAGGGATGTGCTAATGGCTAAACAAGAACATACAAATATGTACAGGCATTTCAGCCTAGTCCTGTTGAAATTGCTAGCATAAAGCAGTAAAAACTGAGACCATATAATGGGTCTCGCATTTGAGAGATTTGCTGATGTGTCCCAAGGAAAGCTGTTGCATAACATACTCAAAAGGATTTCTTAAGAAAGAATCGAGTTCACTGACACTATCTTTTTGTTTGTTTGTTTTTTGTTTTAGGATATTGGATGATTCCATTATTGTACTACTGAGTCACTCACACTGTTCAGTGTGGACAACCTCGTAACATCCTATGCAATAAAGGAAACTTTTTTGAATATAGAATTGGATGCAGAGCAGGAATTTGTAGTTAGATTGTCAGAGAAGAATATCTGAAGTGTCCTTCTTTGAAATTGGGTCACTTTTGTTTGCATTGGTTCATTCTTTTTAGTTATAGAGAAGATAAGAATCTATTAACTGAATAGAAATCTTGCCATCATTTCTAAAGATCCGCAAAGCATACTTCCCAATGATTTAATCTCTGCCTCAGCCAGACAAATTTGTCTTGTATTTTCAACTACTTTGCATGAGAGCTGTATTTGAGATTGTCATAGGTTTCTGTAGCTGAATTTTAGTAGAAGGGAGGCCTCTCCAGGGTTGTTTCTGTTAGAAGCTGCCAGAAGCTTCTCCTGTCCTGTGGAGCCAATGACAGCCAGGTCCCAGAGGGACTTTCTGCCTGATGGCCAAAGTTGAGCCAATTAAGAATCATAGTCACACTTCTGTGATAACATATTTAAGAATTTAGGAGTGTTGTGCAGTTGGAAATTCCAGCCATGAGATAACAACGCAGAGAGAGACCAAGGTCAGAACAGGAAGAGGAGAAGAAGGGACTGCACGCTGGAGCAGGGGGAGAGAAGGACTAAAAGCTATTCCCCCAACCCTGCAGCCCATGGAGGAGCACCGGGGTGCAGAAACCCCCCTGCAGTTCATGGAGGAGCAGGTGGATGCATAAAGGAGCTGTTACCCAGTGGGAGGACCAGGATGGAGTGAGATCCTGGAAGAGACTTGTGGCCATGACAGGTGGAAAAGGAGACCCACGCTGGAGCAGGTTTTTCTCCCCGGTAGAAGTGTTGCCTGAGGGGTGGACTCACATTGGAGAAGTCTATTGAGGACTGGCCCCCCACAGGAGCAGGGGAAGGACTCAGAGCTGTGGCCCCCTTTTAGCTTGTGGTGAAGACCATGGTGGAGCAGGTTGTCCCCCTGCAGTCCACAGAGGACCATCGGGGTGCAGAGACCCGACTGCCCCCCATGGAGGGACCCACAGGACAAGAGCAATGGCAGCAACAACAACTGCCTGCAAAACTCCCATTCCCTGCTCCCTGGAACTGCTGGAAAGAGGGAAGAGTGGGAGGAGAAAGATGTTTTTAAGACTGATATATTTCTTACTTTTTAGTTTGTTATCTTGTTAGTAATAAATTTAAGTATTTAGCCACTCTGAGTTTATTTTGCCGTTATCTCCCAGCTGTTTTTTTTTTGCCTTTTCTCCTTTTCCTTTCCCTCTGGGAAAGGGAGGACCTGAAGGTTTGGGTGAACACTGGGTGAAAACAGCCAGAGATGAAATATTTTAATTTGAATTCCCACTAAATCTATACATTTCAGAATAATAACATGTGATCTTTCTTCTAATGAGTCAGAAGGTAATCATATCAAAGACTGAAGATAATGCTACTGGCATAACAAGAGACCTATGTCAGAGCAGTGTGGGCCCAAGGTAACATTGATATTGAAAGTGGGTTTAGGTCCAGCCTCAGAGTTGCATAACATACTCTAGAGATCCACTTGCTCTTTCAGAACCGAGACTTTTGAGAAAATTGGTCTGTCTGAGAAAAATGCTTGTGAGCATGTATGTCACTGTGGACTGTTTAAAAACTTGTGTCTCACCCCTGAAAAATGGCAGTGAATGATCCATATGTGTATCAATAACTTCTAGGTCTGAATAGTTTTGAAACAGAACACTGCTATGATCTTGCAAGCTGCTTTGTTATTTTTTAATTAATTTATGTTCTCAGCTACTTTATTAAATTAATCATGGCTATTTCTAGGCATAGAGGCTGGCAGAGTTTCACATTTATTTGACAGATCTAACTTTTGTGGCTTTCTAGATGACAAATTAGTCTGACTTCTGCAGTGCATTGGTGACTAGAGTGATCCAAATATAGTTTCCTGAATTCACAGCACCTTCATTTCCTTAATGCTCTTCTTTGTTTGAATCTTTGAACACATCTGTACACAATCTTTTCTGCAGGTATTCAGCTCAGGTCTCATCTGTAGAAAGACCAAAGGAGGATCTGTGTTGAGCTGATCTACATCTTATCCATTTACAGTGTGCTAGAGAACATCTTTAAGAAGTTCACTGACTGATATCTACACCTGATATTTGAACTAGCATAAATGAACTTTCAAAGTCATCCTCAATGGTTTTTAAGATTCCAACAATCAGCGTGTTATTCTGGCTTTTTGTATTACCAGGGACATCACTAACATGAAAACTAAAAAGTATTCATGTTATGTGGCCCCTCAAAAGATGTGGTGTAAAAAACAAGGGTGTGATACACATTTGCTTTTGTTCGATACTGGCAATGTTTTGTCTTGCATCCCATACATCACATACAGCTATTCATAGACTAAGGCAGGACTACCTCCTTCATTAAAATAATCTGGATCTTTGCATCTGACAAAGCTGGAAACCTCTTCCAAAATTATATTGTGTCATGTATGTATGAGATTTATTTTCTTCATAGTGTTTCAATACTATTTGTATAATTCAATACCTGAATTGCAGAAGTAAGTAGAAGCTTGGTCTCCACATGTCTTAGTATCTGCTGTCTGCAGCTCCCAAAAGTGAGTAAAGCAAAGAGTAATATATGGAATAAGTTGTGGAAGTTTATGATTAGTTTCAAATATCTTGGTTATTAAAGGGATAACATTTTGGTTTAATACTTCTAAAAACAAGAATCCTGCTTGGTTTATAGCCTTCAGAGATGAAATACGTCTAATTGTTACTTCAAATACTATGAGATTTTTTAGGTTACATTTTTGTTACCAAACATTTTCTGGTATTTGATTTGAGTAAAGAAATTTTAAAGCTCATCTGAAAATCTATGTGGGTGCACTCACAAATTAAAGAAATCTCCCTTAAGGTATGAATATATGAAATCTGTTGCTTAGATATATTTATTTATGTTGATTCAAGTTTTGCTAGGAATGGAAATTGCAATATTAAAAAAAATAGTAACTAAATCAAAAGCTACCAACAAGTTGTCAGAAGTATGAATTTCAGCTGATCACACAATAATAATGCCTTTTAAGTGTTTTCTTCAATGGCTGTACTCTTTGGGACCAAGGAAACATTTAGCTTGTGGTCTATGGTGTGGCCAGGACAGTCAAAAAGGTTTGTCTTGGTCTGCTTAAACCTGTTTCAGAATAAGAGTGTGAAATCTATGACTCAGCTACTGGTTCCTAGAACAAAAGAGTAGAGAAAATACACTTAAACTGAAGTGCTCAGCTGTTGTTATGGTGATACATTAAACTGGTTAATTTTGGTTTGAATTCAGAAATAATCAAAGATGTAAGAATGGTGTGCACCCATTTTGGAACTTAGAATCAAACTTTCTGTGAGCTGTAGTGGAGAAATATCTTTACAATTAAGAGAGCACTTCTCACAGTAAAATAAACTACAAAATCTACATTGATATCACTAATAGGACAGGAAATGCCCAGTTTAAGATGCTTGTGCAAGCATTAGGGCCCTTCTTTTACTGTGCTCTTTTATGTTTTCCTTTACAGGATCACACATCTCATTAGCAGTTATGCAAAAATTGCTGATGAGTGATTGAAGTGCTCCAAGGAAAGATGTCTCTTCCAGTACTGCAAGAATAGTGCAGGTTGGTGCCAAACAGCATCTAAACAGTATAGATAGAGCAATCTCCCTTGCGCTCCTTTGGGGAAGCTCCTCTGTAGCAGAACTGTGGAGTGCATAGAGGCACCTGGGCATCTCTGTAACCATAAGCTGTGTGTATGTGTGTGTGCTGGCATGTATACCTAAATGCCTAATTTTACTAGTGATTTTCTCAGTGTAAGGTCCCTGAAGGGAATACTGTGGACTGGTGTTTTTATGAGATAATTCTGAGGGTGTCAGTTGTATGCCTACATGTTAGCATGCATTACATGGCTCGCTGGGAACCAAGCTTGTCACAGTACATAGCAGTTCCCGGAGTAAACTGTCTCCAAAACCGCACCTGGTTTTCGCCTTGGGAAGCATATTTTTTTTTACTTGAAAAGTAAACCAACATACGAGTGCCACAGATAGTCATGAATGTAAGTGATTTGAGGAATCTTCTTCAATACTGTGAGACTAATGCTTATTCTTCATTTCTGGTAGTCGGTCTGAACAACTGTCCCTGGTGAGCTAGATATATATCCTTTGATTGGAAAAATCTCTGTTTTCCTAGAAAAATTGCCTTTACTCAACTAGACTCACTTCTAAAAATGTTACTGTCAAGAAAAAGGTAAAATAGCTGAAGAATATTCACAACAGAAACTCTAATCTGGTCAAGAGCAGCAAGAATCCTGTAAATTGCTCCATATGATATGCCATAAAATTTAGGACCGCATTAATGTCTGATCCCAAAGTACTACTTTACCAAGCATCATGCCTGTGAAATTTTCATGGCAATAAGATGGTAATGACTTCAGAGGTAGTGGCAGTGAAGTGTCTGCTGCCATTATTTGCTCTGTAACCCTTGTGGATGAGTAGGGGTTTTAAACACTTTCATATGACATCCTAATGGTAAAAGCATTTCCATTTTGCAGCATGTACATAAGTTAAAAAGTGCTAAAATATGAAGTGGAATGCAAAGGGAATTCCTGCAGCTCTAAAGAACAGCACAGTCTATGTGGGGCAAAAATATATTAGGACTTCAGATCCTAGCAGAGTCAGTTTTGGTAATGCGAACCACGTATAGCTTTGATTTTGAAATTCTGGCAGCAGGTATTGTTTATATCCTAGAATATACTGGGAATATTTTCTGTATAAATTACAATATTGGGGGGCAAAAAGTAGGTGACTGCATGGTATGTCTGAAAGTTGGGCAACTGCCAAAGAAAGGAGATTGAAGAAGCAGACATCCCTGAAGCCTGACTTTGGTGAATCCAGGGAGGGCTCAGAACTTGTGTTGTGGTATGATAACATTCCAGCCCAAACACATGTGATTTCCTCAGCCTCATCAAATCCTCTCCTTTGAGGTCATATTAAAACACCTGAGAATGTGTGGCCTTGGCTGAGCTGGAGTCAGCATTCTTTTCTGTGCATTACAGGGCAGGAGAGAATGAGGAAGAAGAAACAAAGAACCTGACTGTTGCTGTCTGAGACTGAAGTGAAGGGACAGGACGCAGAAAAGGTCATGGTCAGGCAAAGGACTCAGCCTAAGTTCCAGCATCTGGCAGAAAGCCCAAGTTTCAGATTTGCAAGAAACTGTCTGGGGGAGAGAAATATCTTTACACAAGATGTGAAACAGGAGGGCTGGAGGGAGGGTTGGAGAGAAGCCCAAGAATGAGCACAGCCTGCTGCAGTCATCAGCTCTGGTCGGGGCCTCCCTTTTTCCACTTGCATGAAACTATTTCTATTGTCATTAAGTCTTAAAAAGTTGTGTATCTGGATGTGCACATGTGTGTGTGCATGTATGTGCAAAAGTGGCATGTTTAGCTTCATGTCTGACAATGTTCTGGCAGATTCAATATAAAAATTAACTTCCTCTGTGCCTTTTTTTTTTTTTTTAAGGATAAAACAAAACCAGATTGAGCTTTTACACTTAAAGCCCTAAGAAAATCATAAAAGTGAATTATGGGGTGAGAATTACTCTTTAAAGGAAAGCTTTACACTGGAGTAAACTTGGAACATTTATACATAAAATATTACCTATAATATTTATGTGTATAAAATCTGCTGAACTGGCCGATTTCTGACCATTATATAAACTTTAGGCATTTGAGAAAGTAGACTTTCTTTCACAAAAACCAATTTGTTCTAGCTTTTATTATAAAATAATAATCCCTTAGTATCAACACTTGATGCTATTGTCATAAGCTGTCTCCTCTGTGTGCTGTTTGGTTGAGTAATTTGTCTTTTGGAGATTGGACATAAAGTGCATTGGTCTAGCAAGCTAAAAGCATGATGCAAATGAGGAGAAGAAAAAAGATAAGGCTGGGAAGGAAGCATGTACTCCAAACAAAGAACAGTGAGTCTGGGCAACTGTACTGTGAGCTCCAAAATTTAGAATTCTTGATACAAGGTAAGCACAGTTTTTAGAGCCAGCCTTTGAGGTACCTCAAAGAAGGAAATGGGTCAGAGTCCCCAGGGAATGCATCAAGGAGCAACACATTTCTGGTGACCAGAGAAGTACTAGGAAACCTCCTAACAGGAGAGGCTCTGAAGCTGCCACCTGTGACCCCGCTGGCCCCTGCACTCTCTGCCTCGAAGTTGGGAGTACTGAGAGCACTGATCAGCCTAGGATGACAACCAAGGAGTGTCCCAGGGGGAGCCGTGAGCAGCAGTCATGCATCTCCCAGTCTAAAAGACAAGTATGACCTCCTGGAGCAGGAACCTCCTGGGAGACAGTGGATTGACTTTCCAAAGTAACTGGGCTCATACAGGCACTGGACACACTAAGCAAATGCACCTAGGACAAATGTCCTCTACTGTCCTTACAAAAGAGTGAAAGAAAATGCAACAGCTACTAATGCTCTCACCTAATCATGCCTGGATGTGCTGAGATGCCATAATGACAAGGTCTTATAAATTCAGTGCAATGTAGAATATCCTGCAAAAGCGTTTATATGAGACATGCAGACATTTCTTAGCCTACCTGTAGAAACGTCAGTTGTTTTTGCAGGTCATCTGGTGCTGAGCTGGTCTACAGCAATCCATGTGAGATCTCTTTCTGCAAAACCCCTGTTTGAAAGTTACAACTGGTTATTGCAGAAATAATTACAAAATTATCCAAAAAGTAGGTGAAAACCAGACTGTTCACAGACTTTTAAGCTGTAGAACTGTTAATTCTTTTCTTAGTTGAATTTGGAACAGAAGCATTTCAGTGCCCTCAGAGAAATCTGGCATATATGATCTTCTCTAATTGTCTGCCAGGGAAAAGCTGTGATTATGAAGCAATCACTGATCTGATCCCATAGTAGCTTTTTCTAAGTCAAAATACTCTGTTTTCTTCTCATTTGTCAAGTATTATGTTGTTTTAAAGATTTTCAAAATGTCATTTTCACAACAAGCATCAGCACCAGATTAACAGAATCAAGTTTTATACCCTGGAATGATAGGAAGAAAATAGATTAAATATTTAATTGAACTGCAGATGTTATGTTTAGAAGAGAAAAATACTCTGAGAGTAATTGAGTAGGTTGCCATCTACACTAAGTAGAGATTTTTAAAACAGAATACATATGGAGAATGCAAATGTGCAGAATGCAAACATCTGTGTTGAATGTTAGTTTCCAGTGGTATCAAGGAATACACGTTTTTCTTAGATTTTAGAACTTAGTGGTATCAGCAAAAATAAAATAAAATGTCTAATTATATTGCTGAAGTCAGCAGAGGAAGAATACAGAAGAATTTTATTCTTCTTCCTGAGAGACATCTACAGTAAATCATTGGTAGTATATTAAAAAATAAATTATAGCCAGGGGAATAAGTGTTTTTCCTTTTGAACAAAGGAATAAAAGAGGAAGATATTAAAGTATGAACAATATCAATCCAATTGTGTGCTTATTTAGTCGAAATATGAAAACATCAAAATGGTCTGTCCCTTAAACATCATAGAATTTTGAACATTTGTTGGATAGAAAAAGTAATTTTTAAGGGCATATTTCTAGTACAGAAACTATTAAATATATTTTCTAGTTTTCTAACACAAGCAGTTATTCTGAACACTGAGAAGTGATGGCTGTGTGGAGTTAAAAATGCATTATCAAATTTTGACTTCTCCGGTAAGAAGAAATATAGAGTTGCAGATGTTATATTAAACCATTCATCTTATCATTCATTCACATTTCAGCTTGCAGCACAGAAGTCTGAATAATGAAGAAGATTTTAATTAAATCAGAGGACAAAGCATGACAATTTAATGACCTGATATAAAACCTCATATGTTTCCATTTGCCCCAGGAGTCTTCTTAAAAAAAAAAACAGTGCGAATTAGATTTTCTGATCTGTCTGGGCTTGGACAGCCTGTTCCCAAGAGACAAGATTAGGAACTGGGCTTTATTTCCTACTAGTGATTGAACCCCACCCAAATTGAATCAATTCTGGATCAAACAGATACTGCAATTATATTAATTAGGCAAACATCCCCAATTCATTTTGAAAGTTATTTTCTCTGATTGACTGTGGTAGAGCCTTGTTTAGGCACAGTGACATTTTCTGTTTACAGATTTTGAGATAAAATCAATGTGGCAAGTCGTCGTTTTCTCTGGTTTTGAAAACAAAACAAATGGTTATTCATCTCCTCTTTTCTGTTTAGCACAAAGATATCTGTGATTTAATTCTAGTTTGGGCTGATACCACACCAATCTTCTTGACAGACTAAGAAGGAAATGGTGTTTGGATCAAGCTATGGCTTGGCAGGAGCTATTGATGTGGTGCCTGCACTTTGTCAGATGGCTCAAGAAATTCCACAGCCAATACTCAAAACTGTAGTTCAGGCAGGGATTTCCAATCCCTGATAAGTGTGAAGTTCACAAGAAGTCAGTCACCCTACATTTTCTGCATCTGGTGGCGGTGTCAAGGATTTCATGACATATGCTGTTGGTCAGAGCTTCACTTAAATCCAGTCATCATTATGACAGTCTGGGATAGTGAACTGGTGCCTACCTTCCTCTTATTGAAATGGAGGTTGAGACCCCTCAGTGTGGTGTAGTAACAGAACTTGACGTAGAAAATGCAACCCGAGTGCTAGATGATATGGTTACGTATTGAAATTACTAATCAGGTTGTATGAATATGATTCAGAAATCATTCCATAAAATTTATTCATTTGGTCTTCTCTGCAAAAAGTCAGGGTTAAAAAACAGGCAGCTGGGAAACTCTTCAAGAATTGTTTTATTTAGTTAAGAAAAGTGATTTACAAGTGAGGACCTTGAAAAGTTTTACGATATTTGAAATACATCTGAAACTACTACAATTGAAGGCAATGATTGATTATCCTCTAAACTTTGGCTTAAACTAATTATCTGAGGTTTCATCAAGAGAATGCAAGTTAGATTATAGGAAAACATTTTCAATGACCAACATACCCTAATAATAAAGGAACAGCTATCTGGGTAAATTTCAGACTCTTTGTATAGAAAACTTTAAAAACATGTTTCACAAATTTTTCTCAGATGTGTTCCATGTGTATTAGTTCTTCAGCACAGGAGAAAGTTGGATTGAGACCTTGCTTTCCTATGACTTCAAGATCCTAAAGGAAATGACCAGTATTATCCAGGAGTCTATACTGGATGGACATAAACATCCTATCTATTGTTTGAATTAGTTCATGAGTTTATCTCACACATATAGACAAGAGCTCAGATCCAGTGATGTTACTTTGAAGAACGTTACTTTATGATTTTATTGGCTTCTTTAGACTCTCCCATGACTTACTCTGTTATTTTATTGCATTATTCAGACTCTCACAATGAATCATTTTCTTTTTTTAAATAAGCTGGTCTGAATATTTTCAGTGAAATGAAATATGTTGCTTCATCAAAGCCAAAATGTTGTATCAACATATCAGTTTTGACAAACATTTCTTGAGAAAGTTTTTCCCTGTGGCTCCCTTGTCACTTACAGCTAGAGGAGAAAGAACATGAGCTGAAAAGACCAGATTTTATATTCAGAAACAGACTTTTCATAACAATGTCCATTTGCAAAAATGTTTGAGGGGTTTATTTTCATTCCTCTGAATAGTGAAAACTAATTCTGAAACCTCAAAATTTACAGCAAAATGGAATCCGTGTCCTCTGAACAGCTTTAAGCACATCTGAGCATACAAAATGCTGATTCAGTAGCTCATACTTAGAGGATTTAAGTATACCAGAAGGCAGAAAATCAGGAAACCATAAGAAATGTGGTTGTATAATGATAGTTGACTTCTTTTTACTTGGAATAGTATTCACTTGCCAAAGAGCATGTGAACATCACTGAATTTGACTCTTGTCATAAAGATCTCCATGAAACATGCATGATAGCACATTCTGTATCTTTCACACCAAGGCTTAGTAAAGTGCACAGGAAAGCCTTCCTAAACTGTGTAGGATACAGACTGGATGCTAAGTGTTTAGAGGAACACTAGAAATACCTTTTCTTTATCTCATTAAAATTTGTGGGCACGGTAGTTATTCTGCCATGATTAAAACACTTTGAATGCTCCAAGGGAAAAATCCCCAAATCACTTGTATCTGCTGGAACAGGAGGTTCCAGTGCACTGATGAAGCTCATTAGCTGCTCGATCTCATTCTGGAAAAAATGGTCAGTGTACATGACCGCATGAAAGAGGAAGGTACAGCTGTGGCAGAAACTGCCCTTACCTTCCCTGACTGGCATTTTACAGACGTGTATCTGTAACCCCTTTTTAGCCATTAGAAAATGGTGCTGCAGCATATGTATTTTAATTAGTTATTATGAAACAGGGCAACACCTGTGGCTGGAACACATATAGTGATATTTTAAAAATGGAGACAAAATACTGTATCAAAAAAAGATGCTGAAGCCACATGAAGCTAAGCTTGTGAAAAAAGGTGGGTTTAAAAAAGCATTTTTGAAGACATTAAGAAAGATCATTTTCTTAAAGCACGAAGGAGCCACATGTTAGTGTAGGAGGTTGATGTCTGTCTTCCATTTCTCAGACTAAATTTTCATAGCAGTATTCATGGTCACATGTATGCAGCAGTGTATGTGTACTCCCTACATTTACAGACTGGTGTTAGCAGTGGTAGGAGCTGGCAGGAACTGAGACCCACCTTAGCAAGGAGGAGACTCACAAGAAGAGCACAACCACTGCACCTGCCCAATCTTCTTCTCTATGGGGGATTATACAAGAAACTGTTGAGAGGCAGCAGCAGAACCAGCATGTGAGAAGAAGCTGCTAAGGAAAAAAAGTTTTCAAGAGAGATTGATTTCAGGAAAGGGAGTGCTAATGCTGCACAAAGCCAGATGTGTGACCACATATACACATGTAAAATTTTTCTTCTTACTCTCTAAGAGTGGAGTAATCCTGCATATCAGTAGAGCTCATATTGCAATGCAGGCAGTAATTTTTCTGTAGGGAATTGGTTTAATCAGTTTACAGAAATATTGAGGCATAAAGTGTGGTTTTTCTATAACCATTTTATCATGGCACATATTACAGGATGAATTCTGCACAAAGAAGGAAAAAATCCACAACTGATTTTTGTCCCCTTGCTGTTCAGCTCTAACTCAGAAGGTCCAGAATATTTTTGTGAGCTTTTTTTTACAGCAGAATTTCAGTTTTTAAGAAGTCTGGAAGACTCCATTTTATCTGTAGAGCTAACGATATTATGCTGTGATAAGACTTGAAAGTGAAAGCTAAACAACAGAAAGGAGGCGGGATTAAGGATTTTATTTCAGTTGGTACATGGATTAGTTTCAATAGATTTATGGCTGCTGTTTCCAATTATGGAGCCAACTGCACTGATGCCTATGTCTCTGATTTAGTAGTACCTATGGCCAAGTCACATCACTGAGAGCTCCAGTAAGGCTTCGTAAGCCTTAATAGAGAGTGTGCACACTGTTGGCAGCCTCAGTCTAAAAGTCAGAGATAAACAGAATAGAAATCAATGTACAGCTTCACCTTCTGGCTCTCTAGAAACTGTCAACTTTATTCTGTGTTTTTGGCCTGTCTTTTTAATACGTAGAAATAAACCCACAGCTGTTATTTTGTCTGAGACTTATACTGCTGAGCAGGAAAATAATTCTTATTTCTTACACATGATTTCTGATTGCTTCTTTTTAAGCTAAGTTGATAAAAATACATTTATTTTCTGATTCAGGAGCAACAGTAAACAATGTCCATGAAACACTCCCAAAGAGGGAAAGAGGTAAAATCTTGGTACATCTGGCATGATATACAAGATGAAGTGGTTTTTAAAAGGAAAAATTAGGGAAAAGATCCTATTTGATAGAATAATTAAATAAAAACCTTTAAAACAGCTGATAGTCAATGACTCAGTGAAAAAGGAAACTTGAATTTTAAATATTAAGGATAACATCTATCTTGGCCTAGATCTGGACATTATTGGCACTGTCCATAAATCATCCTCTTTTTAATTTAATATGAGCATCTGTAAGGTCCAGAGATAAATTAATTGCTGCCAGATTTAAATAATACGCTTGGTTTCAGGCATTTCCTGGGGATTAATGACAGGTTAGGGGGAGCCGAGGGCCTAAAGTTCAGCCAGAAACCATTAACCTCAGGTTATCATTAACCTCAGGAAACACCCTATGTCTCAGCTGTGTCTGCTCCTACAGAATGGAAATGAAAAGTGTAATGTCATGTATTTCTTGTAGGGGTTAACGCTATTCCAGTTGGTACATACAGAGAATTTTGACAGCCCATGTTCTAACTGGCTGGATGGCATGAATCAAACGTGTGCATCCACTTGGCTTATCATGGCTCCTCCAAAAGGAATCATTTAATGCTTTATATGATATGCTGTGTGGATGCCTGTCATTTGGGAGCCAAAAGATTAAACTGAAGAAGCCCATGGAAACTGAGGTGGATGTTAGCATGGAGTGGGTCCACACTTTGAGGTCAACATTTGGCTTGCAAATGCACCTTGCCTGGCTGTGGGGAGCACCTCTGGTCTTCCGTTGCTGTCCTCAGCTGTTGCACAGCGGTATTTGGGTGCAGGGAAGTGGGCCTCACATTCCTTAATTTAAGCAGTACAAAATTGTGTCTGGAGGAGAATTTCAGATCTCCCAATTCAACTTATTAATAGATAAATTTTGACCTACTTTCAGATTGCAGAGACCTCGGGAGATACAGTATCTGGATACAGAAAATAAGAACACTATTTCTAGGGAAGTTTTTATACATTATTCAGCCTGAATGTTTCCAAGCATTTTATGAGCATTTATTAATTAATACCCACATTCCTGTGAGATATGTGTTAGCCCTGCTCTGTGCTAGTAATGACATCAGAGATGACACCAGTGGAAATCTGGGGAGGGAGGAAGAAGATGCCACCGCACAGGGACAGGGCTCTGGGAATTCTCACTTGTCCCTCATCTCTCTGTGAACATGAGGCATACTACAGACTCTGTATGCATAGACAGGGGAATTGGGAGTTGAGGCTAATGTCATATGTAAGGGATTGTAAAAGTATTACTATGAGTTACCGTTCTCATTAAAAAGAAGGGAGTGAGTTAATCTGAGCTAATTTCAAAACACCAGAGAGAAAGGACAAATTTCTGGTGAGCCAGAGATGATTGTTTTCAGGCATTGGTCCAGTGAGTACTCAGGCAATGTGCAGGTTCTGATGGACTGTAGCTCCTACTTGTGTGCAGTGGGATTTGGGTGCATCTTTCTAAGCACCAAATTCCCTCAGTTAATGTTAACCACGTACAAGTGCATGTCTATCTTGAGCTAGACATTTAGGCTTCCTCTGTAGCTAATACAGAATCTTTCATAATTTTAAAATAAGTGTCAAAAATACTTCCTTCCTTTAGAAGTGGCCAAATTTTCACACCAATTTTACTGTGGGGCTCTGAACGACCACTTTTTTAATAGCTCAAGTTAGTTGGAATGAATGTGAGAGCAGGAGAAGGAAGGCCTGGATATTCACAGTGAGAGAACAGAAAAATGTCCTACTGGCTATTAACAATGTGAGGACTGTTCGTTTGGGGACTGGACAAATAATCTGTATTTACACACAAGCACATAGACACCAGGTTGCCTTAGGCAGCAAAAAGGCCACAAGCTCATGTTGGCTTCATGGAGGGAGATGATGGATGAGTGCAGAGAGATACATCGGGAACAACACTTGCAACACATATTAATCTTACTGAAACTTGGTATGCTGACAGGGCTGCTCTTTGTTTTCTGCTCTGTTCAACTGGTTTTAGTTCGATGTTCATCTTTTCTGACAGTCTTTACATGCAGAAATCTGTACTATTGTACATTGCTAGACAGTTTTGTATCTGTTTTTCATTATTATGCAACTTCTCTAAACATTGCTAAAATATGTATTAATATATAAATCTGTATCTGTTTTATGTTTTTGTAGCCAACATGCTACTTTTTATTTTTGCTCTTCGTCTTCAGTTCTTTTTATTAGCATATTTTATATGCTTCTGCTGCCAGGAGTCTTTAATTCTGCAAGTGGCAAACCCCACTCCTTTAAACCTGTGGCAATGCTCAGTACGGCACTTTTTCATGGATTTAAGAGAAATGATATGGCTGTCTTTGAAAGCACACCAGGTCAAAACTGTGGCCAAACAGCAGCAGTATATCTGGAGAAAAGTGCTCCCTAGAAGCTGGTTACAGCAGCATTTTCTAAAGAGAGACAACTCCTGATATAAAGCACACAACAAGTTTCCAGAAGCTTGCAGAAAACAAAGCATTAAACTTTACTAAATCTCTTTCCTGCTTTTAGTCTGCAGCTGGCTGCAAAGAAACAGAATTAGGCCAGCTGCACAATGCAACCTAATTCCACACAAAATACAATAGCAGCGGGCTAAGAAGAGTTCAAGTCTGACTTTCTTGTGGGCTGGTGGGATAAGATATCTCTGGTTTACTAAAGCTTGTGAATCATAGACCCTAAAGTTTTGATTTTAGTAACTCCTGTTCTCCCTGAGCTTTACTGAACTGAAGAAGGCCAGACCTTTAGTGCTATTAGAACTGTTCACTTTTGCAGTTCATCCTGTTTTACACACTACTCATGCAAGTCTTACAGAGGCATGTGTTATTAATCAAAGGCAAATGTCTTCTCCTGAATTTCCTAGAGTGGTTAATGCAGTTCTGGTCTGTGAAGGAGGTGAGGCTTCTTCTCAGCTTTTGGAATCTATCTAAAAGCTCTGCTGGGCAAACAAAATGGGGCGAGTAGGCAATAAGGCAAAAGAGACCCTGAGGGCAGGGGTGGTTAATTTTTTTAATGGTCTTTGGTCCCTTTTTTTCTTTCCCAGCCTCACATTTAGAGGTAGAGCAATAGCTGTGCAGGGATACCATCCCTCAGATGGAGCCATCAACCCAGCCTGGTCCTGCACTTCTCTCTCTTAATTCTGCCTCATACAGAGGAATGCTCTGATATGCTTGACCTACAAAAAGACCCATGCTCTCCTGGACCAGGTCAAACAGCAGCGGGTCACGCCTAGACAGTGGGTCATGGAAAAACTTGGAGAGCTTTCATTCCCAGAGCTATAGGAAAATAAATCCCTTTTTGAGCAAATCAAGAGCAGTGCTACATCTGAAGTAAGATTTCTATAGAAAATAAAACCCTGTCATTGAAGAGAGTCACTTCCAAATCCAGTATCAGATTTCTAAATCAAAAGTTGTTAAAATATTGTGGTTACTTTTTGGAGATGATGCTTCAGGACTAATTTTATAATTCCTTTAATTTTTTAATTCCTTTTGTCTAAAATGTGCAATTCATGTCTACATTGTATACATACATATATGTTACAAACATGCGATATGCATTTGCTCTAAAATGATGCTCTAAATCATTCTCAATTCCTATGATAGCAATGGCATATAGACATACAGCTAAATTAGCATATTAGTGAATTTCAAAGGTACTGATTCTCAAAAAAGGAAGATACATTGTCACTCAATCCTACCCAGGTCAAACATGCTATATAAACACCAAATACAGTTTAAAAAATGAACCAGATGTCAGTAGTCTAATACTCCAGGTTCATGCATCTTTATTTCAATTGTCTAGGACTAAAAGCAAAAGGATACTCTATATAATTAAAAATAAATGGAGGTTATAATTGCTTAAAAGATTATAGCATAAAATTTGCATGAGTGATGTGCTTCAAAGTACAAGAGGGATTTGCTATACAGAATGTAATGTTGTTTTGCTTGTAGATGCAGCTTCCTTTCAGGCATATCAAGAAACAAGATCATTTAATGGTTTATTCATTCTATTTAACAGAATATATCCATGGCCCATCATCCACATATTCACCTGCTGTCAGCTGCTGTTGAGCTCTGTAATGAACATCTGTGGAAAGGGCAGAAAATGTACAAGAACCTCTGGCTATTTGCATTTAAGATATTTAGTTCTGTGTGAGAAGAATGACATGTAATCAACTAGACACATGGGTAAAAATAGCAGACTGCAATTCTGCCTACCATTTTTCTCTTCCCTTAGAAATGGTTACAAAATTCATGAATTATTTGCATTCTGACTTTGAGAACAACATGCAAATTTTATAGGGCAAAGAGTTAGATTCTCTCTGTCTTGCGTCTGAGGGGAAACTGGAGAAGGAAAATTCTTCTCAGTAGGCACCATGGGAACAGGGCCTGACCTGTACTGTCAGAAGATAAAGTCTTATTACAAAGTCAGTGATAGAGAGTGATGTCCAGAAAGCAGGGGCAACACCTTGATAAAGAAGCAAATTGAAAAAATAATGTAATAACCATTGGAGTTGTACTGTGTTGGTAATGGTCTCTCCTGAAGGAGGTAGAACACCTATTAAAATCTGCAAGAGATGTTGTGAGTGAACTCTCAGAGCATCCCTGATTGAAATGGGATTGAAGCTCTCTTAACTCCTTGCATTCATGTTGAAGCTGTCCTTGAAAATAATGGACTCAGCCCCACAAAGGCCCTGAGTGACTTTTGAGAGGCTGAGAGTGCTCCTGGCTCCCCTGTATGCCAGTGGTAGCTGGGATCCAAACCAGGCCCCAGGAAAACAGGAGGCAGTGAGTGGCAAGATCCTGTCTGTCAGTCCTGCTGTTGGAAGCTGAACAATAGGTAAGTCTGTTCTCAGACAAAATTCTCAGAGAAATTGCCAGGCATCCATTGATTAGGAAATTGTGAGGGTTTATTTTGTACCAATAGCAGTGTTATTTGCTATCATCCACTACAAGTTAGAAAACTGTATATTAAAGATTATTTACTGGAAACAACAGGAACATTTAGCTCTCACGTCATAGCAATATCTGGCCAAAGGAAATACATTCAAACTTTTCCAAATAATGCACAAAGATTCTTTAGTTGTTTCCCTTTAAAATTTCTTCTTGGCTTGGGAGTGGTATGCAGTAGATGGAAATAATGAAAAAGACACTAAGAAAGTGGTGTTTCATGAGCCAATTTGTAGGAGACCATATGACCTTGATGGTTGGAAAAGATTACAGTGGAAGCTTGTAAATATTAGGTGTAATTTCTCAAATACCTTTGAACCAGTCAAAGTGATGACTAAATCATTCTGAGAATCTGAAATAAAAATATAGCTATTACAAAGCATTTGTGGCTTTGCTAAGTAGGAGAAGTACCGGTGTGATCTGAGAGTTAAAAACACCATAAAAAGAGGTGGAATGGCCACCTTTCTTTACTCGTGTCAAAATGGCTTCATTTTTATATAGATTTGCAGTATACAGTGAAAATCAACAACATTTGAAAAACAGTTAAAATAATTCTCTCGTTAGTTGTAAAACCAGGTTACTGTGAGTGTTCCAGTAAAGAGACTCTACAGGCATGTGTGGAACAGCATGGACTGGAAAGGTCATTTTTAAAATGCACTGTTGCACTCTTACCAGTCCATGATCTGTAAATGGAAAAGTCAAAGTGCTTTTTGACATGGAATCAGGACAGCAGTGTCTCTTTTCCTTTTTGGTGTGATGCTGAGTGGAACTGAGTCATATTGAGCGTACTGAGGCGTACTGAGGAGAAAATGCCAAGAGGGAAGGGGACTGAAAGACATCATCTCACTCAAGATGTGATTTCTTTCCTTTAGAGACTCCATGCAGAGCATGAGAGCCTTGCATTTGGTCCCCATGTCATCTTCCCATGCACTGATGATCATATTCTGCTCACTTTTGAAGTATTGTCCCAATCTGAAGTATTTATTCTGCCTGGTGGCCTCCTGAGCCAGGCACAGCAGTCGCCAGGTCATGGGCATCCATGTCCCCTGCCTCAGTGCTCTGTGCTCAAAGGACACAGTTCCGTACATCCTCCTCCTGTCACATAAGCTGACAGACCAGACATATCCTTTACCATGTGAGAGGATAAGGTGCTGCCTGGTATGTTAGAAAAAAGATCTATAGAAGGTTGTGCAACATAGGAGGATAATCAGGAGAAAGAACTGAGGAATAGTTGCTTGCTACTGTGGCAAGTTGCAGAACCTGAGAAGAGCTGTTTGTCTGGATAAGAGAAGAAAAACATAGCCTAGACATTAACTATCTTATATGCAGGAAATGACCACAATTAAATAACAAGATCCTTTGTAATATGAGTAAGGTAACGCAAAAGGATCTGGATATAGAAGTGACTCACCCAGAAGCCCCATCAGATCAAGCAATTTAAACTTCAGATCCTAGCCTCAGAATGTTTTTGGCTACAAAAATGGAAAAGTTAGAGAAATGGCAAAAACTGTTAAAATTTTAGCTTCTGTAAACAACTTGATATCCAAGTTAACAAAATGTGCCTGCTAGCTTTGTTCCTAAACACAACTGCAAGCCAGAGCAAAGCTGGAATTTAGGGGGTTTTGAATCACTCTTCTGTCCCCAGCATAGCCCCTAGGACCCAGGCCCATATTCACAGCCCTGGGCTCAGAGGCCGAAGGAGGTAGAGCCTAAATAGTGTTCAGTGATACAAATATTTGCAAACTAAACCAGAAACAACCTGGTTTCAGATTAGTCTCTCAGACTGAGAAACCCTCAAGAGGAAAAAAAGCAACTCATATAGAAACAGGGACCATATTTGAGCCCCGGTGGTTCCTTTGGATGCTTTTCCTTTTATGAGCACAAAGGTCAGGAAGTCAGTCTGGATTCCAGCTGCTGATCATAGTGTCCATGCTCCCGTTGCTTCAGCTCAAACAATTTATACTGTCCCTGTCTGAGACTGCAATTGGTTTCTTGTCTGGGTTAGAAATCAGACATGAGCTGTGTGACTCATCTCCATCAAAGCTGTTCTACTCTCCATGACTTTTATGTTCAGTGCCTATGGAATTAACAGTCAGCTGCTAATGGAAAAAGAGTGATGCAGGCTGGCCTACTCCATGCACGGTGCTCCCCTTGCATACCCCATCACACCCTCCTTTTGTTTAAACATTTGTAGACTAAAACATCCTGTTGAGCCCTGTTCTGTGGGAGAACATACTTGTGAGACAAAGCAATGCTGTGGTCTACCAGGAGGTCTATGACTCTCTCAGTGAATTATTCACTACTTTGCTGTGGTCTACATGCCAGGTCACCCGTGTTCACAGCAGAGAATGAAGCATTATTCATTATCAAACCCATTCTAGGAGGTTGTTCCCCCCACCCCTGTTGCCCTTTCAGGTTTTAACAAGACATTGCATTCTTTCAGCCTTCCCCTGGGCAGCAGTTTTTTGCACTTGCAGAGGTACAGCAATAATAAGTAGAAAGCCGGAGCAGTTGTAAATTGTAGCAGTTAATGTCAAATTGATGGGGCAGTGATCAAATGAAGTTCATAACCACAGAACGCAACCTGGGGGTGGAATGCTGTTTCAAAGATTGCTAATGACAGGGTTATAAAATCATAAAATTTTTTTTTTCCACTGTGCAGGTTTGAAAGAATTTATTTGGCTGACCAAAGGTATTAACAGTGTTATGGTCAGACTTTTATAAGTTATTCAGCACAATTGCTAATCAATGAGGAAACTGTCCGGTATGTTTTGAACTGAGGGGACAACACCTACATTGTGTCTCTATTCTTGGACACCCAGAGCACACCTCTAATGATCTTTAGGTCCTCTAGTATATTGCTGTTTAATTAGAAACTGCTGATACCAAATGAGAGCAACAGTTGGCAAAAAAGAGTGGTTTTGGGGATTTCAGATCTGCCTTTAACCACCAGCATTTAAGAAACCAAAACAGTGGGCAAAGTCACAACGTTAGCACAAGGGAAAACATTTATAGCTCATCAAAGCTGGACAGTACACAGCTGTATCCCAGCTGTGCTTTCCAGCCACAGTGCTAGAATGTCTCAGAGAGGAGAAAAGAGGTTAGATCCACGAAAATAGCATAAGATAAATAGATGGAGAAATACTGAAGACATCCCATTGCAATTTACATATGGAAGTGAAAAATGAACAATGCAAATGAGACTTCTGCTTTTTTAGAAGGATCCTTCTGTATTTTCATATTTATTTATTTATTTATTTTTGTGGCTTCTACTGCAGTTATTGAGAGTAATCTGTCATATGATTTATTATACTCTCTTTACTCATTTGTGCTTAGCTTAGTCAAGAAAGAGCAAAGCCAGAAAAAGTACTTAGTTTGGAATTAATCTCTTTTCCCCTCATGGAAGAATGTGGAAAAGGGGAGAAATCAACTTGCAAAAGTTGCATTTAGTTGTAGAGGGGTTAGCATCCTCAGATTAACATGAAACCTCTAAGCTAGACAAATCTTGCCTTCCTTGCAGGAGATGCCAGCCTTGGTCATTCAGATGTGTCACCCAACTCCCTATAAGTCCACACCTCACAAAAACACGGCTGGTCTCTTTGCACTGTCACCATGTTTGGCAAAGATGCACCCTCAAAGCAATTTCTGGAATAATTCATTACATTCAGTTGTCTAACTTCTGATGTGATGGAGTACCATGCTAAACAGTAATTTTTCTTTCGCTTCCAGTTTTCCTGCTCCTTCCCTGTTTCTGACTTAGAGACTCTTCACAGCCGGGTTTCTGAAGGTGGGAGTCACCTAGTGTCTAGAAGCTGATGAAGTGCTGCTTCACCCTGCAGTCCCCATATAATTTTCTTCCCTGCTCCCAAAGGCTCGGGAGAACTAAAAATTCCTGATTTGCAGTTTGTAGCCCTTTGAACGGAATGATAATCATCTCACAAAACACACTCTTCAGAAATCTACCTTCCACTGTTGAGATTCAGGTCTTTAAAAGTTTCCAGGTCTTTAAAGCCTTTTAGGCAACTTCAGATGCTGTAGACATACCTTGTGGGCTTTGCATTGCCTAAGAAGTACTCCTGATAGCCTGTCAGGTCTGGAAGGTTCCTGTGCAAATCCCATCAAGTTGTTTTAAAGTTAGGTCTTCATATAAGGGAAGAAAAACCACAACGCCACTTTTCTTTGTTAGTATGTGCTATTAGACATCTGGCTGCCGTGTTGAGAGTGTAATACAGATGTTCTGCTGTGTAGGTCTACTTGCCTGATGGGTTGCCAGCAACCATTGACGTTTCCTGTCAAAAACAGATCATTGTGAGTTAGCAATAATCCAGGGCCAGAGGAAAGCAGTCGAATAGGAGTGAGTTAGGTGCCATCACTTGAAACAATATAATCAGTACTAAATTAGCTGTTGGTCTGTTGGCCAATTTGTACTGCGGATGCACTGTAGAAATGGACTTGAGAGAACCAGTATGTTGAGAGACACAGAGATCTGTAACCTGGTTGTGATTTTTGGGAACAGAGGGCAGCAGATTCATTCATTGCAAAACCTGGAGAATATTCTACTTCTGTTAAGAAATTTATACTTGGCAAAGAATGCTGGAGATCCACAACTTCGGTGGCAACAACAAGCTGCTTGCTGCCTGTTGCATCTTCCCATAAATTCTGCTACTGCTGGTGATGTTTTCACAATAGTGACCTCTGAAGTAGATTAAAATGTTGATGCAAGGATTAGCATTATGCTAGTAATTAATGTTCAATTGTTAATATTGCATTGAGATGAATTAGTGCAGGTCACTTAAAAAAGCTGTTGCTTTCATGGTGCTTGTAACTTCGGAGAACTTATATTAGCTCCCTGACATTTTCCTTTAGTGTTAATTATGCTAATGATTTTAATATGCTCAAAATGAAAGCTTAGATTCCTGGAACAAGAATAAGGTGCCGATATAGAAAGGCGAACAATTATGTTGAAGAATATAAATTGATAGTGTGGCATTACAAGCAACCCTGATGAAAATCCTAAAAAGCAAAGCAATTTCAAGGGAACATGCAGCCCCTGGCTTATACTGGATATAGAATGTCCGATTTTTGTAAGTTTGTTTCTCAAGGCAGGTCTTCAAGTTACAGTGTCTGCAGCTGACCTGTTTTTTCTTAAATGCTGTGCTTTGCGAATCATTTGGTAAGAATTTTATCAAGTAATCTGTCTCATGCTTTGTGAGCACAGAAATCTGGATTCTTGCAAACTATGAGTGAAAACCATTTCCTAGAGAACATTCTACTTATTCTTGGTTGCCTGGTGACAGGACTAGAGGCAATGGGCATGAATCAGAAAACACTTTTTCACTGTGAGAGCGATTGTGCATGGGCATAGTTTGCCCAGGGAGGTTGTGGAGTCTTCATCCTTGGGTATATTAAAAAGCTATCTGGATATGTTCCTGGGCGACCTGTTCTAGGTGTCCCTGCCTCTGCATGTGGGGTTGGGCCAGATGACCTCCAGAGGTCCCTTCCAGCCCCAACCTTTCCATGACTGTGGGATTCTTTTTCTTTAGGTCGGTTTCCAAGACCCCTTACTACAACAGTGTCCATACTAAAGTGCTAGCTGATGGAAGGCACCTGCTCATTTTATTAGAATCTCTTGTTTCTCTTCTTAAAAGAGCATGTGGAAAAGTTGCAGTAAGCCAAACTGTCCAGTCATATGACCTCCCTTTTTTCCCTGACCTCTTTACCTTTCAATCCTTCTTTGCTTGCACCAGCTTGTCACATTTTATTTTGAAATCCTAAAATATTCTGGAAAAGACCTATTTCTCAGATCATATTTGAAGAGCAGGTAGAACTGGATGCCTCTAGTCTGACCAGCTACTGCCAGAAGAGACAGTGATGTTACTAAATGCCACCCTGTTGGGCATATTCTTGAAGCCAAACCTCTTGGCTAATTAACTGCAGATTTTAAACCATTTTCGCTTGTCCCTTAAAAAAAAAAAAAACCAAACAAAAAAAAACCCCTAAAAATAATTAACATAGTCTTTTTGCAAAGGCATGTGATTCAGCTGCACTAAATTAGGGTCAGGTTTGTGCCTCCTAGTCATGTTACATCAGGAATCCCAGGGACAAACCCTCTTTTTTTTAGGGCTTAAAGGCTGTAAGAGCACTCATAGAGTTTAGCATGAGTAATGAAACTAAAGCTGTGTTAAAAAGTTTCCTCATGTTATTACTTGGCAGTTCATTAAGATATCCCCTGTTTACCTGCTGCAGCCGCCACACCAGGTTTAACTCTCCGCAGGAATCTGAAGGCATTTAGTGTGCAGAAGCTGTGAACTGCAATGACAAACAAAACACTTCTGTTCCGTGATTTTGTGAAAAGCAAGGTACTTAAACAGTCACTGAGAGCCTGCTCATCCCTTCCAGATTTCCCCCCAGGCAGATAGAAGTGTGGAACAGAAAAGCAGAAAAACAGATCTGATGATCTTTACTTATTGGCAAGCAGGGAAACACTGTGTGTTTCCTATTCTGCTCTTTGGGCTTTCTATGAAACCTTATAATCTCTTTTGGCTTGCTGAAGCAGATCAGAACTCATTTGCATTCTTGTGTTGTTCCATGAACCTCCAATGATGTCAGGTAAGAGCACTGTGTTTTAATTAAAATCTCAATTTTCAACTACATTTCACAGTTAAGACAAAGAGAGCAATTCTGTCCAGCTACATTGTTTTGCTAAGCTGTGTGAGTTCAGCTGTCTTGGTAATCACCTCTGAAGCAAAAAATCACAACTTCACTCCTGAAAAATGTGACTTTGAATACTTGAACAACCGATCTGTCGTACGGACCAGAAGTTCCCCCTTTGGAGGAAGCATCAAGTGTGTGAGAGCAGAAAATTATCCTGTGTTTAAAGATTTAAAAGCCCACAATAGCAGGCTGATAGAGTACACAGCAAAGTGATGTGTAATATCTAATAAATTGTCAACGAGTGTGTTACCATGTTATATGTTCTACTCATTCTGGTTGTTTAGGGCTTTATGAGCCCATCATAATAGGCACCCATGAGACCCTTTAGTAACTTTAGCATTAGACCAAGGTCCTCAATATCTAGGAAAACACTATCCACCTTGTTATACCAAGGGGCATAAGGTGCCAGTGCCAAGACCTGCAGCTGGTTTAACCGGTCACAGAAGCAGAGAAACCTTTCACAGAGCTACAAGAATTTGCACTTGCACAACCAGGGAGTAAAAACTCATCTGAGGTTGCACAGAAATTCTGTGGCCCAGCTGGGAACTGAATTCACCTCTTTGAATTGCAGGCTCAAGATCAGCCTTTTCACCTGCCTGCAGTGAGTATAAGTACTATTAAATATTTATTTTGCCCATTCACAAGCCATCACACTCTCAGTAAGGATGGTTGGCTGCACACACCAGTTCCAACTGGCCCTTCAGGAGCAGGCACAGTGAATGAGGATGTTTCCTGCTCAATAACTGTTCTTCCATCTTATTTGTCCGTTGTGGTTGACTGCTCCTTCAGACAAGGCTTTTCAACATTTTCACTGAGTTATAATAATAAAAAAAGAAAAAGCAGTTCTGGACTGCTTGCAACATTTAATTCACCTTGAATCATTTGGTTTCACTTTGGGACAAATAACCCAAGGGCCACATTCACAAGAGGAATGAGGTAATCTGGAGAAGCTGGTATGAAAGCTGTTCCTTCCTCCCATGCCCTAGATCTCAGTGCTGGACATTCACATCACATGTGAGAAATCTTGGATTTGATTCCCTTTTTGTCTGGTCCACAGCAGGAATTTTAACCCCAGACTGACCCACTCAGAACATACTGCAAGTTAAGCTGCAGTGTGTGCTGAGTAAGGGGTCTTATGGTTCTTCCATTGTGGCTGGACCACTTAACAATGAACATTTAAATACTTATTGGATAGGAAAAAATATACATCTCTCTAAGATGCTTATTAGGTCATTTGACAAAAGGAACTTCAGAATTTTAGTTGCTGCTTCAGTGAATGTTGATGAATATATGTGGAATCATGTCAACAAGAGAAAATAGATGAGCTATGTTACCCACTGCCCAGACCCCATTGCCAAGGAGCTGTCCTGAGAAGTGGTGCACTTAGTTATGTTTCTGACCTGGTGTTTGTCCTACCTACTGGGCAATACAGCTTTGGAGTGAGAGTGGGGGAAAGGACTGTTGGCTCCTCTCTGAAATTTATACTTTAGGAATGCAAATCAGAATTTGCACAAAAATTTTCATATCCAAAACTAGATTTTGTGGACAGACTAACTATTCAGCAACAAAAGCCATTATCCACTTACAGTTATACTATTGTTTTTGAAGTTTGGCAGAAAGCAGCAATGTCCACCAGAATGTAACACCATGAACTATCTCTCGCTCAGTGGTCAGTCAGGCAAAAAAAATGAAGCAACCATCACCCAAACTTGCTAGATATGGGTGACTGGGAAGGTGACTGTCAAATGTTGAAGGCTATATCTTCCATTTTATCCCCCTTACCTGCCCTTCCTGCCAGGGGACTCAGAAAAATGAGGTTTCTAGATCACTGTCTGCAGAGAATTCTTTAAACCCCCCCTTGGATAGGATTCAGTTTTTAACATTGTACTGAACCAACTGTTATTCTTCTGAACAAAGAAGAAAAAAAAAATCAAAAGCTTTCAACTAGGTCATGCTAGTATTATCATGAGTGAGTGTGAGTGGTATCATTTCACACATACTGCATCTCTCAATTAAGGAAAATGCCAGACTTCTGTTAGCAAGACAGCTGGTGGTACTCAGTGCCTAAATATAGTACTGTCATCACCTAGGAGCACAGCCAGAACACTTTAGTGGTTGGGACAACTGATATTTTGGTTTAACCAAAACAATTTTAATCATATGCTATTATTTTAAATAATCAGTGGACAAAATCAGTGAATGAATGTATTTTAAATATATTTTAGCCATTTTATTTATTGTCAATTTTCATCTAATATTCAGCTGATCTGTAAAGAAATTCCACATATTGTATACATTCGAGATAGAAAAAAAGAGCTAAGAAAATACAGCTGGAATTCAGCTGATTCACTGATTGTCTGTACATTAGACAGACTAAACTTTAGATGGTCTTTTTGTTGTGTGTACACTCCCTTGATCAGTGGGGCTTGGATCCTCTGGGGAGTGATTATTAGGGATGATTTCATTGCTAAGGAGAGGCAAAGGTACATCTATAGGTCATATTAAGTAAAGGCTGATCCAGTTCACCCCATATCTGATGAAACACTTTAATCTGCAATTACAGTTGGATTAGGTCCTAAATTCTGTCAGTTCTCAGAGAATTTATCTTCCTGAAAAAATCTTCCAGACTGAGGGAAAAAGTCTTCTGGATTCTCACCTCTCCTTCAATATCCCAGGCATTTTGCATTTTTATGTTAACATTCTTTGTATCTACTGTGAAACAAGCCAAAAAGTGATACACAACTGTGTGTTGCTAAGGATGAATGGCAACAGCTTTCTGCATATAATACTATTATAACTTTGAGGTCCATAAACCTGAGCCTGCCACGTTTACAAACATGGGCTGTGCTCATGTGTAGCTGAGGTACAGAAATGAAGTGTCTGTTTCTTTCCTGTTTCCAAAAAATACTGAGTTTAGATCTGGTTTAGCTGTAACTGAATAGATATTTTAAAATGTTTATTAGCAGTTTTATTGCTTTATTTCTACTGCCAGCTCTAAACAATAGGGGCCAGGAACACCAGCTTAGTTTGTACTTACATTAATACATTGTTGCCTGTGGACGTACATACAGAGGTACCTTATGCAGCCAGTGGATTAGAGGACAAGTCACAAGTAACTAGTCCTGTTACATGTTGAATGTAAGCTGGAAAATGGCAATGCGAGTTTTTATCAAAATGAACTGCCGTGTGGGAACCTCACTGCTTACCTCTGTGCTACCATTAACAATAGTTCTTTTCAACATCTATCCTCTTCTAGTACCTTCCTAAGAGTAATGAACAGTGTTTTTATATTGAGTTGAAATCTTTTTTTCGTTTTTTTTTGGTGATGATGTCATGTTTTCACCTGGGATAGAATTAATTTTCTTCTTAGTAGCTGATATAGTGCTTTGTTTTGGATTCAGTATGAGAATAATGTTGATATCACAGTGATGTTTTGGTTGTTGCTAAGTAGTGCTTACCCTGTCAAGGACTTTCCAGTTTCCCATGCTCTGCCATGGAGGACTCATACAAGAAGCTGAGCAGAAGCATGGCCAGGACAGCTGACCTCATCTGGCCAAAGGGATATTCCACACCATAGAATGCCATGTTCAGTATATAAACTGGGGAGAGCTGGCTGGAATGGTCAATCACTACTTGGTGGCAGGCTAGGTGGTGAGCAATTGGATTGTGCTCACTTTTTTTCCTTGGGTTAAGCTATTTCTCCCCCTTTTAATTCAATTATTACTAATATTATTGTTATTCATATTATTCATATTATATTTAATTTTTTCAATTATTAAACTGATCCTATCTCAATTAATTGGTTTTATTTATTCTCCTCCCCATCCCACTTTGAGGCAGGAAAGGCTGAGCAAGTGAATGTGTTGAATTGTTGCCATCTGGGATCAAAACACAACAGATAAAAGACAATGGGGTTGAACCTTAAGAGGGAGAGAAAAGCTTTTATGCATTGTATTTGTAAGGGCAATCTTTTTATCCATGAAGTCAAGTCAATCTAGGCAGCAGCAGTGCAAATTTCTATCTTGATCTCTTGGCCAATTTTCCCTTCAGTTTCCCTGCAGCCCTGACCCTGACAGGACTGCTTTGGACCCATACCTGGGTAAAGGCTCGCTCTGGCAGGACCACCAGCAGGTATGCCAGAGCTGATGTCTTATTTCAATCACTCCTTACCTCAGATGTTAACTAAGAGCTGCTGCACATCTAGCCACAGACTGCAGCAAACAGAGGTATGTGTATGCTTTTTTCTGTCGCTGTGGCTCACCACGCTGTTTGCATCCAGCCAAGAGGGCTCAGCTGAACAGGGGATATAAGGTTGTATTTTCCTGAAAGTGACAGCTGTCAGCACAGGTCCCATTCCTCGAAGCCTGGAGGAAACCACAGCTGTACCAAGTGTTGTAAGGGAAACAAAGTTCTTTTCGTCATGGATCTCTACCAGAGTTTTTCTCTGATCTGACTCATTACAAGGCTGTGTAGTAATAGAGCAAGGGAGAATGGCTTTAAGCTGAAAAGGGATAGGTTTAGATTATATACTAGGAAAAAAATATTTACTCAGAGGGTAGTGAGGCACTGGAACAGGCTGCCCAGAGAAGTTGTGGATGCCCCAGCCCTGGAAATGTTCAAGGCCAGGTTGGGTGGGGCTTCCAGCAACCGCATCTAGTGAAAGCTGCCCCTGCCTATGGTGGAGGAGCTGGTATTATAGGTGACCTTTAAGGTCCCTTACAACCCAAACCATTCTATTATTATATTATTCTATGAAAAATGGAAAATTAATAATAATCTGAAGGAAATTGTGTTTTCTGCCATCCCACTGTTGTTGTGCTGGTGTGAGTATGGAGTGTGCTGGAGGGAATGCTGGAGTGCTGAACTGTACACGCAGCTCCTGACACCTGGAAAGCACACAAAGAGCAAACCAAAGACCTTGGCATCTTCTTTTTTCCTCTGTTGCCGTTACAGCTGAAGGAGATCCTGGAAGACTTAATATCAGTGGTAAACAAGTTTTGCTTTTGGATTATTCACTTGCTTGAATAGTTTTCAGACAGACATTTATAACCAGGACAACTATCATATCCTTCTATATAAAAGCTTTTTATTCCCATTCATTCATTCTTTGTTCACTGAACAGTTTTCTATTTATTATTGCTTTAATAGTTTCATGTTTGTAGCAAAAACACAGTACTATTTGTAACTAACAATCTATCCTTTGAGTTATGTTACTAGCCTTACTATAACAAATAACTTTACACCTTTCGTCAGTAGATTATGATAGCCTTTCTCCTGTACTGGGTATTTTTTAATTTATTTAATGTTAATATTTTTATTTAAAAAAACCTTATTTTGAATACCACAGGAAGGTATAATTGGGAAGCATTAATTTATGCTTGAAAAATGTATTTAAATTTTTTTCTTTGAAATGAACACACACTGTGACCCAGTTTTTGTAAACAGAGAAAGAAATAAATACCAGATCTGAAAAAGTGGATTTAGCTAGATAGGTTTCTACCTTTTTAATTATTTTTCAAATGTAAGGAACAATTTCACCTATTTACATATTGCTAGAGGCTAAGGGGGATAAAAAAGCATTAATTCTGAGTTGAGTTCAGAGAGTTTGCTTGGTCAAAAATGAAGCCAAACATATTAATATACAGGCCTTCTCAAAGTCTCAGCAGCATCAGGAATATGTTTGAAAGAGGAGCTGGTCTGGTTTGTCAGTCTGGCAAGTAACAGTGGAAAAGTCCATCGTCTAACAACAAATATATGCTTAAACAGTCAGCCCTACAGCCATGAAGGGTCTGCACAGAAGTTCCAGCCACAAGGACCTGAACCCTTGTTGGCGCCTGGAGCCATGTTGGCTCTGCTAAGAAGAAAGGCAGACACAGAAATGCAGAGGTGAAATATCCTGCAAAGATGATTTTCCTGCATAATATTAAATTTGCTCAACATAAAATTTTACAAGCATATCCTTGACCACCCAAAAGTTGTAGTGATTAATCCCGAGATGTCCCCTGTCCTTTACATGATTGATTTTAAATGTTCATTTGCTCACTGTGATGTACTTTAGATTGCTAAACATAGCCACATGGAGTATGTTTGTAAAATAAATGTGTTGTCTAATATATATGCAATTTAAAGGCTTGCTTCTCTTGTTACAGTACAGCTCCAGACATAAACTACTTTTTTCAGGAAGTCAATGGTTAGATGAAGAAATATCTCCAAAGCTGAAAACAAAGAATGATTAATTAAACAACCTGAGACTTAACTGCAGACTTGTGTTTAGTTTACCAGACTGTAAAACACTTACCTTAGTAGGTACACAGAGAGGCATATCTTTGCAACTGATTTTTTGGTGGATAATTGATTAACTTTTGTAGCAATGGCCTCTTTAAATACCAGAGAAAGCACCTCATCAAATGGATGTAATTTATTTCACAGGGAGGGGGAAAAGCTTTGGTGCGTTTTCCAAGAAAAATTCCAAGGCTTACATGAATATGTTCACCTAGCAGCCACACTGACATGAATCGATATATAAATCCACATGTGTAAGAAAACTATGTGTAGTAAAAGTAGCAACTCTGAGCTATTAAGACATCTCAGTATGTCTTTATATAAAAGCGTTAAAGAGCTGCACAGGGAGTCATTATAGTGTATTATGTCAGGACCTTATTTACTCAATATGTAGAAGTTGACACTGACACTGTCAGCTGTGATGCAAAATGCTTGGAGACTCTTTTCACAGGACAGGCATTTCCAAAGAGTTCAGCACCCACCAGTTCCCATGTAGGCAGCTAAATGAGGTGATGAAACTTTAAATGCTCTCAGCTTTCATGGGAGCCTAAGTCTTTTGAAAAAATCCAGCTTTCCCTGGAGTAGCCATACTGTCTGCCTTGAGTTCCTTAAGGGGTCATGAGGGGGACCAAGTCAGACACTGGTGGCCTGTGAAGGTGTCTGCTCAGGAGAGGCTCTTCTGTACCCTCAGGGAATGTCTAAACTGTGCTGAAGGAACATCTCTGCTCCATCTGTAACATCCATGCCATAGCTTGAAGTTAAAGAGCTAAATTAAAAAAAACAACCAAACAAACAAAAAAACCCCAAAAAAACCCCAACAAAACAAAACAAAAAAACCCCCAAAAACTAAGTATTGTCTACTCTAGAAATGTCTTTCAGATCATAAGATAGCACTACATTAACTGTGTGAACATGGTATCTGCCACAGCAGACTCTTATTCTGAATTTTCTTATTCAAACATCCTATTTCAGTGCACATGAAAGCCAGCATAATTCACAGAATACTTTTATACCCTAGTAATTTTATTTTAAAAAGATGCAAACAAAACAATGCGTTAGATTACATTCTGAAACTGTTGTTCAGATGTTTTATGCCATTACTTCAGCAATAAAAGGAACATTAAACTCCTGAGGCCAGACTGTGTCTAGCTATTTTTGGCACCTCTGGCAGGCTGGAGTGGAGCTGAAGCACCTGGTTGCTGGGAGCAGTTCAGAAAGCCTGTCCCCCACCACTGAGCTGGCCCCCTCACTCCAGACCTGCATGTCCCTCTAGGGTTGCAAATATCCCTGTCATTGCAGGAGATTGGCTTTGTTCGTGTTTTTGGACAGAAGGAAAAGTCATCAAGGGCTGTCAGACACAAAGACAGCATCAATTACATTGCAAGGTGGGGCAGGTACCTGGGAATCATGGCTGTACTGCTTACCCTCTTCTCCAAGTCCTCCTCAGGCACCAGCTGATGGCTACTGCCTTACTGCTGGAGGCAGGACAGCAGGTTGGGCAGGCCAGCTGTCTCTCTGTGAATGCACACTCTGGTTTCCACGACCCAGATAGATGAGTGAAGGGTCCCTAAATGCCATGCAACTCTCTTGAGAGGCCAGTCTGCCAGGCCTGCCAAAAGTCTCTGAGAGCTCGGTGCCTCTCACTTCTTGCCTTTTTTATGGCATGCTCAGCAGTGCAGGGGGCTTTCCAAAAACAAGGGTATGACTTTTCCCCTCCACATCCAGGTGACCCTCCCCGAGGTCAGCAGAGTCTCCTGGTCAGCAGCCAGTTCAAATGCTGTTTCAGAGTTCATTAAGTTCATATTTCCTCCTGTCAAGTGCTTCACCTATTCACCTGTTTTCCCATCAGAAGCCATGGTGACAAAAATTCCTCCTATGCTGTGCGCAGGTAGATACCTGCTGTCTAGAGTAAACTCCAAATTTTGGATCCCAAGTGGACAAAAAAAATTATATGGAGTCTTGACTTGTTTGCATAAGCTGCAGAGGAAACATCACTATGTCTACTGCTTCTGTTGGCTGCATCTAAGTATTTCTGCGCACACCACAGAAACATTAAATAGCTCTTTGGTACCAATGTGTAATGAAGTCCCAGTGACACTCTTAATTTTGGGACTTTATATCATCTATATTCTGTACTTTGCAACTTCAGGGGTCTTTTTCTACAATTTCAGGGGCATGTGTAATAGAAAAATACTGTGTCTGACTGATTTGAGCAATAGGTGTGTGATCTGATGCATCTTTCTCCTGTTTAATAGGAAATAAAGTTGAGGTAGTTTTTTAGTATGGTATATTATGATATTATTTCATTACAGTCCATTGCAGACATTATTCTGTATTCCTTCCAAAAAGCCATAGAAAGGTTTGAGCCCCTAAAAATTAACTGTAAGTTACACAGAGAGAAATGGATCTTCTATAGGCAAAATATAGAGAAACCCAGGAATGATGACTTGGAAAAAGAATAATCAAAAAAGGTTAAACATTTTATTCCTTCTCAAGCTCTTTCATCTTAACTGACATCCTAAGAAATGGGCAATCTGAACACTATGATTTATTACCTTGAAAGTTTTAGGACTCGCCTTTTTTTTTTTTTTTAAAAAAAAAAAAAGCTTTGTCAGATTTTAAACTTCCATGAGATTCTACTTTGAGTCCTTTGAGAATTAATAAGCAAAAGGTTGCAGTTGCAGACAGAAACACATTTTTCATGCTTCCCTCCCTCCCAGTGACTTGTTTTCCACGTTCAGCCTCTGCAGAATGAGAAGAGAAAAAAATGCAGCCAGCAATGTCGGCTCATGTTATTATTCTATATGCAGAAATGCCTTAGCCAGCATTTATATGAAGCTTTCTAGAGTGTAATAAAAAATCCAAGAACTATTGAATTCCTTATGACTTCCTTATTTTACTTGGTTATTTTCCCAAGTTCAGACAAAAGGATGAGATACATCTGACTTATGCTGAACTACATAAAACTGAAGTTTCTCATTAAGCTATTTTCCTAAGTTGTCCCCACAGTCCCCTCTCCCCACAGATGGAGATAAACAACCCAGATGGTGATCTGTTCCCTTGTTGGACTACTGGGCTGACTTGCATTGTAGAAGGGCCATCTCTGCACTTCATGCAAAGAAGCATCTATCTGACCAGCCTAACTTTTGAATGGCTAAATTTTGGTCTGATTGATTCTCCTGTAAGTTTAGCTTTCCATTTAGAAAAGCTCAGGGGACAGAGTACCTGAAAAGCACCCCCTCTCTCACGGATTTCCAAGGAGATGGCCACTAAGGTGTTTCCTACCTGCCAGCATGGTTTTTCCTAGTCATGATGGCCATCATGGTATTGCCTGCTTATTTACACAGAAATACAGTTCATATATATAAACATAGACATACATATATACACATACATATACATATATAAAAGATCTCATAAAATACAGAAAATAAACAAGCAAAAAATCCATGAATAAATGGTGAATAAAAAAAACATGAAAGAATTACATTGGTCACTACTCTGTAATTCATGAAGTCACTGTACAAATGAGTTGAAACAAATTTCCTGGTATGAATAAATCCCCGAAGTCTCATGAATTTTGGTATGAATGTTACCAAGTGCCTTAAACTTCAGATGGGAAGTGAATTAATCATTCTTCCTTATTTTCTTGTTGACAAAGTCTTCCTTCTCATCCAATCAAAGTGGGGGCTACACAGTGGGTTATTAGGTGTGCTCAGTCAATGTTGAGTAGCATCCATCAAACGAGAGTTTGTCACAGAAAATATTTGCTGGATCCTTGACTATGCAGAATGCATTAGAATGAAATCAGAATTTATTTGCAAGTGATTCACTGGCTTCAGGAATGTCTGCATTTATGAGTGGTTTAACCATCTCCACGCGCAGTCATGGTTTATAACAAGAACATCTGTCATTTAATTAAAAAGTGGAAATAGGAATTAGCTACATAGATTTGATCAAGTCACATGTATTTTAGTAAGGTACTAGTACAGACGACAGTACATTGTTGAAGCATGTAACTTATCTGAGGAACATGGACAAACTATGACATTATTACTGCTTCTAATATGACCAAATTCTGCAGTCCTCAAAAGTGCACACTGTGCATTAAAGCTCAAGAAAACTTCATGTATCTTTTTGTTGGTATGAGACGGGGTAAGAACAGACCCATATGTGTACTTTTGTGTTTATGCATGTTAATTACTATATATGTATATTTACTTTTATTGCTTTGTATGGTATATTCCAGTACATTACAGTAAGTGTATTATTTTATGGTAATCTATCTTCCCTGACTGCATAGCATTTTTCTTCATTATCTGAGACTGCACTGAATGACACATATTTTCTGGATGGTGAACGTGGTGTTTGCATAGTCTGAATGCATCTAGTGCAGATTTTGTCCTACCTGCAGGGTAACCTGAGATGAAATGTGGAGAAATGTCTTTCCCAAAGCAAGCCAGGTGAGAAAGTGGAGGAAATGGCTTCATTCTCTTCCTCTCTTTTATAATATTTGCTCACCATTTGGAAGTTGCAAAGTGGTGTAACTATACATTTTTTCACATGATACCTTCAGGTCTTTTTCTACAGTTACTATAACAATATCATTGATGTTATTGATAAATTTGTGTAAACCAACTCTTGCTCTGATAATAGAGGACGGGTGATCCAGTTCCTGATGGCTACCACTTGTCTATGCATGAATGCCAGCTTGTGCAAGCACTTTCCCTATGCAATCAGGCATTTATAGGTCTGGGCTCACCTTTGGATAGTTGGGGAAGGCACCTACTATCTGATGGCATGATCAGGACCCAGAGCACAACTGAGACGCTGTGAGATGAGCATTAGTTCTTCAGTTAGAGTGTAATTACATAGCTGGTTTGTGATGGAAATCACTGGTTATACTGAAGGGTCCTGCGGCCACTTGGGACCACATTCATACGGTTTAATTCTGTGCATATCCAGCCTCCCAAAGTCTCTTTTCTCAGGTGGATTATTTGAAGAACATTACATGCCCACAGCATGTGCATGTTCCATATAATGGAAAAATGAACATCCTCAGAGTAGTTATATGGAGGGTCAAAATCCCCGTTGGCACAGCTCCACAGAGTCATTAGTGTTGCAACAGTGGGGGAGCTGACCCCAGCCCTTGTTTTAGTGAGTTGGCAGTCCTCCTCACCATGAGGACATTCCAGCGCTTCCAGGGATATGAATTTGGAACAAAGAGTTATTTCAATGGCACAAGGTTGACAATTGTTTGGTTTTTAAAGAGTTACCATGTATTGTTAAAATGGTATCTTGCCTTAATGTGAAATCTTGATATGGTAATATCTTATGATCTATTAATCTGGGAAGAAAATGTAAACCAAAAGAAAATAAACACAAACAGTGATTAAACCGCAAGCATTCCTCAGAGTAAATGATAATATAATTAAACTTTAATTCCACAATGCAGATGTTTTTAGTGTATAATTGAAATTGTGTAAGATGCTTTGGCAATATGTTTAACATTAACTTAAAGCAAGTAATTTTAGGAACCAGGATCTAATCTTTCTCTTATTGACATCACTTGTGCAGCTTCCACAGGCTGTGTCTATACTACAGCTTCTTTGTGATGTACTTCAAAGATCGGTTCCTGGAGAGTTGCCCTCTGTGTCCTGTCTCCACTCTGGATGTACATGGGCCTGTATGCCATTCCTCTCCAAAGCTGAGCTTCCTTCACATGAAACCGAAGAATACAGGGAGCATGAGGAGCTGCAAGGCGATGGGCTGGGAAAGTCAGGGAGACAAGCACTAGGAGGCTGCCCAGCACACCTTCCCACAGCTGGCATCCCCTTCTGGGGACATAAGTGGCCACATTGTGTTGAGCCAGCTCTCTTGTCTCTCTCTGATCTCAGCTGAAAGTGTTTGCTTGGGAGGGGTATAAAAAAAGGGCAAACGTAGTATTGCTCCCTCAGAACATCCTCCTGTGTGTCTTCAGCCTTTAGGTTTGGGTCTTTGGATCTTCTACCTTCAACTGATACATCAGTATTCCTTCCTGCTGCATATTTGTCTGGGAACCAGAACTCTGGCAGTTCTTGCTAGGAAGAACCAAAGTTTTTGCTTCACGTCTTCAGCTAATCAACAGAAACTCCCAAATTTAACGAGACCAGGTGACAGTTTAAATCTTTATTTACCTTGCTCCCTCCAGAAAGCTTTCTGGATATCTTAGCCAAGGGAAATACTTTCATGGCCTACTCTTCACATGCCCATGTTGCCAGCTCAAGTTGTGCTCCCATGCCATTCTCAGGGCAGTGGAAATCAGGCAGGACACTCATCCCATGGGCACTGCTGCACACCTGAGACCCAGCAATGAACATATATTGGGCTGATTTGCCTGTCATGCCCTAGCTCCAGATGATGGCCTGAGCCCTTATGAAGCACATAGTCTTAGGATGAACGAAGGTACCTGGCAGACCTGTACCTGCTGTGACTACACTGCAGGTAGCCTTGTGCTTGCCTATCTAATTAAGAATAAAATAGAGTAGAATACACATTAGTGTTAAGTGAAGCAAGACAGGGAAAACAGGAGACAGGCCTTCACTGAAGAACTCTAAGGACTGACTACCTTAACCACTGCAATTGAGAGCCACCAACAGTGACAGACAGCACTGCTAATGAAACAGCATCAGTTCCATAGTATTGCATGACAGTATAAACATAAATAATAAATTTAGAATTATGCATGAATATATAAATGATAAAAGGAACATCTAATGGCTCTTTGCTGTCCTCTTGAATGGGGCTCTGCGGGAAAACTGGGAATTTGGGAATTAGTGCAGGTTGTGGGGTGGTTAAACTGTGGTTCTTGGAGCAGCAAACAGTTTCATTTTTGGTTTTAGGAGTTCAACAAGAACTGTCCAGAGGATGGGGCAAAATTCTGTGTTAAAGAGTCTGAAAATGCACTTAGGTAAATAAACCAGTGTTTCCATCTTGCAGTATCAGCACCAGAGTACTTCAAAACAGCCATCATTTCACACTCCTGCTGGACAGTTCTGGGCTTTGCAAGCACATTTGCCCCATTTGGAGCAGTGTATCTTTGTGCTGGTGCTTTAGAAAAGAATCAGAATGATGTGAGACATCCCAGTCCAATCGAGTCATTGCAATGGGGCAAAAGTGACTGTTCAAACAAAAAAGGATTAAATAGTTCAGCTGATCACTCCCATTGTATTAGGTGTAGGCACCAGTTGCTATGGTAGTAGAGGAAACGATGTCAAATTATGGTGTTTTTTTTTTTTTTTTTTTTAAATCTGCATAATTCTTCTGTATTTCAGCAACACAGAGTGATTTTATAGTTAGTGCCAGGCATGTATTGGATGCATTTTGTTCTTTAGCTGAGTAGCATCCTGATTAAGCTTTGTTTTAGATTGACTGAGGATTTCATTGGATATTTCATTTTTTATTAATTTCTGCATTTTAAATGGCCAAATTTTGAAATATAAAATATATTTTTAAAATATAAAGTATTTTACTCATTGCCATTTTGACTCATTCAAAACATCCATGGAATAAGATCTGATTTACAAAAGCTGCCAAAATCTGAATTTTTACAGTGACTGTTTTAGCTAATCAAAGAATTGAAGAAATTAATTCAGCCATCTGCATTTTTGAGCTCAGTTAATTTCTTCAGTCTTTGCTAAAATGCTCTTCTCAGAGAGTTCATTCTAAGTTGTTGTAAAGATATTCTCATCTTCAGGGATTTGCAGGAATCAGTCCAACATGTATGTTTTTATGATTTTTATTTATAATTGATATCTTATAGTCATTTACCTTTTGCTGCCTCCCACTTTACATAATGGTTATTAGACTCCCACTGAGAAATGGACTCTTAGAAACAACATACAGAAAATAAGGAAGGAGGGCCAGCAACATAATGCTTGAAGACAACAGTGGTGAGGATGCTGAAAAAGAAATCAGCCAGATAGGAAACAGGGGGATTTGGAGGTCAGCAGAGTGGGAGTGAGCAGGAAATGGAGGGAGGAACTGAGTGTCAGAAGCAGCTGATAGATTCATTGCCTGGCATTTTCTTAGGGTAGTACTTCCTCTGCTGTTATCAACAGCAGAGGCTGCTTTGCCTTGAGTCTTAAACCTCCTGTCTGTGTACCTGACACACCCTGCCCAGTGACTCTCACATACATTCCTTCCTCACATCTTAAAGAGGCAAAAGTCGTCATTGCTCTACAATGTGGATGTAAAAACATCAGGGAGAAAAGGAGGAGGAGCACTTGCTTCACTAAGCGACTTCTAGAAAATTCATGTATTTCCTGAAATCAGACCTGTTTATAACCAGCATTGGCTATCTGAATTTAAATTTCCTTCTTAATATATCATTAGATCAAAAATATTATGACTCTTTCTGAAAAAGAGAAATGGTGAAGGTATATCCATGGGCCACTTCACAAAAAATCTTGAAGATTTTTCACATTTCAGAGAAATTAGGTTTATTTTAAAACCAGCTTTGAAAGAATCTAATTTATTAAAACATAACAATGAACAAAGAGTTGAATAAATAAAGTGAAGGGATGTTTTAGAACAATGATTAATTTGCTGAAACTGGTCATCTGATAATGGGTAGAAAATGAAAAGTAAGTTTTCAATTTTGCAACATAAACACGGTTTGTTCATATTTCATGCACACAGAAAATACATACAATAGGTGACAACCAACATGTTTTTTTGACTGTATTTCCTCAATTAATTTTCAGGAGCTGCTTGCACTGGATCTCATTAGTAGTCTTCCTCACTGTTCACTCTAGGATACACAAGCCACAACATTTTCTCACAGCTGGTCAAAGGGAGAATTCATAGGCTTATGCAATATTTGTGGACAATGTATGAAGATCGGCTGTAGAACTGTATGTGCTGAACTAAAAGAAGCACTAAAAAAACCTTAGAGCAACTGATACCACACTTGTAAATATAGTCTTAATATTGATTTCCCTCCATACCCTTCACAAAGTTGTATTGAAGACAGTGCCCAGCCTGGGATGGACACACTAGGACCTGGTTCTATGCTAGACAGATCTTTCTTCTACCTCAAACTCTGATGGTGGCCTTTTTAATGACAAAAATTTAATCAATTACTTATTTTTTCAAATGAATGGTTTTTAAAAAGCCTTTGTAGCCCATTTACAAATCCCTCTGATTCTGACAGGACATGGCTTGAGGACCCCCTTTTCTTTCTGTGCTGTCCCTGGTCCCTACTCCCTAGTGTTTTCCCCCAGGGTCCACTGTTTTCCAGTGCTGATATTAAGCAATATATAAATGTATAAAAGATGACCCAGACATCTAATCCTGTGAAAATGTTCCCAGGTTAACTTGGCAAAATGTATTTTGCATAAGGGCATGTTCATTTGCATTTCTTTTATTACCTTTTAAAATTTGTTCTTAGTAGAAACCAACAGCAGCTATTCCACTTTCTTTGCTAGGAGACTGCTGGAAATGTGATTGCTTCAGAATGACTGCTTACACTTCTAATGCATTGTCACAAACTCAGCTTTCTTTTAATCCTCTGCAGTTACTGGGTGTTCCAAAACTTACTGTAAATGATGAAGAATACTGAAGAGGTCCTTGTTTGGCCCTTAAAAACTTATACATGTGAATCATCTAATTTTGCAGTTAGCAAATCTTCATTTGGAATTTGCTGTTTAGGATCCTCTTTAGAAATGGTTATAGTGGTATGCAAAATATTTTATCATACATATAAATCTGTCTCTTCCCCAACCACAGGGCCAGAAATATTTAAATACTTCTGGCTTCTTGTACTAAAACCATTGTTAGGTTTTCTTTTATTTTAGTTATGCTTGAATTTATTTGTCCTTAATCTCATTTTTCCTAGAGATATTATCATGTTCTGTTTCCTGCCTTATTGACTTCCCACTCTACATGACATTTGATGCTGTTTACTTTCTTGGTTTTCCATTTGTTTTTATAATTTTGATTAGATTTTTTTTTCTTCTAAGTTATTATTATTTTTTAGAAAAGCAGTGCAGAACATTGTCTCTTTCAATGGCAGGTTTTTGGTACTCGAGTGTTCTTTAATTCTCAATTAGCATGTGTATTTTTTATCTCTAAAAGAAAATGTGGGCTTGATGACAGAGGTAGCATTTTAAGATTCAAGGCCATGTGATCAGACTAGAGAATCAGAAAGAGAATCACACTTTGGCGTTGAAAGAAGTGGGAAAATTGAGGAGTACTGCACTTAGATCATGAATACAGAGTTGCATATTCGTTCCCTGAGCTTGCATGGATAATATTCCTCTACAGCTGTTGTAGTAAAGGAGGCTGAGCCCGGTCCAGGAACTTGCTTGGCTGCACTGCTTTAAACTGTAGCTTGTCAGTAAATGCTTTGTTACCTCTTCCATCGGCCTGTGCAAAGTGCTTGAGTGCATTTTGCCCTTTATCTTATTCCCTTTCCCTTTGCAATTAAGTGCTGATGATATTACCCTGAAAACAGCATTTTTTACCTTTCAAGAAGGAACAACATTGATCTTGGGAGGCTGGATAACTACTGCATCATTTTTCTCAGCAGTGTCCCAGGAATAACTGAATAGAAAGTCATGACACCAAATTAAAATGGCAATTGCCAAGTCCAGCGCAGATGAGGGACTTGGTGTCCCTTGGTATCCTGCAAGGTTCTTTTATAGGTCTTCTTGTCACAGAATGCTGTGGATGATAAGATTATAGACCTGTACAAAAAGGGATTTGATGGGTTCATTGAATACAAGTCTAGTGAGGGATATTAGATAGAAAGAAACCATTTCTGATTCACAAAGAGTCTGAACGCTGGGAATATTACAGAGAAAGCACCATTTTCTGCTTCACCTAGCTGTGTCCTCTTTCCTGGTTATCCACTGCTAGGCACGTTTGGAGGCTCATGCTGGAGTAAATGGACTTTTGGTCTGACCCACAAGGCTGCCTTCTGCAATTAATCCTATTTGAGTCAACAGAAGTAGTCAAATAATTTGGACTGGCAGCGAGGCTTGACCAGTGTGGGGTTTTGTTGATGTATTTATATTCTGATAAACCAAGTCTGAAATGAAAGAATAAAGGAAACACAATAACTCTTCCCCTGGTTCTTCTTATTGTGGTTTCATTCCTTTGTTTCTTGATGTGGATTCCAGAAAATTAATTGAGCATTAAGACCTAAAGAGCAGTACTTTTGGGGCTGATTATTGCATGCCTCAGCTGCTATAATAAGGTATGAGTTAATGACTTTAACCACCTGAAAAGTGCAACAATTTCCCTGTAGATTCAGTTCCTGGAGTTACTCATTGCCTGATCACTTTGTCTGTAGCTCAAGAAAGAGCAGTCATTGAAAAAGCAGTTGCATTAAGAAAAGTGCTAAATAAAAAAAAAAATTTAAAATAAATCCAGATTCTTGTACTTCCTGGTCATTATTGTCCTGTGCATGACATATCTGGCATTGAGTCAGCACACTGTGTTCATGCCTGAAGTTTAGAAGCTGCTTCATAACTAAATGGAAATCTGTGACCAATCTATAAAGTCAGCCAGGCCTGTATCTGGCAGCATCACACACTGTAATATTGGTGTTAGATCAGGCTGGTATTGAGTTGGATTTTGAGCATACTGTCTGTGTTCTTCTTGTAGGTCAGTCAGTGCTATCAGTAACTTTTCCTCTCAGCTTCATTTGCAGGAAATGAGTAAAAATCCTGCCTGCTTTGAGTGCTTTTCTGCTTTCCACAAGACAGAAAAAAAAGGTAAGCTGAAATTCAGTGCCCCTCAGGTTCCTGGAACCCTGCATCCCCTACATAGGAGAGCTACGTGGTTTTTCTCATACAGACAGCTGCATCTGTAAAATTTTGAGTGACTGTCCAGTGAAAATTTCAAGGTTGTACAGGAACATGCAAGAAACTTGAGGAACTGAAAGACTTACTTTCGGGTTTCAACATCTTCAAGGCAAAGTCCACCCTTTCTCCTGTATTTTCACAATGCTTTGGGCAATTGTGCCTGCTCCTCATTGGAAACTGTGCCTGATGTAATACTGTCTGTGTTTATTAATAGCAATAGCAACAAAAGGTGGAAGCTAATGGAGACAAAGGATGGTGAATTGCAGTAATTTATGTTCTTTTCCTAGCTTTGTCATGCACTTGATATGTGACCTTGAAGAAGTTATTTAATCTCTTTCTGGTTTAGTGTTTCTCTGGAGAAGTAGGATAACAGTGCTTAGCACAGGTGTCTGGAGGCTTAATTCCGAAGTGGCTGTGAAGCCCTCCAGTCTCCACAGAGGATCTGTGTTCTGCACATGGTGCAGATGATTGTCCTTGTGTCAGAGGATCTGCAGAGAACGTGAACGGGTCATCAAAACAAGAACTCTCATGAGTTCTCATGAAAAATTTCAGACTGACCTTTACTGCCACCTTCCTAAAGCTTGGAGACAGATAAGGCAAAATAAGGGAACTCCTGTCTGAAGCAACATCACAACAGGAAATATTTCCCTTAAGTAAACAAAACTTGAAGCAGAATGGAAGAAAGAGCCAGCCTGGCTATTGTGATTGCTAAGAACCTAAATAGCCCCTGCTTCGCATGAGTGGTCTCTGTGCCATGGTCATGGCTCTCAGCCTTCAGCAAGGGCTGAAATGAAAACACCAATTGGCCTTGACCCAGGCATTCCCAGCCATGCCAGGCCCCTCCCCTGCTGATGGCTGTGAAGGCAACTCCTTTGGTGGCAGCAGGGCCGGGGAGTCAGCTGGTGAGCTCCTGGGAGGCAGCGCAGCCACCAGGCCCTGTTATCTCCCAAGGCATGCCTGCGAAGGAGCTGTCTGGGGATGTGAATTACAGTGCAAGGCTGAATCCCCCTTGTTCTGTGCGCGACATGGCAGTGGTGAGAAGCACCACCTCCTCTAGGAAGGAATGAGTGGAGCTGGGGTCCTGACAGTGAGGGATTAAACCAATAACAGACTTGGATGTGATACAATGCAAACCTCCTTCTTCCCGTAACAAATCTGCAGCTCTGAGGATCTTGTTTTAAAGTACCTCTGGGAGATACCACCCTTCCTTTCTCTGGGCTTATCCTTGTTGCAAAGCCCAGCTGTGCTGTGCCATGTGGACCTGCCTTTCTGGCATGCAGAGCTATACGTTTCCCAATGAACTCCTAAATCATGTCACCACTGTAAATTTTCTTTTATTGCTTTTAAAAAATTTTATTGCTGCAGCCCTATCCTTTCAGTTGGAGGCTTTTGCTCAAAGATATCACTCTGCAACCCTCAGGGAGTTGTGGTTCCTTCTCTGAAGTGCACAGACCCCAGAGTCCATGTTTCATTTATGGACATTCCCTCCTGAGTACATCAAGCAAAGATCTGCCAGAAATGCCCATATGAACATGTGCCCATACGAGTAAAAAAATGTCACTAGATTAAGGGAGCACCATACCCTATTAAAATGCTTCACTTGCTTTCTGAGATTAATATTAACAAGGAGATGCTTAACCTTTATTTCAACTAAATGCAAGCTCTAACATTAGGGGATTTTACAGTTTTAAGACCTTTCTTGTCCAGTTTTAGTTTTTGAATCAATGTCTAGAGTTTATCTCTTCAGAGATCCAGGGGAGCACCAATGTGCTTTGTATATCGAACAAGTCAGCAAAGACACAAAAGAAACACAAGTGGCAGCAATTAGCCACTTGTGTATGGTGAAAAACTTCACATTTTGTTTAGCTTTTTCATAGTATCCCCTGTCAAAAACGCTGCTGAATGGGTATGGCTTGGTAAATGTGATGAAAGACTTTCAGCATTTTATAACATTTAGCATGGCTTTCAGGGGAGTGAAACAGGCCACAGAAGGCATTTTCAGCTGTGGCATGTCACCACTGGGTGCACTGGCATTTCATTTCACTGACATGCATGCTATGTGCTGTTGAAATTCTACAAATTTCACTGGGGTTTTTTTTGGCACATAATCTCTTGGTGACAGTAAACATGGCATATGAGGGAATCCAGATCAGAAGTTGTTCGTGCATTGCTTTACATCGCCCCAAACTTACTGGGTATGCTTTGCAAACTGCAAGGAGAGAAAAAATCACTCTTTAAAAATCTACTTCTAACTGGTTTGTTTTTCAGTAATGACAAACCAGGATGTAATTTCAGTTTTGTGATTTTAGGCAATGAGTTATTTAATCACTACAGTTGAAGGAATACACATCAGAATAAGAATCTGATCATTCAGAAAAGAGAGTCAAAATAAATGTGCTGATTTGTTATCTGGGGGAGTAACATTTCAGCTATTTATGATCCAAAATGAACTGAACAAGTAAAGTCTGAGACTTTCATATGAACAAGGTAGCTATTTCAAGAAAGCAATGCTCTACCCTATATCAACCCTGATATATTTTCTTGCTTTTACTTTTATCACATTTGTCTCAAAATCTATTTAATAAAATTGCATTAAAGAGTTCTGTTTATCATTAATAAAAAGAAATAAAATTAGAAGTTTAAGTGACAATAAAGCTGTGTGTCTACTGAATGGTGTATAAGTGACTAGAAGTTTTCCTGCAAGACTACCTGACCTTAAACTGAGTAAAGCAGAAAAGTTCCAGCTTTATTGAATATTCCCATCAAGGACTCCTTAAGCCCTAAAATCATTCTGCCTCTGGACATCAACCATCCTTAATGTGTGGGAAATGAAGAGAGCATAACCATGAGAACTGAGTAAAAGCTCATAGAATTAGGTCATTAGGTGTCATCCTCATTAGGTCTCACTTATGCAAACCAGAATTTCAAAATTAGTGTATGAACTTTGAGATGACCACTCTTTCCTTTTTTCCAAAAGCCCTGTTTGGGCTCCACCAGTGATGGTATTAAACAGATGTTTTTCTCTGATCAGTGAATAGTCTTCCTATCTCTTTAGGAAAGAAAGAGGCTCCTTTGCTTTGGGACAAGACATTTCCAGCCTATTTCAAGGTTTGAAAAGTCATCAAACTCCTGAATACTTTGTTGAATCTGAATATGTTCTCCTGGATCTTCTTTTGGCAGGTTTAATCATTACCTGGCTGAGTTCCAGGATTAAGTATGTGGGGTTGTAGAATTCATTTGATACCTTGGACCTGGGGAGTTTCGTTACCTGACTATCACTGCACCAGTTCTAAAATTTAATTTCATGCTCCATTCGTTTTTGTGTTACTGCTTGTTCTGTGACACTCAGACCTGCAAGTCTGTCTGCCCTTCCCATCACATAAACATGTGGAAAGACAGTAACTTTTGGATAGACATTTTAATCCCAACTTTCCAGCATGTGCTGAAAAACTCAGAATAAATTGTAGCTTTACCCACCTCAATTATCAAGCAAGCAGTAGGTAGCAGAGGATGTAAGAGTGCAAGAAATCCAAATGAATAATAAAAAAGCTTTCCCTCTTTCAACTATAGCACAGCAGAAGGCAACAAATGTAGCCATACTAATCAATACAAATTTAATTATCATTTAATTATTGAACCTTCCCATCTGATGCTGACCAACCAGTTTACAGATTCTTGTCAAAAGCTAGATGGATAAGTTTCCCGATGGATGGATGGATTGTGGCTGAAATAAGCAGTGATTCAGACAAAGGGACATACATCATTTTTAATTGATGAAGGCTAGCCCCTGAACACAATTATTCTAAGCTTAGTGCCAACTAATGAATCTGCAGTGCAACACAATTGTAGCATTTTGGCATGAAGTTAGTGCTTCTAAACTACCACTTAATTGTTTCAGTTAATATAATTTGGATTTATGAATAAACATGCATTTTCCTTGGGGCTTTTCTAACCTTTTCTTGCTTTGGTGAACAGAGTAAACCTTTTCAGTTTTGGTTTTGATTGAAGTGCTTTGACTGAAGCACTGCTGGTTTTCTAAATTCTAGTAAGAATTTCTCCAAGTAATATCGCTACATGGACTTTGTTTGTTGAATTCTGTGACTGAAAGTGCAAATGGAAAATACAATTCAAAGTGGTGTTTTTCTTACAGTCCCTGCTGCTTCTAAGAGTTCCTAATTTAATTACTGTTAGCTTTATTTAAAAACAGTTCTGTCCAGAAATAGTGTACAACAACATACAATAATCTTTGGCAGTTAAAAGTCTTTATCACAGTTTTAATTAACTACCAGAATTTCAAATTACCCAATAGTAGGTTTTATTATTTTTGCTACTTTTCCAGGACATTTTTCTGTCTGAAAATTCTGTACCTGAAAAATAAACTATAAATGCAAAATGGTAAGACTAATTTTAAAGATATAAGCTGTCATGTAGTGAGTATGCAAATATCCTTGCTTTGCCCTAAATTGCATGTTAACAAGAGAAGGTGCACACTAACCAGCTAAGCTGGCAAGTTTCAACTTGTGCATTTTAGGTTTTTGTTTTCTGGATTTTGCAAATTTTGCTATTGAAAGTAAATTAAGAATTCTTCATTTCGAAAATTTTTTTGTGTGGACAAAAGCTGGTGATGATTTGGGTCATGCTAGTTCTAAGAACATCCAGACCTTGCAGTGGTGTTTTATAAACATCAACAGAGCCATCTGCAATCTTTGATCCTAGCTGAGAACTCAAAAGCCAAAGAGAGCCTCCTATAAGCAGCAAGTGAAAAATGAACTGGGCTTTTAATCACTTAACATTATGAATAGAGTCTGGGGGTGTGAGGAATAAAATAAAATAAAATAAAATAAAATAAAATAAAATAAAATGAAATAAAATAAAATAAAGGTGTGTAAATTCTTTTATAAACACCACTGAACAGACTTAAATGATGTTTGGCACTTTTCTGCCTAATTTGAGAGCTGAAACTTAGTTTGTGTAGCAGAAAAACACAAAAATATGTGTAAGTACATCTTTTTCATATGTCAGATGTTGGAAATAACCTGTTGAATTAGTCGTATTCCTTTACTGAAATGGTATGGATTTGTAATTAAAGTATTTGGCAATAAAAAGACCCATATGAATTAAAACCCTACATATTTTTGAGATATTTTTGAGTAAGACTGTGGATTTGAAACCAGTGGTTTGTGCTGGGAAGGCATGGTAAAAAGGGAAGTACAGACACAGGAAAAGGTGATTTTACATAGACTTGAAGGTCATAAAAGCAGATGTTCAGTCCTGACAGGGTAGGATATCCTAAAAGTAAAATGACCGGTTTAAATTACAAATGCATGCTGTGATTCAGTTAAAATTAGACCATGAGAAATTGCAGCTGCTTGAAGTAGGATAGCCAACTGTGCTCCAGCTCATCTGCCAAACTCCACTGTTTTCTTTCAGGGATAAAATAAAATACACAGGAGATAAGAGAAGTTATTAAAGATAAGGAATGCACAGTTCCTTTCCTAATCAGTCATGACCAACACCACTTCACTGTGGCTGTCATGGTGTGTAATATATCCCTCTTTCCATCGCATCTCGAAGTCATAGGTATGGGGCCTCTCTTGCTAGGAGAAATGTGATTTGTTCCATGGGGACCAGCACTGCAAGGTATTTATTTGCTGTCCTGAATATGGCTGGTGAGACAGCTGCAGCTGTTGTATAATTGTGTTATCTAATATGGGTAAATAAGAGCGTGATCTGGAAGTTTGCCCATCCCAAGAATTTGGGTGGGTATTTTTAGTTCATCTTTTCTTTGGGGTCTGTTTGGAGCTTTTTTGATTGTTTGTTTTCATTTTTGTTTGGTTTGTTGGGTTGTGTTTTGTTAGTTGTTGTTTTGGTTTGGTTTGGTTTTTTTAATGAGTATGTGGAAGATATCTTGGTCACTTTATTTATAGTACATATTTTATCAAATTGGTTGTCCTACAAAGACTACTTAGTCTTAGTCTTATGCATGGATGGCTATGTATTTCAGGATTTACACTGAAAATACGATTGCTGTATGTCAAAGAAAAACTGTTTTTGTGTTTAACTTTACAAGGACAGTGTTTACAGAGGAGGCATTAGTTGGATTTACCAAGGTTGTGCAAACCCTGCACTCACAGAGAATGCATTGCCCAGGCTGTTCAGGAGTTGCATTGAATTTTCCTTTGCTTTTGCTTCTTTAAGCAGTTATAGCTTATGGACATACAACTGCAGAAAGGTCACTACCTTTGCAATGAATATTTGGTTTTCCATCTCAGAGTGAGGGGAAAGGCAATTCTGCTACTGCTTGGGATGGGGTCCCTGCAACCAGCTTCAGGCATTTTCATAATTGTTTCCAAGGAATCTCAGAGAGTACTCAGGAGTCTTAACAAGCATGTGAAGAAAAAACACAAAACCCCCAAACATACCCATAATGCAAAGTGCTCTGAAAGTATTTGAGGGGAGGAAAATTTGTGTTGCAGCTGGATAGCAGAGAACACCATTCAAAGGGAAACAGAACACAGGAGTGACATCAGCATGGGAAGTACTAAAATTAAAACGCAGAGAAATGACTGCAAGAAACATATATATCTATTCATAATTTAAGAGTGAGAAAGTGGAAGAGTCAGCAATATATCAAAATTGTATTTTGCACAAATTAATGTGTCTTATTCCAAGAATATTATTAAACATTATGCATTAAAATACATTAATGTATACACAGGTATGAATATGGAAAATACAATGGAATGCAAGAGTGTGCTGCTATAAATATTTGAAGAAACTGCTGTTCTGCATCTGTGTTCCTTGGTTAGACTTGTGCAAGTCCTAGGTGATCCTTTATGTTCCCTGAGATGCCTATAACCATGCCAGTTGCAACGGTGGTGTAGGAGACAGCCATGCACCACCCATTGTGGAAGTGCATCTGCAGGAGTGTGCAGCTGGCATCCTTCCACACTGCCCAAAGAAGACAGGGAGCTAGCACTCACAGCCCATCAGCAAAAAGCACCTGACCCCCAAAACACTGGAGAACAAACCTTGAGCAGCTGTACAAACAAGGAGCTGACAACCAGTTTCTATAATGGGTGCTGAACTTGGTCGACCTGACCACACAAGCAGGACTACTGAATCTGCCACTGACAGAACAGAAAGAGAGAGCTATTGTTGTCACCCTGGCAAATTTGGCTGAAAATGCCAACTAGTTAAATTTATAGATACAATTCAAATGTGCTTTTTAGACTCCTTAGTTAACTCCAAACACAAAGAATTAAGTAAACATTTTCCACTATTTTTTAAGGATTATTTGATATGAAGGATCAAGGACATGACTGGTCTCTTTCAAACACAGCTTTGCCTGAGGTAGGTAGAGCCTTTCAGTACATTTGAAAATAATATCAAACCAGGTTGTTATCAACAGGGAGAAGACAACCACAAAGCTGGTGCAGACAAAAGGTTCTGCACTGCCAAGGGACCTCAGGATGCAGCCTCCAGCCTTGATACAGACGGATACCTGATTAACAGGCCATACTGTTTACTGTAAACAGTCATGTGGTTGTCTCGGGGAGCTGCTGTCTGCTAAAATGAATACAAGAGCTAATGTATTCTTTATAAGTTTTGTCTCCAAGTCGTGAAGACATTCTGTGAAACTCAAAAATCTCTGGACCATACCTGGAGTATCATAAATGTAGCCACTGATGGATGGAGGAGTACAACTAAGCTGCAGGAGCAGGTTTGAGCACTCCAAATGCCTGCCAAGATTTCAAAGGGAAAAAAACAGGCAGGCTTTTCGAACTTTTGCCAGCTCCTCCTGTGTCAGGTCCCTCTATTTATTTTTCCTGTATTATATCTTCAGTAACTTGAATAAAGCTCTTCTGATAAACAGCTTGAAGGAATCAGGATATTAGAGGAAATACGAAGGGAAAGACCTAAGTAGGCCTCTCCTTTGTTTCAGTGTTGTGTCTCAAAGAGATTTATGCAATCTGTGATCTTTTAAACATCTAGCTGGTGTTCCATTATTCCCTCTTTGCAAACCTGTTTTTGTGCTCCTGCAAACCCAGGTCCCACCCAAATGCTGCCAAAGTCATGACAGGGTGTAACAATAGCTGAAATGATGAAAAAGATTGATGTTAAACTTCCATTGATTACTGTAAGGTAATATGTTAAAAATTATTGATACTAATACAAATGAGAATTAAGCCTAGGAGAAAACCCTGAGGACAGAGGCAGAAGCAAGGGATGGTGAATTTGTGACTGCATGCATGCATGTGCACAAGGTGGTATGGTACATAAATCTATTCACTTCAAAACAACTAAACAGGTGTTAGTGCTCATGCTGCTCTGCTATTTTGAACAAATATGTCCTAAACCAACACTGGAATAGGGTTTTGTGCTGTATCTCCATGGATACCGGTGACACACAGGAGGTATAGATTTTTCTAGTTAAAGAAAATGACTTTTTTTTCTAACTAAGTTTAATCATAAATGTGCAAATGCAAGAGATCCAGTTCATCAAAGGAACCTTTGTGGTTATGGCCCACAGAGCTATCTGTAGCTTCCCTACCCAAGGCTCCTGCTGTACTATGAAAGCACAGTTCCCAAACCCAAAAATTTCTGTGCTGCAAAGGTGTGTTCTTGGTATATTGCATGGGAATTTAGGAACACCCATTGACAACTGCAGAATCTGGTGAGAGTGAAATCTCTGTTCAGAATCTCATGATTGTTTGCTCTGGGTTTTACATTGTTTGGCACAACGTGCGTGGCAGCACTGACAAGGAATAATTGATAATAGAAGACCTCTCTCTTCTGGAAAACATTTTAGCACCATTTTCAGCTGAGTTGTATTTTCAGTGTGAGCAGGGCACATCTCACTGACTGGTGACCCAGTCTTTACACTCCTGACCACTCACCGTCCAACTCCCAGCACTGTATTGCATTGCTCAGGTTAGTGTGGAGAGAGAAATTCAGCTCTAACCATCTACATATTTAACTGTCTGGAAATGGGACATATGACTGCCTCAGGTTTTCCTAGGGCACTGTTTCCAGCCTACTGATGGAAGGACAGAGGTCCTGTATTGCCTGCAGCCTGCTGTCAGTGGTGACAGGAGGGATGGATGTCTCCTGTGGTCTCCTGATGCCCAACCCAGGTGACCCAGAGTTCAGCAAAGAGAGCTGGGTACTGAATTTTTGAGGGTCAAGAAAGCTGGTGCTCTATGGAAATCAAGTGAATTGTCATAGAATCATACAGTGGTTTGGGTTGGAATGGACCCCTTAATGTCATCTAGTACAACCTTCCTGCAAAGAACAGGGACATCTTGAACAAGACCAAGTTGCTCAGTGCCCTATCCATCCTGTCTTTCAATGTTTCTGAGGAGGGAGCAATCATCACCTCTCTGGAAAATCTGAGCCAGCGTTTTACCACACTTATCTTAAAAAAGTTCTTCCTTATATCTAGTCTGGATCTACTTTCTTTTGCAAGGTTAAAACCACTAACCAATGCCATATCGGAAGATGACCTACTTAAAACTTTATTCCCATCCTTTTTATAGGCTCCTTTTCAGTACTGAGAGGCTGATCCAAGGTCTCCCCAGAGCCTTCTCTTCTCAAGGCTGAACAACCCTAACTCTCCCAGCCCGACTTAACAGAAGAGGTGTTCCATCCCTCTGATCATCTTCATGGACCTCCTTTGCTCTCCCAGTGAGAAAGAGGCCTTAGGTGCTGCCCCATGTTCCTCCTGTCATCAGGGCAGGGTGCCACTGGTCCGCTGGGGGCAACTTGGCCTGTGTGAGGACAGCAGTGCAAGAGGCAGGAGGGGGTCCATCCTTGGCAGCCCTGCCGAGCCAGGATACTGCAAATGTGCCAATGTACACTCATGCTGGGTGCCTGGGCACTCCTTGCTTTCCCAAAGTCAGGATCCAGCAGCATCTAGGGTCTCCTCTTGCACTTGCAAACAGGCTGTCACCAGCTGGTGCAGGGGATATATTTTTAGCGTGTTGGAGGCAGTCTCCTAGCTACAGCCTGAAGAGCTCAGCTGGGTAGGGGCTGGCAGTCCTCAGCCTGCACAAAAGCAAACACTGCTGACAAATCCTGGTGTTCAGGTCAAATCCTGCTCCAGGCTTGCTACCATGTTCCACTCCACCTGCCCCATAGTTTGGCTTTCAGAGTTTGGTAGAAACATTGCCCAGGTATTCCTGCAGGTTCCTGGAGTGCAACTGGTGATGGGGTTGTTTACATCCTCTGCTGAGCTAGAAAGGGTCTTTTGTTCAAGCACAGAAATGTACACTCCCAGCTTCCAGGATAAAAGACCAAATATTGTTTATGTTGCATGTAATAATCTATCTGACATCTGCCAGAGTCTGGCTTTATGTAAAGATGTGAAGGAGCATTAATTAATTCCTTTGTAAGGGCAAAGCTATTTTAAAGTTATTTTAATTTTAGGCACAAATTCAGAATTTCCATTCTTTATGAAGTTGCTTGTCTTCCCTAATTTGCTATCTGCCTCAGAACTGTTTATGGATAATAAAATGTCTTTAAAGATTGTCTTTTGTTTTGGATAAATCTTGAAGATCATTTGTCTGGCATCTCCTGGATGTTTCACAGACACTGCATGGTTGTTGATGGGCTGTTACTAGGACAACTGAAACTCAGGCAGGGTTACCTAAGTTTCAAACTTTCTTTGTACTATTAAAACCAGCAAAGCAAACCAAAATGAAACAAAACAACACCTCCCTACCTCACCTGCCCAACACCCCCCCCCCCAAAAACAAGGCCTGAAACCCCCCTTAAACAAAACAAAACAAAAATTTCCAGAAAGCTTGCATGTATGATTATAACAAAGATATATTGGGGAATAAATATGGTTATGTCCTCTCCACTGAGACTTTTTCTTTCTGTTTTTGGTGGAAATTACCTGTTAAAAGTTATAGTCCCAAAAAGGTGTTTTTTCATATGCATTGAAGCCATCCTCAGGTTTACTGGGAACTACTCTAAAGACCACAGTAAGGTCACAGTGCTCTGGCCTTTCTAATACCATATCTAATTCTGCAATCCCATATCCCCCTTTCCTTGAGTAAGCCTGGCCCTAAGGCTCATGTGTTCCAAGGAGCCAGCTGAAGTAGGAAGAATTTTCCCTTGTGACCATGAAGAGTTTGAAATCAATTTTGAGAAGTTTTCTGTGACATTCAAATGTCTCTATCTTCCTAACCATGCCAAGTCTTCCCAAATTGCAGTATGTGCACCAGAGTGAAGTAGCACATTGCTGGAGTGTTCTGTCCAGCTGAGAGCTGCTGCCATTGCCAGTGGTGGCAAGTAACCAAGATACATTTAGGAACACTTGAAGCAAGCAATGAATCAGGGCCCGTCATGTAACTGTATGTCACTGGATAATGTAATATTGGCATTGGAGTGCATGTGGACTAGTAAACCTTTGCTGGAATAGATGGACTGTAATGAGACTATCATGGCCAAGAGACCCACTTCTTCCCTTGTTGACATTTTCAGGTTAAGGCTGGGGGTGCCCCTGGAGAGCAGACTGTGTTTGCCAGCACACAAGTCATTACTGATTGGAAGAAGAAGCATGAATTTTTATGGCCTGTGGTATGAAGGAAGTATAACTAGAAGATCTAATAGTCCTTACTGGGTTTCAAAACCATGAAAACATATGTGGTGTCATAAGATCCTTCCTGTTATCAGCACAAGCTTTTTGCTTTGGTTCAAACAACAGCAATCAGTTACTTCTTGCTGGCTGTAATGCATTGTTTAGTTGTCTCTAGAGGTATGCAAGTGATGTCTTATTGTGCTTTGTTGATTTTCTTTCCTTTTCATACTGGACATACTTTTTTTTTCTTTTTTTTTGGTGAATTGTTACTTTTATAGCTTTACTAAGTGCTACCTCTTCTGGGAAATAACTCGGTTTGAGGCTCAGCCATTTAAGGTGTTGAGAGTCTGGACCTTCTCCAAGAAAGCTCTTAGGAGAATGGTCAGCTTTAGGTGTATGAGTAGTCTGGACTGAGAAGTGCTGTGGTTTTAAATGGAGCCCCCGGAGCATAGTAGCCACTTTGCCAGAAATCAATTGATTTAAACATATATAATGTCATTATTTTGACACTTACATATTGAAGGTTCCCTTAGAGCATCCCTGGAGTATTAGGGCAGCCATTGAGCACTTGTTATTAGCACACTATTGAATAGCTATGACTCTGAAGGGATCTAGAGAAAGAAGAAAAAGAGGGAGTAAAAAAAGGTCTTGTTAAATAATTCTGTATCACATTTTTTTCAGAAAGAAAAATTAAAACCTCAGACTCTCGGTGTTTATCTCCTTTTAGACATCTACAGAAATCCACATTCAAGCTAAAAGACAAATGATATAGCAAGATATAAAAAGAAGAGGAGAATAAAGAATGTTTGAAAAGAAACAGCAGAGCCTGGACTGATGTATTTGAGCGTGAGTTGATGTTAGGAGTTTCCATGTAGAATAAGCAAAATAAAATGTCATCTCATGGTTTAAATAGTGCCAGATGATTCAATATACTTTTCACAGCATTCTTTCACCATGTGATATTCTCTTATGTTTGTTGGAGTCAGGAAATGAGAAACTGCTTGAAAGAGAAAGGTTAGGCCTTGTGTCACTGTATAATATATGCCCACAAGCCTATTATATTAACAGAGCTGCTTAAGATAGTTCAGAATGGAAGATGGAGTCAGTTTCTACCTCAGTATATTCTGTGATCTGCTGACAGAAATCAGTGTATCATGCACTTGTTAAATTAAGGTTCACGAGGAATAGGGCCAATGAGGAAATAGTATTTCTTTCTTGGGAAAATTGGGACAAAAGCTTTTATCTTGAATCAGGATGAAAAATCAAACTTTTACACGTGTTCATTCCAGCAATCTATTAAACAAGACATACTGACTTGAATAAATTAAAACATCACATGCCAATATTTACAGACTTTTTGTTTATATTCTGGCTCTCATTTACGGTTTCCACTATAGGTACTTTGAAGTTCCAAAAGATTATTGAGCCAAAGATGAGTTTTCATACTAAAAATATTGAAATTAAAATTAGTTTTCTTGATTTTTTTTAATAGACTTTGGGGTAATTTGAGAAAAAAATTCTATTTGCAACAGATGTTTTACTTTTCAAAGCACAGATATTTCCTAAAGGGATAATACTTTGTCCAAAAAACTCTCAACCACCCATAAGAATGAATTAAGCAATACATGTTTTAATTACCTTGCTGTTTACTTTCTCTGTAGTTTCCCAGACTTGAAAGAAACTATTAAAGCAATGGTAGAGGGGATTGTCTGTTTTGTGCACACTCATAAAACTCAAATAATGTGGTCTGGTGTGATGTCAGCCTAGTTCAGATGTTCCCTTGTCTGCTATGTTAGAGGCTTTGTTCATGACCAGAGGCACATATGAGGCATTAATGTATCAGTGTCAAAGAAAGCCTGCACTGTATGTGCACGGAGCTCAGTGGGGACGAAAGGATTGTTCACTAGATGCACTTCTTCAATTCACATGGTTGACTGTCACTTTATATGGCAAACGAAATTTGGTCATTCTGATTCTGGTAGGTATTAAAAAAATTGTATAATTTTCATAAATCTTGTTATATTTTCAGTTATATCTGGGTTTAACAACAATTCTGATCCCCGCATCTAAATTGGAAAGGGTTGAGAGATGCTGCCTCTTTCTTAGTCCTTTGGCTTTAAGTTGTAATTCAAGAATTAAATGTTTAATATGCATTTTACGGGAAGAACTTTAAATGCATGTGAATGGTGTCTACCATTAGTGAACATGAGGTGGAAAATAGCAAGGCTTAATAGGATTTTAAAGGAAACTGTCTGGCCTAGCACACTCAATCATTTTGAGGCAATTAATTTCCTTGCTGCTGCATTGATGTTTCTGTAGCTGCCAAGGCAGGGACTGGTTTGTGGCTGATCTTTCTGCGCTCGGCAGTCCTTGCTACCCAGCATGGCCCTGTGCACCCCAAGCAGGCAGGCACCCCTGCTGTCTCCCATCATTTCCCTGGGGAGAGGGCTTGGGTCTTCCCCCTGATGGGATGGCAAGTCCCCCTGTCCTTCTGACAAGCTCCCTGTGCCACTCCCAGACCCTGCAGGGCAGATGTCCAGGGGAAGCTATGCTGGGTCCACCCTCTGGGAATTCTCTACTCTCTGTGTGCTACAGGATGATCTGCTGAAACCTGTTGATCACAGTCTGGTAAAAAACCTTCAGAAAGACTTGTACTTCAGTGTGTGTTTTACCTGGCAAAGTGTGTTTCCTTTCCCTGAATATAGTCCATAAGCATTGGTACATGGCAAGGAAGAAAATCAAGGCTGCAAATGGGGATTTTACCAGTCTGAAGTCATTCATATATATTTTTCAAACATCTTCTCTATTACATTATTCACATCTAGACAAATTTTCTGTATTTATCACATTTATCACATCTTCTATCCAATTTAGCAAGGTTCTATGCTTATGCTTTCCATACAGATATGAAAAACTTTTTTGTTATGCTCAAAGGAGAAGATAGCTTAGCTGCTTTTAGTATGAAAGCTCATCCATAACTCGAGAAGATCATCAAGACATGTTTCTAAGAGTATTTCAGCTCAGCACATTCCATTTCATTTCTCAAAGAGAACTGGAAAGGTGCAGTTATGGTCCTGAAACTCTCCCTCTACAGAACCATTTCTGCTAGTTAGGACAGAACACATGGCTTTCTTGTTAGTCTCTGACTCTTCTGCAGGACTAGGACTTCAGGCTTTATTCAGCCTTCACACATTTAAATCTTTCAAAAGTGTGAAAGGAAAGAAGAAACTATTGCAGACTGTGGTCACCTCTGTTACCTTCATTCCAAATACTGGAGAAGATAGCAAAGTCCACATTTTTTCTATGCTGATGACTGTAAATAATTCACTAAAAATCTTGTAAATAATCATAACCCACTGCATTTTCCAGACATGACAGAAGAAGGAAGGAACTTTCAAAGGCATGATATATGAGATTATTCCCATGATCTTTTGACCATAAAAGAAGAATGCATATGTGAAACTGTTGAATCCAGTCTGTCCTCTGTTGGCTGCCCACTGATTTATTCAGGCACATAAATTACTCAGCATCAGAGATCTGTATATTGTATGGCTTCAAGTCAGCAAGACAAACAAGTACATGCCTAATTTTAAGCAGATGACTTGTTCTAAGAGAAAGGGCTTTCATGAAAAATTAGAATCAAACATTTTCTACAAAGAACTGAAACCTATACATTGCTTCCAGATGAGCCACCTTACACAATCCAAACATCCTGACATCTTGATGTGCCATACTCCATCCCAACCAGACCAAGGACAGTTGGGTTTTCAACAGAAATACAGAAGACCTAAAGCATGGCAGAACCATTGTCTCAGGATGTCTTATCCTGGACTTTCTTGCAAGCTTTTGGAGTTTCTGTTCTGAAGGGAAGTAGACCACTTCTGGGAACAGAATTTATTCAGTTTTTGAAAGTAGTTGACTTCTTCAACCTATACTTAAAAAAATTCCTTCTGAGTATTTCTGTTGAAGTCTTGTATTAAAATTTTATTTCTTCTGTCAAAGCAATAATTCATATGGCAGCAAGCCACAAACATCCCTTATAAATGGCATTGTGAAAATATGTAGACAACATCATACTTTACCCAAATCAGGCACACTAAGGACAGCAGCTGCTGGCTTTCTTGCTGGAGTAGCAGGTGTTTGACCACCTACAAGCAGGATGTTTTGTCCTTGTATGAAAATCATGTAGGTTTACTCATTAATGCCAAAGAATCAAGACAATGTAGTAGTCAAAAAACTAAAATGCTGACAGTCTTTGTTTTGTTGCATAACTTGGTCCAATGCCATGGGAAAACACATCAAATTAATAAAAATAGAACAGAGTTTTGTCCTTGCTGTTGAGGCTTTATGAAACCACCTTTCTTGTTCTGTTTGTTTGTTTGTTTTATGGCACCCTGGAAAAGTCTATATGGTGAATAATTAACTTGGGAAATCTTGGGAGCCTGGTATCTCTGAAGAAATGTAAATGACTCTGAACTTCCTCATGGTTTAATGGATTTGAAAGAAATTGCTGGAGTTGGTCCACTGACTGAACAGTGTTGGCCTAAGCCCTCACTTTTGGTAGCAGAGAGATATTATTTGGCAAAAAAAATACCCCAAAAACAAACCAAACAAACAAAACCCCACAAATCTATCCCCCTCCAAAACCCCCCACAACCCCCCAGACAACAATAGAAAACCAAACAGACAAAAATAAACAAACCAAACCAAACAAAAAAACCCTAAACCAAACAAACCCCAACAACCCCTCCCCTGAACTCTCCCTGAAAACAACAGAAAACCCCACAACTACCAAAAATACTTTTTTTAATGAAAGTTGTCTCAAGTTATGACACAAAAATGGTAAATTAAATATCCTGCCTCAGGAAGTGGAAGGATCTGATAGAAAGAACTTCAGAAGAGCAGTAGAAAAGGACAGAGACAGAGCCAACCATTAGAGCAAAGGAATATAAAACAGTTTGTAGGCTAGCCCAAGGTGGGAGCTGAAACTTGTTCCACCATGGCACAGATTGACTGGAGAACAGAAAGAGAAGTGACAGAGCTGCGTTCACATGTTTTCTAGCTGGGGAGGAAAGATATTTGCAAAAGATCCTTAGCTTTTTATTTTGGGAACTGAAAGAAGATGAAAATAGACCATATGTTTAGTGCAGGCAGTACCAGTGTTTGGTGAAATGACTGTAAACCTTTCAGAATTTGCTGAGGAAATTAACAGGAAATTAAAAAAAACCTCCTCCAATTCTATTTTTACCTTTCATGTCATTGTATTGTATTATCCAGTTTTAGCACAAAGAAGTCATGGCTTAAGTATTGAAAAAGGTGGTTCTTGAAATGACAAGGAAAAAACTTTCTCAAAAGCAGCAAATATGAAATAATATTTCATACAGTTGTAGGTGCTCAGAGAAACTTTTTGCTTCACATAATTAAATCTATAAAGATCTCAGTCACTGTGTGTTTAAAATATCTTTTATCATCCAGAGCTGAAAGTCAAAGTTCTGATTTAATCACGGCTGATCCATTGTTTCTTGAAATCAAGGGGGTTCTCTTTGACATTGTTAAAATTCTCTGTCTGATATATTTTCGTCTGTATTCGCAGTAGTGCTTCTGAAGTTGTGCCATTGTTCTAGCGACAGTGCAACTGGAAATAAAGATGAAAATTTGCATATACTGAGCAGAATTCTTCAGTTGCCTAAGGCATTCTCCTCACTCCAACCACAGACCCAGTGAACTGGTCTGACATGCAGCTTCTGTGACTCAACACTGGCTGCAATTGAGATAAACACATTTTGTCTAGAAGATGAGTCAGATGAAAATGGCAGCTGTGAAGATTTTTCTCGAGGATAAGACTTGCATCTGCTCAACGTGACACTTTTCTCCTGACTGCTATTTTGAATGGCCATCTGGTGTGAGTTTGTTCCAGCCATGTAAATGTTCCCCCATCTACCTCCAGTACTTCAGAGGCCCAGGCTCCACAGGCCAGTGCAGATATGATCTGGGAAGCAAGCCTAACCATATTGCAGTTAAACATCACTGCATCTCCAAAGCAGGCAAGAGAACTGGCTGAAGAAACAGTTTCCAAGACACCAGATGCTGTTGCAAACCAGTCGTGCAAAGCTCACTGTTTTCTTTTTGTGAGCTAACTTTCATCCTGAGGAGATAGGTAGGCACAGAGAGAGGGATGGCTACTATTTAAAACCAAGATAACTCTAGTTCTCAATAAACATGAAAGCTACCTTGTGGTATTTGTATCCCCTCCTCTCCTGGAGCCATTGCAGAAAGGAGGTGCCAGAGGTTTTAATTCTTGTAATGTGGCTTTCTAGCGATATGATTTTAATTTCAGAGCAGGAGATTCCTAGTTTCAAAGCTACCCTTGTATCATGATTCCCCCCTAGTCTCTCCTTTCCTTTTTTAGTTTACCATTTCTTTCATCACTCTCTCTTCTGTTTCCAGTATATAACCCCTGTTTGTTGTATTTTCTTTAAATAGTAACTTGGAGAACTATAACATAATATACCTCATTCCCCTATCCTTGAGGATTTTTGTGGATGTGTAATAAGCTTGTAAATCTTTCCAGCTGTTTTTTTAAAAATCCATCCTCATCAAACTAGGGAGTAGCTGCTACTGATGTATAATCTGTTCTTCATCTTCTTCCTAGTACTGCACCCAAATTCTTTGGCAGCTTGCAGAAACTTAGTGCTTGTTTTGGAATGTCTTTGATCACTGAGTTGGGGCCAGGACATGACATTCACAGCTAAGCTGTACCTTCTGCATTTGGCTTTTCTGCATCCACAGTGATGATTTCCATCAGTCTTTAAGTTTAGCTTGGTTGTGTAGCCCTGAAGCTGTTGATCAGAGAGTCCCTGTTTTGTAATTTCTGGCAGCCTCCATAAACGGTAATCACCACTGATGGGGACAAGAGGAGGAATAGTCCATTTTCTATTAATTGCAAATACTTAGTATTGCACAATAGATTGCAGTCCATGATTTCAGAGCCTACATGTACAACATTTTTTTTGAGCAATAGCCTCAGCTGTGCACTCCTGCTTGTTTGGTTTGTGTGGGAACAGAAATACAGGGCTTAAGACACAGGCTGAATGGAGAATAAGCAGTTACATGCCTGGTTCATCTTTACTGATTCCTCTGCCAGCTGCATTGAACAGGTTTAATTCTGTATTACTAAGAAAAATTACATATGCATAAAATGAATTTCTGTGGCTTGGGAATCAATTCCCTGGTTTCTCAAAAATCTTAATCAGATACACATTTCTTACATTATTCTAAATTCTTTAACCCCATTGAAATGAGCTTAAAGCTGACATCTCAAATTTTACTAACATCTAAGGAAATAAAAAGTCTTACAGTTTTTATAATCAAGAAGTGTTTAATACCAAACTAGGTGAAATAATTAGGTGTGAACTATTTTTAAAAAGTGTTATGCTTCAGCTTTCTTTAAATAGTTTATTCACTGTAAAATGAACACAAAAGTTCTGCATGCTGTTACGATAATTTTATTTCTCATTTGACTATGGGAAAATATAATTTTCTTTTCTGCTGTAGCATCCTTTTTTCCCTTCTCTTTTGCAGCATTTTGAAATAAATATAGCAGAGCAATCAGTGGTTCTTTAGAAAATACACAAAGGACTAAAACAAACATCATTGAACTGTAGGCCTGTTGGTCTATTTCCTGCTCCACATGATATATTTAGCACTCATCAAGCTTTCAGAAGTTAATTGGAACTCTTAAGTGTTTCCCTTATTTTGGATTTCATTCTCCTGATGCAATGAGAAACTAACAATGCTGAGAAACAGAAACTCTACTTGGCTTAGCAAAGTGTGCTGCAATGAATGGGTTTAAGTAGGTGAACCCTCAACCTCAATTTGTTTAAAATAGCTTTTCCTTTAATGCAATTGCAAAGTGAAAACTGAACAGATGCAGAAACATGCAGTATAAGATGCAGCAGTTCTGCGAGTGGAAGACTATGGGATCCCTTTTTGGCTATTGGTGACATTCAGACCTAGAGCTAATGGTATTGGATCCTTAAAGGTATCTGAACTAAGGCTCTATATGGACTGGACATCAAAGGAGATGTATCAGATCCCATTAGTCAGATACTCAGCACTGGAGCCTGCAGAAGCTCGGGGGTTTTGAGCATGACTTGAAGTCTGGGGGGGCTGTGCTCCTGTGCTCTTATTGAACTCCATTGTCCGGTTCCCGCCCTCTCCCTTGCTCCCTCCAGCACTTCCACTTTCCTCCCAGCACTCCTCACAAGCTCTTCTGATATGAGGCAACTTCTTCCTTCTCTTTCAGAGAGCTGGAAGCATCAGGAAAGATAGTGGGAATGGAGAGTTTCCCTGTACACGGTTTTAGTAATTGTAGGGGAAGAAATCCTTGTGCCTTTCCACCCCATGATGGAGAACACTAAATAGACAGAGATTCCCTGGGAAAGATAGGCTTCAGCCTCTAGCACGTGATCTATTATCAGAGGTAAACTGTAAATTTTCATAATTCTATAATTTAACCAAGATTGGGCAAATTTCTCAAGGAATGACTGAAAGCAGAGTCTTAATACCAGTCTTATACACACAGCCCTGGCATACTTCAGATTCCCAACCCAAAACAGCAAAACATTGAAACTTTTCTGTTAAATAATGCTATTTTTAATGTGGGTAAAATAAGATTCTCTCTTTAATGTCACTCTGAAAAATGAGTGAACCCTTTCAATTGAAAATTTAGCCCATGGCAGATGTTTTTAGGCTCTATTTTAACAATTCAAACTGAGAAATGTGATAAGAAATCTTGAATTTTCAAGAGTTGATCATTTTTAATTATAGGCAATTTTACCTTACATCTTCTGCTCTTGGTTTTCGAATAATAATCATCCTGTCAAAAATCCCTGATATAAAGAAGGTGCTTATATAATAAACACAATAATATTTGCCCAATAAGTGGCCCAGTTACCCATCTTACAGTGTTTTCACCTTTTTTCCCAGTAGGTCTTCCACTGGAGGTTAATTCAGAGTGCCTACTTAAAGTATCATTCACCTACTGAGTTACAACTGATTGCCACGCTGCTTCTCCATACTCTGTAGCTGTGAGTTAGCCCATCCCAGCCAGATCCAGCATATCTGTAAACAGAAATTTCTTGAGGAAGCTTAGAAAATTTTAAACAGTAATTTGCTTAGGTTGCTGAGAGCTTAAAACTGCATAATCTTGCAGAAGATCCCCCACTTTACTCTTGGAAGATGGCACAGGAAAGAGTGATAGAATTGGATGTCACCTGAAGATTACAAATGACATTGATCTTAAATATTTACTGCGTAACAAAGGAGACCTTGGTTGTTAACTAACAAGACATCAGCATGGGTGTAAGCCAAAAGCAGGAACAGGCTGTAGGCAACATGGTAATTTTTCAAGAATGGTCGTGAGTATGAGTGTCTCTCAAGCAGATGGATGAAAGTTTTAGTCCTTCATCAAAGAGCACCAAGGGGAGACAACAATGCCAAGCCAGTTCATCTTTACTATAAAACCTTTCCAGAAAGGTTTGAATCAGACTGAGTTTGTACAATAGTACTTGTGAGTTATCGCTGTGTAATTTCTAGTTACTAAAGGTTCTTAGTTACACTTTTTTTTTTTTTTTTTTTCCACAATTTTACTTAACAGAGTTCAAGAACAGCAGAGTGGTTCCCCCCTCCCACCCCCATGAATTCCTGCATTGATATTATTTTCACACTTTGTCAGTTTGAACAAGTACTGCATAGCAGCTACCACTTGCCTTAAATTTTATCAGCTGTGGGAGACTTTGACAACATGAACAGAGACACTATGTGACACATACTGGAAATTTATAGATTACTGTGCAAAGCTGTCTGTGTTTTGAAGGATTATTTTGATAAAAAAGAAAATGTGTCTTCCCCTACTCTTCTATTTCCTCCCCACTCTCCTGGTAGCTCCATTTCTACTGCTGCTAATCAGAATTGATCCTCACACCCCCAAGTGAATAGTGGGATAATGATTTGCTAATGAGAGTCATTGCATGAGAACTGCAAAACTCCTTTGGGATGAATCATTGAGAACAAACAGGTCACACAACCTGTCAGCCAAAAAAAGCTGTAACTATGGAGGTCAATATTCAAGCCCTAGATAACCTCTACTGGTGAATTTTTGCAGGCTGGTATTCTTCTAAAGTCTTGTAATTTTATCTGTAAGGCAGTGAATTGACAATGAAATGGTAAACTGAGGGGTTTCACATCCTTCTGTTCTGTTAAAGTCCAATATCACTGGCATCAGCATGAAGTTCAGTATCTTCAGCAACAATGTGCTAAAAAGTGCAATTTTAGCTACAGGAGAACAGCACATCTATCCAATGGATGACATACAAGTTTTTGGCACAAAAGTGTGCTTCAGTTAATAGCACTGAAATGGACCAAAATCTTGAAATACTAGAGATGTATCTCCCATTACATAGACTGCATGTAGGCAAAGTGACTTGCCCTAGACAACTGGTGTTTTGATGACCTTGAGATCTTGAGAAAGAGAGACCAGTTTAGTAACACCTGTCACAATTGTACTGAAGCAGCATCTTTGCAGATCAGTAGCTTCAAGAAGCTCTTGGTAATGTGTGATGTGGATTACACTGGCTACCAAGAGAAAAGAAGGTGGCCATAACAGCTTTAATTTCAAAACTTTTCTAAATTGTGCTGAGTTTTGTATTATATTTTATTCAGTGTCCCCAGTAATGTATTACTTGTCATGTCCGGGTCAGGCTTAGTAATGCTCAATAATATGCTGATTCTCATACTTACTCAACACAACAACAGATCTGATCATAAAGACATACTCCTTTTGACAGTAAACCTCCAGAGAGAAGCAATATAATTCTTCATGAAAGTATGCCACCAAATTAGGGAAGGAAAGCAATGAGCCACCTAGAAATGGGACCAGGAAGTTAAGATGTGCCCATTAGGCATTCAATAATAGAGGCATAAAAAAAAAAATCCCTTTTCAAAAAGAACCATTACACAATTTAATGAATGTGGAATAGCATTTCCTAAATGTGTATGCATTTTCCTCACTTCCAGAACTTAACCTTCAAAGATTAGACTGAGAGTTGATTAACTGCAGTGTGATATACAGCACAAGTAATCAATTTGTTTTGGGAACAGAATGTTCAGAATGGGTTTTGCATTTTGAAAATAGAGATTTCCCATGTAGCTGTTTCTGAAATATGAAAAATACAAATATTATTTTAACAATATCAAGAAAAAGCAATAATGATTCATATTCATGCCATTTTGCATGTTTATCTGTATCTTCTCCAATATAATTGCTGATTGTATTGTCATGCCAAACTACTGGAATATATCCAGGGACTCATGACAATACATTTAACATGTTACATCTTATTCTTCAATTTTATATGTAAACAAATGTAAGTACTTTGGTTTGGCATAAAAATTCTTCACAGCAGTGTATTTTTTTTTAATTATTTGCTAGTGGGGATTACTTTTCCCAGAAACTTCCACTGTGTTTGAAGATGAGAATACATGGTTTGACTTGTATACTGTATTTGTTACAGTACACTGTGAGGCTCATGCACTACAAGAAATGCCATTGTTAGATAATTGTCAATGTATCCTTTTATTAGTGAATATTAGCTGCTTTTCTCACATATCATATATGGGCTTAGAAAAACATAAACTTTGTGCCAAGAACAGATAAGTAAACTGTATTAACAACTAAGCCAAGAGTTTAATAACTAGCATGAAAGTTGAAACTGACATTTAAGTAGTTTCTACCCATATAATAAAAAAATAAAACCTTCAGCTGTTTAGATGAGGATGTCAGCAAGAATCCACTAATCTCAGTGTTTTATATAAAAATATAAAACCTCCCTAAAGTGTTTAAACAAATGGATAGCATGCAACAACTGCTAAAGTAAGCAGCTGAAAAGCAAAGAACAGTGAAAAGCAGAAGCCCTGTGTAACACACCACATAGATTACTGAACATGAGTGATATGCAAGGGCAAAACATTTTTCTTCTGACCACAAAGGAGACAAAATAATACAATACATACTTAAAAAGAACAAGTGAATGAGATCAAAGAGCTTTTTGTTAGCATTTCTGGCAGATTCAGCATTTGGCAGCCATTGTGTCAGTGTTAAAACTAATCTGTAAGAACAAGAAGGGATCACATTCGTTTGCAGAGACCTCCCAACCTGAGAGCTGTTCAGGCTCCACCTTGCACTAACAGGATGCTGCTCGGGTGGGCCTGGCGTGGTTCCAGTTTGCTACATGAACCTCTGTCAGTTCAAACCAGGGCTGCCTATAAAGTTAATACAGTTATTTACACTGAATGAGCAAGTATAAGCAGTGCCACAAAGTAAAGCATTATCTTCTAAACACACCCTCAGAGAATGGTGGAGAGGTGTTGTGGGAAGGAAAGCAGTGGGACAGCTAAGGAGACCTCCACCCATGGTCTGTCCAGAGGGGACTCTTCAGAGGGGATGCCAAAGCAGATTTCCCTGCACCTCTCTTTCGGCTTCTGCAGAAAGCATGGCTGAGGTCAGACTTTGTCTTTCCTATAGGTAACAGGCATGTCAATAGAAGTGTGTCTGCTCCCAGGTCTGTAACATCAGGACAAAGATGCCTCAGACCTTTGCTGAGTCCTCACTTGCTTTCTGCTGCTGTCGGTGTGTCCCCTCCCCACCAGAAGCATGGTGGGAGGTTTGGTTTAACAGAACTGTGTGATGGATTTAAAAATACCCTTACTGCATAAACACATTTCCTGCCTGGCTATTTGCATGATTCTTGTACTGTGCCTGCCTTGGCCCTTTTTCAGATCTTTCCAACAGAACCCTAAGGCTCCCGGTGTCTCAGGTTCGGAGTCTGCAGACGTTGTCCTCCTAGTCTGTTAATAATCTCTGGACATGCCCTTTCACTTGGAGCATCACAGGGCTCAGACCTTTTCCTGATGGACCAAATCACTCTGTCCTCAAATCTTACTTTTGAAATACAATAACCTACGGTGGACCAAGAGCTCTGAGGTGACTTCACTGAGTTGCAAGTAACATCTGGTGGAGGGCCCACATGTTGGTCCTAGTTTGCTCTTATTCCTGGCCTGCAGTGCCTCACTGGCTCTGGCTTTTCCATCGTCCAGGCCCACTTAGCTGAACTTCTCTTTGTTTGGGTGAAGAAACACCTTTGCTGAGCTGAAATAAGGTCATCTCACTCAGCATGAGAAAGTCAGTGCCATCCTTAACAGGGTAATCAGCCACTACTCTTGCACAGCACTGGTCCCAGCTTTAGCTGGAGTTTTCCCCTGAACAAAAGGCCTTCATTTAGATTTACTCCTATGTTATCCTCATCCTTCATAAACACCTCATGTCATACAGATACAGCTTCTAACTCCATGAACACACAACCTTCTCTCCCATCACGTGTTCTTCTCTTGGATGTCACTTAAAACCAAAGTTATTTTGCCATTCCTGAGTCAGAGAGACCCCTGCACTGTAAGCAGGAAGGTGGAGTCATGTTGGAAGAGAGAGCTCAAATGTCAGGAAGAGAAGTTCCTATCCCTCTACGAAGGAAGGGAACAGAGACTGCTTTCATTTCCGTGTACTCAGAGTCACAGCACCTGTGGGTGAATCCAGACTGTCCGTGACATGACTGCATGCCAGAGCCAAGAGGATGGTGAATGTGATCCAGTATAAACAGGGAAGAGGGAAAGGAAGGTGACAGTTTTCAAAGAGGTGCTGCAAACTGCCAGCGTTCAGAAGTAGTAGAAGAGTGAGGTAGCCAGTATGGCATGCAGCCAAGCACTGCTTGGTCCCAAAGCCAGCCTGCGCTGTGGACATGCCAGGAGGCATGAGAACTGAACACTGAGAATTGGTAAAGGCTGCTGTGAGCAGCCAGTGGCTATTTGCAGCCCCTTTGGATTATATGCTACATAGACATATCTCTTTCATTTTCCATGTGCCAGCCAGATGCTCTACAGCCAGCCTCCTGGCAATTGGACAGCAGGAGACAAGTACCACTTTATGGCCAAGCACAGACATACTGAGCCTAGAGACCTCACAGCATTTCCATAGCTGAAAACCCTGTAAATAGCTGTACACACTTGTTTCCAGCACCAAAATTATTCCTCAGCACTGTGGATTTATTTATTTGTTGTTGTTGTTTTCTTTTGTTTGTTTTTGTTTTAATAATTTCCTTCACTCACCAGGTTAAGATTCCATCAATGTTTCAACACTACAATAGCTCCTTTAAGCTTAGGATGCTGGTGGCTGCTGAGGAAAGGAGCCCTCAAGGGGAATAGAGGAAATCTTAGTCTTCGGGAAGAGCTGTTGAGGACTGTGGACCTTGGCTGTCAGCAGAGACAGTTGCAGAAAGCAAGACTGGAGCCAAGAGAGGTTACAGTGGCCATTTGTTACTTTCATGGAAAGTATCAGTTCACCACACAGCAAGTCAAAAGCAGAGATTTTGAATCATAGAGTCATAAAATAGCATGAATTGGAAGGGTCCCACAAGGATTATTGAAGTCTAACTCCTGACCCTGCACAGGACAGTCCCAAGAATCACACCGTGTGCCTGAATGCCTTATCCAAATGTTTCTTGAACTCTGTCAGGCTTGATGCCATGAGCGCTTCCCTGCAGACCCTGTTGCAGTGCTCAGCCACCCTTTGGGTGAAGAACTTTTTCTTAATACTCAACTTGAACATCCCCTGGCACAGCTTCAGGCCACTCCCTTGGGTCCTGTCACTGATCATCAGAGAGAAGCAATCAGTGCCTTCCCCTCCTTTTCCCCTCACAAGGAAGTTGTAACTGCAAGGAAGTCTCCCCACAGTCTCCTCTTCTCCAGGATGAACAGACCAAGTGCTCTCAGCTGCTCCTCATACAGCTTCCCCTCAAGGCCCTTCACCGTCTTCATTGCCCTCCTTTGAACACTCTTCAATAGATTAACATCTTTCTTGTATTGCAGTGCCCCAAACTGCCCACAATATTCCAGGTGAGGCCACCCCAGTGCAGAGCAGAGCTGGACAATCCCCTCCCTCAACCAGCTGCCTGATGCCCCCCAGGACATGGTTGGCCCTCCTGGGCACTGCTGACTCATATTCAAGTGGCCAGTGACCAGAACTCCCAAGTGCCTTTCCTGTAGCGCTTCTCTCCAGTGTTTTTTTCCCAATCTGTACATACATCCAGGGTTGCACCTTCCCAAGTGTAGAATCTGGCACTTATCCTTGTTAAAGTTGATCTGGTTGGTATAAAAGCTGCCCTTGATGGAGTCCACAACTCCTTACAGTTTAGTATAATTGGCAAACTTACTTGGTATACATTTGAGTCCTGCATCCAAGTTGTTTAGGAAGATGTTGATGAAAACTGGCTCTAAAATGAAACCCTACATACCCCCACTAGTGACTACCAGCTGTATGCCTGACAGTTTGTCGAGAAAAATACCATGAGAGACAGTATCAAAAGCTTTACCAAAGTCCAAAAGGATTACATCAGTTGACTTCCCTTGGTCAGCTAGGTGGGTAACTTTGCCCTAAAATAAAACTAAGTTTGTCATGCAGGACTTTCCCCTCATGAACCTGTGCTGGCTGTGACCAATGGAGAAAACAGTCAGTTGTCCATCCAAGTTTGTTCCTTCCAGGTTTCACAGGACAGTGAGAGAGACAGAGAATAGTGACAGTAGCAGCTTCAGTGAGGCTCTATTTCCTGCTCTCCCTCCATCTGTACCCCCTTGCAGCTGGAAGTGCTGTGCAGGACATGTACTGGACAAGAAAGCTCCGATGCGGCAGTCAGATTGTAGCATGTCAGTCCAGGATCTCCTCAAGAATGGCTGAGTGCCTGCTCCTCTGCTCTCCAGTAAAAGCTCAGATGACAATGGAGGAGATCCTGGCCATGGTTGAGATAACTAGCAAGGGTTCCTTAGCTGCAGAAGGCCAGGGGGATAAACAGCCCTATATGGCAAGAGAAGAACAATGAATTAATGATGCCTACACATTTGCCTGCTGGACTATTTCCATGGCTTTTACCAGGCAAGAACTGTGGAAAGATGAGGCAGATCAGCCAGAAATGTCAGCAATAAAGCATTCATGAAGAACCACAGAGGCCTTCAGCACAATAGAAGTAAGGAAAAAAATGCCCCTTGTTGACAAAAAGTAGGCTGAACTGAGACATTGGTCCTTAGATGACTGTAATAGAAACTGCAAGGAAAAGTACTCTGACCTTTTCTCTACATGTCACAAATAAAATAAAATGGGGCAAGTACCTTACAAGTGTCAAATCTCAACTCTTTTTCCACTTAATGACACTCTCATGTCAGCCTTGGCAACAGAAAAATATACAGCAGAAATATTGCCTTTCATTTCCTGCTGTTAGCCTTCATGGCTGTCACTCCCAAAGCTGGAGCATGGTCCTGTACACCTGTTTCATTCCTTTTATAGTTGCAACACTGAAAAGGAGCCAGTTCCTTTGGGGGGATAATTCACAGTTATCACCAGAGAAAAAGGGAAAAAAAAAATAAAATGGTGAAAATGGGTCCTTGTTTCTAAGCATCATCATACAAACCTTCTGAGTAACTCTTTGTACATGTAAGTCTCAAATGGTCAGCTGAGATATTCCCTCTAAGGTTAGTTAAGTTACACATGAAGAGGATGAATAATTTGCTTTTAAAAGTGTGAGAGTCCCTGGTGATTAACAGATGTGATCTGTTACAGCGCTTTGGCACGAGAAGAGTTTGGGACAGTTGGAACTTAAACTCAGTGATGCTTCAGAGGCATAAATATATGAAATGTCATGGAGATGATTCAGTGTTTTTAGCAATGTGCTAAACGTACTGATGGCATTCCCTTTTTGAGCTCCACAGAGAAGATGGCATATAACATGGACAGATAGCTAAGGAGAAGATCACTAAGTGGGCCCTCTAAGCACATGGAGTGTGGAACCACTGCTGAAGTTTACAGAATGGAACATCTGCTTTATCCATAGCCAGTTAAAGAGTCTTTACCATAAAGGACAAAGATACTGGCTTTTCAATGACAAGACTTATATGCTTTGTGATTGCTTTCAAGGTGTGTGAAAACTCAATTCAGAAGAGACCAAGTCCTTGTAAACCAGCCTCCTACTGGGGTTACATAGAATCTGAATTAGGCTGCAATACTTACTGCCCAGAAGGTGAGTTGTAGCTACAGGACCCTGCCTGGGACCTTGCTGAGACCTGTGAGCTCATAATCAGGGTTCTCCAAGAAGGGTGACACTGGTGTTTCATTCAGAAATGAGCATTTAGTCATCAAGCAGGGAGGCTGTCCGTAATAAAACATCAGAAAATAATTTCAGTGCAAGGTGATGCTAGATAAAATCAGACATAACCCAGGTTCTGATTATACCCTGAATCACAGGCTATGAATCTGAACCAAAGGATTCCTCAACTGAAAAACAACAGCCTTGAAAGACTTCAAGCATCATGCAAGATATTTTTTGTGGTCCTCTGTGCTTCAATCTTTTGATGTATATAGAGGAACTAAAATATTTCATGGAAGTTTGATAGTCTTGACAGTGTTTTTCTGGCCTGATTGGAAAAGCTGAAATACTTGAAGTTTGAAGGACCAGTTTCTCGAAGATTTTGTAGTTGATTCAACTATCCCCAGAGGCTGTCACATTTAAGACGAGGTTCAGGGTATCCTCCACACTTGTATCTCCTTTGCCAAATTACTGCTCACATTTCCACAGTTTCTTATTGAAACTGATCTTTTTGCATATTTTCTCTTCATCTGGTTCTGCTCTTTGACCTCATTATACATGCACCTTAGCTAAAGCATACTGAGTTTCTCTCATTTATTCAGCCAGAGAAACAGTTTCTGGAAATTTCAGCAAAATGTCCTGCTGCTGAAAATTGTTATTGGAAGTTTCTTCTCATTACCTCAGCTGGCATCAGAAATACTCAAACAATTAGCCTATATGGTAGATGTTCCACCTTATTCAATCCCTTGTTATGTTCAATACTCTTACAAAAAATGTCTCACTGAATAAGACTGTAAATGCATTTTTTCTGGTTAACATTGGTTTTCTCATTTTCATTGTCAACTGAAGGATGGACAGGTGAATCATAGGGATCTGAGGGGCAACAGGTCATTTCCCAGAGTTAGCTGGGGTGATAGAAATTGCTTGTTTGCTAGGTGATACAGATGATCCTTCTGCAAAGTATGAGGAGAAAACTGTTGGCTGAGCAATAATCATCTTGAAAGAAGTATAGAGAAAATAATTTTGGTTAAGGAAGTTTGAATTGTAATAGGGATGAAAGGCATTCAAATCCTCTTTGTAACTCACAGTTCCAAGCACCTCATGCAGCCAACAGTGCTGTGACAGATGAGTTGAGCTAAGCAGACAGAGATAGTGGTCAGAAGAGTATTATAAATAACAATATAAACCAAGTTGTAAAATCAAACACAGATTTTATTTATCCACATCAGAACTCAGAATTCTTCTGGGGGAAAAAAAAAAAACAACAAACCAAAAAAACCCAACAAAACAAACAACAAACCCAAACCCAATAAATTTGGCAAATAACATTAGGAACAGGAAGCATTATTTGAATTGAAAAGAGATTTTGAAACTGCTAATAATCCATATCAAGTACATTGCGAACAAAAACTGTAGCAGAGAACGAATTCACATAACTGATATTCACCTCATTTTCAGTCATGCCTTAAAAGAGAGATTATTCCTAGTACTTCTACTGTCATAGCAGGCCTTCATATAAGGGTTATGGTGCTCAGCCTATTTACATAAAATAGCTTCATTTTCAGATGCACTGGAAAATTGTTGTTAAGGAGAGCTTTTGAGTATCTTCACATATCAAGAAAACTGTAGTTGGTGTAAATTTATGATTCGCAAGCCTGCAGTAAGGCTCACAACTTGAGAAAATAAATGCACTCAACCTCATGATTTTAAATGTGGCTTTTACGATTGTTTTTGTTGCTCCTCAAGAAACAGTTGTGGTACTCGTTTTCAATCAGCAGAATGTCTCAGATTTGTTTTCATCTTTTGTTGGAGAAAATTCCTGGTGTGGTTGGGAAGAAAAATCTCAAAAATGTGACCCCTCATGTTTCAGAAACCAGACTAGACATAAGAAGACTTCAAATGATTGTTTTTCTAATCTTATTATGTCAAGGTCAGTATCATTATATGGTTATCATGGAACAAATTTAGGAAGTCTACAGTTGACACTTGCAAAAATGTTAGCTGCATTTACATCAAAAATTGTTATCCTAAACAGGCAAATAAATTATACTACCAAAATATAAGTACATTCTGTCTTTCAGGAATATTTAATTTAAATTTGACTCTATTTACAATAAAGAAATAAACAGTGAAGCCACAGAAAATACCATTGCTTGCATAATTTTTGGTTTTAAAGAGAGGAAACAGAGTAACCAAGAAACAGACAAATAACAATAGATTAAGAGAGCATTTGCTTATAATTGCTTGCATTTTCAGACTTCCTTATTTGTTAACTGTTTCAGAGTAAATTCACTGTGGTAAAGTGCCCAGATCAATTAATAATCTAGAAGTGATTTTCAATCAAATGTAAAAAGCAGATTAAAAAATAATGGAAATGGATTTTGGTAATTGCTGCTATAAAAGCAACATGCAGAGGAAGAAGGTTTTTCTTACTTTACATGTGAATTAATCGAGTCCTTGGAAAGGAACTGGAAGGACAGTAGGCTGCAGCTGGAAGAACTAGGAAAACTATTTTGATTTTGAAGTATGGATGAACAAATTCTAGAGTTGTATCTGTACAAATGAGAATAGCGTAAGTAATGGGAAGCAGAAAAAAGAGGAGTCATGTAATTTTAAACATGTAACTCCAAGCTAGGCTCAGATGTCTGGGAATTAATGAAGGCAACTCTTCCTGAAAGGAACAACATTTTGGACAAATAAAGCGAAAACTTATTTTAGAACCTCTTAAAAAGGAACATTTTCTTCCATTTGATGTTGAAAGAGTTGGAGTTCTTGAGGGAATCTTGAATCTTCCCTTAAACATGGAATTAGCACATTAGATGTCAGAAATGACATCAGTGCTCATAAATGAAACATGCCCAGCAGTGCTCTTGCTCATGTGAGCCAGCTGGCCAGGAGCTCCTGTGCCTGTTCTGTGAGTCTCCTCAGCCACCAAACTGAGAGGACCATGCACAAGTTCCCTCCCAGGAAGTAGCCTTAGAAAATTCTATTGCCAAGACTGTGTCTTGGAAATGCATGACAGAGTGAGATAGTCAAAAATGTACCATGGATTGGAATTAGCTGTTCGGTGGTGGGATAGTTGGGCTCCAGCTCCTGGGCACAATTGTATTTTCTTGTACAGACATATGGAGGTTGCCCAAAGCCTCATTCAGAAGCCCAGTCCAAGCACTCAGTGGCTTTAGGCAACTAAAAGAATTCCAAATGCCAGGGCAGTGTGTCTTCTGGCTCCATATTCATCTAAATGGACCCTGAGATTAGCTCAGTTGGTTAGAAAACCATGCTAATAACACCAGAGTCATGGGTCTTATCCCTGTACAGGCCATTCACTTAAGAATTGGACTCGATGATCCTTGCGGGTCCCATCCAATTCAGAATATTCTGAGACTGAAATTAAGCAAACATGCACTATAAGTGCTTCCCCATTTCAGTGCTTCCTACGCCTCAGGAGCCAGAAAGCAGTCTCTGAGAACAGGCTGCCTAAATCTCTCATCACTTTCTTAAGAGGAGGTATCACACCGGTTACCACACGGCAGGCTGCCTGGCAGCAACCCACAGTCACCATGGTGCCCCTCAGCTTCAATGAGGCATGGGAGCCTCATTAGTCCGTGGCAACATGCTTTGAGCTGTAGTCCTCTTTCTATGCTCCTGTAGCTTTTCATAAGTCTGACTGGAAAAGAGAGATTGCCCCCTTTCTCCCTCAGATTTGTCACATGTTGGATGTTGAAGCGAAAAGGAGGACTGCATGAGGCTTTTGTATAGCTAAGTGATTGCTTAGATATGTATCCAGTTTATTTCCAACATACAAAAATGCAGACTGAAGGATGCTATGGTCAGCAGAAGGTTATTTTTGTCATCTGGCTACTGGCTACTTTGGAGGCAAGGGGTCAGGCACTTGATTAGATGAATTACAACCTAAAGTCCGCTAATATAAACTATGTCATGCCCCAGGCTTCTCAAAACAAGGCTCTCTATTTTAACTCATAATGGGTAGCTGGATTCAGTAAATGGCCTAATCACAGCAACATAAATATTTATGGGAAAATTTTTCTAATTAAGGTATGAGCTTGTTTAGATGTTATCAGTTAGAAAGAGCTTTCCCAACAAGAAAATGGCTGTTAGGAGACATTAGGAAATGGTTAAACTCCAAGGGATTAAAAGGTCATTGAAGTGGCAACACGCAGAGTCTATTATGGTTGAAATTTAGCTTGCATTCATGTCTTATATCTCCTACATCTTGAATTAAAAGACCATCCTCTATGCAAAAAACCAAAATGGTAATTTTGTTTATTCTTTGAAAAAATAAAGTAATATTACAGAAGATTGTCTAAGCTAGAATGATGTATGATTATTTTAGAAATTAATTTTCTAACTAAATTTTTAAATTCTTACTTCATGTTTTGTTATATGAAAACCTGCATTTACCTTAGTAGTGATGTCTTCAAAGATCTTATAATGGCCGAGGATGTCAGAATTTGTTCCCAGTACCTCAGCCACGCAGTGACTTTAGACACAGAAAAATTTATATCTAACATAGCTGTCCTTTAGTGCTGTTATTTGCTGATGTTGTGAGTACTGACGGTGTAAACATGAGTAATAAATTCATGTTAAGTGACATTTTGGTAACCACGTTTTTCAGGTCTCATATTACCAGCACCAACTAACAATATATAGATCATGCTCTGAGCCTTATTATGCCAGCATAAATCTTAAGTAACTTCAGTGCCTTCAAGAAAATTGCTCTAGGTTTACTCCCGCATAAGTGTCAGAGGAATTCTTCCCTTAAAGTAAAATTTGTAAGTTGTCTTATAGGGAAATAGCTGTATAAAACTGTCTATGTGAAGTACAGGCAGAACTATTCCCTGTGGGAAAAAGTATGTAATTTCTGTAGGACTTTGCTAAGAAATGTGTATGTGTCTGCCATATGGTATTTTACTCTGAAGGTATAACTCAAAAGGAAAACTCAGAAAAAGAGAAGAGAATTTTCTACAAATGTTCTGCCTTTGAGCAAAATCTATGTACTTTAAAGCATTTCAATGACAATATAAAGCATAAATATCAAAATGATATCAATGGAATTAATTATATCTGTCTACCTTTTTGAAGTCAGCATCTGTAAGAAGTTTCAAAACCAGACACAAGGAGATAAACACTACTGCTTTCCTGAAATAATGAAGACTGTACTGTTTTTTAGTTGATATCAACTGCAATCAAACAGGGCATAAAATTATAATTTCATGTAAAGGTGGCTTTGTTCATTTAGAATACCTTCCTAGGCCAAACCAGGATGTCATAGCTGTAACCTTGCTAAACACAGCTGAGACCACAGGAGCTACTGCTGAAAACCATAAAATGGCATGTTCAGAGGGTGATGGTATTCACATTTTGAATAAAGCAGATCTGGGTTTTATCATTCTCCTTTAATTAACCTTTTAAATTAAACCTGCTATACACAAGTGCCATGACTTGGAGAACTGGGGACGTCAGTTCAAATGGCACAGGTCATTGCAAGTTCTCCACAACAAAGAAGAATATTTGGAGGAAAGCAACACTGTGTGCGATGGCATTGAGCTCCTGTTTGATTGAGATGAGTCAGAATGTGGCAGAAAAATAAAATGTAAGGAAACCAAAAGTAGCTGGTTTGAGGGCCTGGGAGAGGGACCTGGGAAGCTTGTTGGGTGCTGTTCCAGCCCCAATGGTCTCAGTCGCAGCAATCTGTGTGCTGATCATGCTCACACTGTGGCTCTATAGCCATTAATTAGAGGCCTGTGTGCTGACTGATCTCCCAGAAGGACAAATTTGATCTGGCTCGAGAATGGGCACATGATCACATTTCTGTCAGATTTGCCAGAACACACTATACAAAACTGTCCATTTGGAGTTTATGTTGGCTTTACACCAGCTGGGGGAGGATGAATGACTTTCAGTATAGCTTAAGTTAGCGTGGCAGAGAGCAACAATATCTGGTCTAACCTGAGGTGTGCTTGACACAAATAATCCATTAGTATTTCTGGATGGATTAATTCGGGTGGTATTATATCTGAATAATGTATTTTGCCATACAGTTGCAGCATTTCAGATGCAGAAGTAAGAGTTTCAAACGGTTGAGGTGCTTCTCTGCTGAACTGCAGTTTAAGTTTTATACCTGCTCTTTTACAGAGAGGAAATTATTGATGATTTGCTTTCCTCTTTCTGAAGGACAGTGTTTCTGTGGGTAGTGTGGTACCCAGTCATGTGTGCTGAAAAACAGTACAGTGAATTGAGCTTGGGGCTCCTGTCTTCCTGACACCTTCAATAAACCTCCATCACAAATGACTGTGTTAACGGGCAGCTATTGTCCACAGTGCTGGAAGTCTATAAATAGTCTTACTGAATGTGGTTTGGGAATACACGTAAGGTGAGCAATGTTTTTCTTTTAGCAGAAAATAAATACATTTGATTTTTCAAAAAATTTATGCAGGAAGGAATCAATGTGTTAAATTAATGATGCCTTATTATCTGACTGCAACATGAGTAAAGACAAGAAGAGAAATAATACTTCAGGACAACTATTGCATCATAGGAATAAAATGTGTCGTGAAGTGTGCACTTCATCATATGGTTGCAAGGCCTGTTTGGACAGGGCCATGTATTTCAGCTCTCGCTCTGACTGGATGTGCAGTCAAGGCATGTTAACAGCGTCTTTCCTTAGGTCCAACTCCCATCTTGGCCAGCAGTTTCTCAGTAGAATCCATGCAAGCATCACTGTGCTTCAGGCATTTCGAAATAAAACTGAAATCTGACTAGAGACCATCTCATTTTGCAAACCTACTTCATTTTCTAGACATATGGTTCCCCTTAATGTTCTAGTATTATGCAGTGTTCCTGTAAGGGAATGTGACTGGGCACATGGATGGTGGGAGGAGGAGGCTGGGCTGGGAGCCTGTCCAACAGGAGTGAGGTATCTTTTACCACACTGTGCCCACCACATCAAGTAAGACAGTCCAACAGCAAACAATTTGCCACTGGAAGATTATAATTGGTAGCAGGTACCCTTAAAGACTCAGACAGCTTACTTTCTCCAGGTACAATGAAATGTATCAGTCATCTTTATGTTGCTGTTAAGATTTAATAGAGTAATTTCAATGGGAATTAGCAACTACGCTTCGTTGAAATGACTTATTGCACCTCCAAAATCACCCAGAGGAGCAACCTTTCTTTATTACACAAATATGTCAGATTGTCCATTCTGGAAGAGGGCACTTCTGTCCACAGTCTCCACACCAGGCTACTTCCTGAAAGTCTTGCTTGTACAGTGGGTGAAACCTGATGCCATCTTTATACTGACATATTGAAACATGCTAATTCCTGCCTCAGTCTTTGCAGAAGAGTATAAAATGCTAGCCCCCGCTTTTCATAGGAAATGTTTGATTTTGAGTATTTCAAGTTTTGCTCAATTTTTACTCATCCTGGGGCAACTGCAAGGAGTCTGGCTTTCCAAACTGTATTGCTTTGCAAACAAGTAGAGGAGCTCCACAGACAGAGTTGCCCAGACTTCTTACTCACATTTAATTATCTTGGTCTCCGTATATAGCTGTTTTTTCTGAGATTTAACTTCAAAGGAACAAAAGATTATTATGAAGAGACATTATTGGGAACAGCTAAATGACGATGGTCTAAAGTGATTCCAGGAATAGTGTCCTTATAGTGTTGGTTTCTGTATCTGTTTTTCAGAAATGGATAACTTGTCTGACAGTGATGTTGCAAACAGAAGTTTAGATTGTCCCCTAAGTATGAAAGCTGGAAAGCAAGGATTTTCTTAGCTAAAATGCATATCAGATGAAACCTGAAGGAGCAAAACAATAACTGTGTACAAGTCACATTTTCCCATGTTATACAGCAGCAGAAAATGAGTGAAAAAAAGAATCAGAGAACAAAAGAGATGTCAGAGTATTTGATTAAATGTAGCAGTTCTATTAGGACAACAAAGAGAGAAATCAGAAACAGTGACAGGAAAGCCAGTCAATTCAAAAATTGACTGCTATACACAAGTACGGCCCTTTGAAAATAGTGCATTTGGGTATGATAAAATAGTTCATCTTCACAGACACTGTATCAGGAAATAAGCCTTCTCCTGCAGTGATCAAGTGTGTATGTGGAAGGAAAGGTGGCAGCTCCACAGAATGGCCCCATCATAGTGTAACTCTAGGATGGACTCCGCCAATGCTGGTGCATTAGGTTGCCCCAAAAATCCCGTAAACCAACAATTTTGACAGAAGAGATTTATGTGAATGATGCAGCAGACCTACTGTTATCAAACTAGCCAGTTAGGGCTAGCTGTTGAGAGGAAAAGCTGCAGTCCTATTGCAGAGGTCTCCTGTGCTCCTTCAAGATCTATGCCTTACCATATAAAAGACTGGTAAGTGGTAAAATTTCAATATTTAAAAGCAAGTTAATTTTGTCAAATATCTTCCCAAAATGTGATTTTTTCCCCCTCTCTTGTTTAAACTGCAACCAGTTAACTTTAGATTTTAGCAATCTGCACTTTCCTAAGAGGCCCCTCAGAAACTTCATAGGTGCTCAATCCATGCCCAAAAATAAGAGTCTACAAGAAGCTACTGCTCTTAATAGCAACAGCATGAATCGCTTGCTCTAATTCATTATATTCTATTCAGGAGTGAAAGAATTCACACTTCTAACCCTTCCCCCCTGCCCTGAAATGCAATGTGTATAATACTGATAAAGGCTGTGGAGAGATTCGCACTGCACTACAATTTCTCAGTGCCTTGCTAAAATCCTGAAGATAAGTAGACACCTGGGGGGTCCCCTTCTTATGATGCAAGGGCAAAAGCTCTTTGCTGGTTTGTACCTACAGAGGCAGCTTCTTCACGCTCAGCACGTTTTCCATTACTTTGTAAAAGCGCTGGGAATTACCAGTGGAGTATGAAGAAACTTGCCATTCTAGAAATTGTTTACTTTTATACAGTAGATGCACTAGGTTGTTATTTACACCTTCCCAACCTGTGGAGAATTAGGCAGAGGCAAAGATATTTTCATTTGATGTTATCAAAGTGTTTTGAGATATTAGTTTTGAAGGAAGTGCTACACAAATGGAAAAAAACAAGATCATTTGCGTGACATTACAGACACATGCAAAACAGGATTTTGTTTTGATGGTAACAGCAATGATGACACAATCCTCTGCCTTGTGTGCTAATTGATCCATCAACATACCTCACCACACCTCTGCTTTTTCTCCATATGGTGTACTAGTAATTAGGCCATTTGAATCTATTTTCTGGAGGTGGCTGGGTACCTCTGAATCAAATAAACTATTTTCACTATTTAAGGAATTCTTATGGATTCACTTTTTATGAGACTCTTTAAAGAAGAATACTGACTATATGGAAAATAATTTTCAGGATGATAATGCAATTGTCTATGCTTGGATTAACCTGTCAGTGGGTAAAAAGCAAAACAGGACAAGAGGATCAGAAGAAGGGTCTGAGTCTTATGCAGATGCTTTTGTTAGAGAAACTCTCAATCTTCTTAACCTGTTGGTTAATTCACAAATTGAAATGAAAAGCTTTAGCCTCTTTTTTTCTTTCTATTTCTCTCCCTGTGTCTTGAAACTGGCAATTCAAGGATTGAAGCATTTCTGAGCATTAGGGGAAAAAAAAAATAAAGGAGGACAGGATAAAAAGAACAAAATATGGTCCTACAATTAATATGTAAACCAAGCTGATAATGCCTGGCTAAGACAACAGCTGCGGTGCATGGACCAAACGCTGCTGTGCCACTGCTATGCTGGCCTTCGGCATCCTCCCATCAAAGCTGGGAGGCAGCCTCAACAGGGCTGCGGGCGCATGGCTGTGCTTGTGTCTCTTCTGTCTATGATGGCTTTGCCTTTGGATAAACACCTCTTTGAGGTCCTGGCTGTGGTCCTGGACTGAGCCCTGATGCAGAAGCTGCTGCCTGACACTTATAAGCTTCCAGGAGCTGGGGACTTGGCCTCCAGGCATGGCTGTCTGCAACTTGCAGTCATATCCAACCTCGCTGCAGGTGCAGACTAATTAGCCGTATTAAAAGCAACTTTATTTGCCCCTCCAGCAGTTAATATCTAAATTTAAAACCTTCATTACTAGAGGTTAATAACTCAGGCAAATAAATACTCTTGAGACTTCAATCTGATATAATACAGAGACTGTTTTTCTTCCCAGTTGAAATAAATATTGTGAATGTGAAATCCTGAAAAAAACCTTCTCAAAATCCCTGAAGTCATCCGAATCTACTTCTGGGTAGTCACATCCCTCATGGGTGCTGTGGTGGGGAGGTGACAGAGTATTATGTGAGTTGTCAGACTCCTATGGGGGATACTTATTTTTCTGTCACTTGAAAGGCCACGTTGTTGGCCCCCGAGAAAGCACATTTAAATGGGAGAGCTCATTTCCCTTATGGGTTACAGGCAATTAGCACCACAACATTTGGATCACATTTCTGACATTTAGAATAACATACAGAAGTTGCAGAAACTTCATTTCTCTGTAGAACTAATTTGGATTAGGAAAGTGTTTTAAAATGGAAAACTATTCATTTTGCCATGCTAACTGTGGCAGGCAGGCACCAGCAAGTCCCTGCTCCCTGACATCCCCGCTGGTTCTTTGCAGCAAGGACTAGTTTTCCCAGGAAGATGCTCTAACATCTGGTCCACATTTCTCAGGACTGGAGACCCACAGGGCTTTCGCAACAAGTTTTAAGCCCTTCACAACAAGAAGTAAATCACTATTGAAACTGTGTGTTTATTAGCTATTTTCCTTCCACTGGCTTCATTGCACGAATAAACTCCAAAAGAACAGAAATCAAAGATTTCTTTTATTATTATTTTTATTTTCTGGCACAATTATCACCACCAGTTTAGGCGGGGAACATGTTGTGGAGATTGTCTGCTCCCTGGATCCCACTTTTCTTTTGTTCACTCCCACTGAGTTGGCACAGCTCTCAGACCAAGGCCTCCAGGGGCTCCAGGGGAATGCCATGATGCTGACACTCCCCACACTCCCTCTTGGAGCCTCTGAAGACATTTCTGGCCTTTTCAACCCTGGCTTGTTTCTGTCAGTCCAGTTAAACTGAGGGCAGCGCTCTGATTGCCAAGTTTGCTTTCTGCGTTGGTCTTCAGGAATGCTTAGGGCTTGCAATGTATATCACCTTTGCAAAAAAAAAGTAGGGCATGTGGCAGGATATCCACATAGTTATCTTCCAAAATAGGTTGGAAAATAGCAGTTAATAAATATCATGAATGACTGCAGAAGGATTTCATTAAGACTGTACTTTTGGAAATGAACTCTGAACTTTGTTTGATGTCTCTTCTTGTAATTGATATTTTGAAGAAATCCCTTACCAGTTTTGTGGCTTACTGGCCCCATGCACATGAGGAATATTTGTGACAGAGAGCAGCAAAGTATGTCTCCAGCTGAGGTGTCAAGAACATCTAGAACTGCAGAGACAGTTCACAGAGTTCTGCTGATTTATTTGTCCCATTTTCTCTTGACAGTCACAGACAAAAAAAGATCACAAATGACATAAAAATCACTACTGATGTAGAAAGAGAAAGAATCTCCTTTCTCCCCTTTACCTCTCCCTTGCTGTCTGTCACCAACTAGCAAATGACATTTCTAAGCTGGGAAACAGTCCTTCAATCCACTTCTCCCCAACTCCAAAGAGCAAACAAGTAACATCTGACCTTACTACCAGGTCTCAGGTTTGAGGTGAGAAATGGTCTCCTCTCTTTCACAGGATGCTATCACTGCCTGTAATTAACTCTTACATTGTTTTAAAACTGCCACATGCTGTAACAATCCATTACAAATGGATAACAGATGGAAATAATTTAATGCCTTTATGGTTAATATCTAACACTGTATGTTGCTTTTTTGGTGATCAGACCCTACTATTTTCATGTGGTTTACCTGGGGTGCAGAGTGTCTGTTGAGAGGGAAGATGCCTCACGATGAAGGTGTGAGCCTTGCCAGCAACCAGCACTTAAAGACCTGCACCACCGTGTTTCTAACCATGAAACTATCTGACAAAACCAATCTGTTGTTAGAAGATGTGTCTGGACCAGGGACTTACTGATATTGCAAGGTCTGTATGTAGCAGTGATGCACACTTGTGAGAAAGCTAGCGTGTCCTTTGGAGATCAGCAAATGGAAAGACGTTGGAAGCTGTGGGTTCTCACCAAATCTGATATTCTTAGGGTGGAGGGCTCATTTCCCTTGAAGGCAGTGGGAACTCAGTGATTTCAGTTGAAAAGGTCCCTCACTCTGTAGGTCTCTAGATGATATTTCTCATTCTTCAGGGTTAGTAAAATGCTGCAAATCCTGGAACATCAAGGCACTCTGCCTGGCAACTAAGCTTTAAGAAGGGGGCAAGGTGGCAAGTAGCCCTGCTTCTCTCACACACCATGACAAGATTAGAACTCTTTCTCCCTTTTATGTTTGTTTGTTTGTTTGTTTGTTTGTTTGTTTGTTTGTTTTGTTTGTTTGTTTTATGTTTTTGTTTTTCACCTATCTGTTTTCAGGGCAAGATCTCCCTGGGACAGCTAATGTGTCTGGTACAGAAAGAGGAGTACATTTTAAATCCGACCGCATTCAACTATAATAAAGCTGATCTGGAAGCCAAAAGAGCCACCAATATATTTACTTAGTCAAGAATGAGACAAAAATAATAGAGATAGTCAAAGAAATTGTAGAGATAGTCAAATAGCACAAAGAGTCTTTAAAAAACTTGAAAGGGATAATGCTTCTCTGCATTTATACATACTTCTTGTGCCCATACCAGTTTAACAAAACATCAAAGCAAAACTACATATATAAGTACTTTCCATACAAAGTCTCCTGTGGTGGTTACTGAAGGTGAGAACATATTGCACTGCCTGGTACACATATGATAAACCATTCCATTTTGCTGGAAAAGGGAGTTGATGTTTTTTTCCTCTTACTGATTTATTTTAAATCAGAACAATTAAAGTACAAATTCTTTTATAAAAATCTAACCCTCTGGGTATAGCAAAATGATATTGTGGTTCGTTCTCATTTTACATTACTTTTTTCTCCATTTATCTTTTAAGATCTTAAGATATTTCTCAAATTCATAGACTTTCACATGAAGAGAGCACACTGTTCTCTTCAACATCAACAACAAAATCTTCAGCATTTCTTTGAATTTCCAGCCATACAAAGGGCTTTTCAGACATGACAAGAAGGCTGAGGTGGCTGGTAATGAAAAGTTAAAACCAGATTTTGATTCAGAATCTTAATAAACTATATTTGATTTTTTGAAATAACACAGTGGAGTCTTATCTCAGTGTTTCTAGCTGAATCTTTTAATATAGAATGTAATTTACTATTTTTCCATTGTGGAATTCAGCCACTGAAATGGTATTTGGGAGTGTTTTCACTGGGCAGCATAAAGAGCATGATGGATAATCTCAGTCAAGCATATCATTGCTTCCAGGTGTTGGTTCATTTTTATTAGTCGCTCATGGACTTACCTTCTTCTCAGAACTTCTTCCTTCTCAAAATGGCAATTCCCAAAATAGGAGCTGCTATTCAAGGCACAACTAGATTGGTTAAAGTACTTGTGATACATTGCTTGGTTCTACTTTCCAGGGGTAGTCTAGATCTGACTTATAGGAAATTCTTGAGAAAAAAGCAACAAAAATTAGTTTTCTAACTGTAGATCTCCTCACAAAAGTAATAACCATATTCCTCCCTTTTCACAATTTTACTTTAATGTGTAAATTGGAATATAATTTGGCATGATTTTGTTGATGTTTTTGATGATGTGCCACTTCTTGTGAAACAGAATAACTCTGAAGGCTATTGATTCAGAAAATTAATTTCCTGTCTGGAAAAAACTCTAGAAACTTTAGTTGAAAGTAGAATCTAAAATTATCATAGGTGAAAATGGAGAGGTTTTTTTCCCCAAATTACTCACTGTCTATGAATTGGCAACAGCTTGTGAATAGCCAGTGTCCTGATTTTGCAAGTTTCTCTCCTTAGTGATGGATGGATGGATGAATGAATGAGTGGATGGATATCTAGGAAACAACCGCCTTACAAGCATTTAAAGTATTTGTCTTTAAAAACATGTATTTCTAAAGTAACCTGTGTACAAACAGGACCTCAAAACAAACTTGTACTGAACAATTCTAAATAATGAGAGGGAAACTGGGAGTAGAATGTCTACTTAAGTCTTTCAAGAATTTTAGCCCGTTAAATCCATTCTGAAAAACAACTCTAACATGTTCATCAAGTTCAATAAAAGTTGATGGGATTCATGTGTTCTGTGTTCTTGAACAAGTTGTTTTTTCCAGAACCACAGAAAATAGCTTCTAGATGGAGGTCTATAAGTCAAAAGATGAATATTTGGTTCTGTGTTAGAAATCTATAGAGAAATGCCTTTAATTAAAAACAAACAAATTAAAGCTTGCAGATAAGTGTTTCAGCACCAGAGAAGGTTTTATAAGGTCCTTGATTTCACATAGCTATAATTTGGTTGAGGAATTATATTTCAATAATAATTCCATGCAGAACTATGTTTTGGTTCCATGTGAAGTTACAATGTCTGTGAACAGAGACACAAGAAGCTTTCATTGTTATGTTAAACACTTGTTTCTATTCTGGCAGGTTTTATTAAGATTCATGGGTTTTGTGGGAGCCCATAGCGCCTCAGCTGGGTACCAAGAGGGAGAGGGACCCTCTGGGTTTGCTCTTTAGTTATCAGAGTCACGTGATTTTTCTTATCTATCTTTACAGTTACAGAGTCTGTTGTGAGTGTTGGATATGGAAGCTGTTCCTCATTTTTGTCTCCCTCTGACTTGAGTCAGAGACAACAGCCAGTTGCCCAGCCAACGGCTTCGTTTCTCTGGATATGGTGATCCTTGAACACTGGGTCTTGGGACGTTTGTGAGCACTTAGAGGCACATTTCTTGGGGCAGGTCTTGGTGACTGGGATAGCTGTGCAGCAGCCCAGAGAGGACAACAGTCCTGTGAAGGTCGTACCTCCCAGGGGCTGGCCAGCCAGCCAAGAGTTCTTGGCCTGCAGCAAACTGAGACAGAGGATGTCCTGAAATAAAGGGACTTACACAGCTCCCCATGCTTTGTTTTTCAAGCCAGGAGTGACTGGAGCTGAGAACAACAATTTAATGCAACTGCAAGGATTTAGATGTACTTTACTGCCAGATAATTGAAGCAGTTATTTGTCTTTCCTGGTCTCCTGGAGCCACAGGATCTACATGTGTGTCAAAACATCCTATCAATCATGCAGGAGTATTCCTGAACAAACAGGACCAGCCTGTGTACATCCTCCTCCCTGCTGTTCGTTCCTGCAGCAGCCTTGAGATTGTAGCCCTCCCTTTGTTCTTCTTTTCCTCATTGCACCAAACCCCCAAAAACTGGCATGATGTGATCAGGATTTACAGAGACAACAGGACAGAGAATTGCTGGGAACAAGATCATTTAATCCCATGATCAAGAGTAGGTGGGCCAGAGTTGGACTGGATTTTTTCCGAGGAGGAGGGAGGAATAATTTTGAGATGCTAAATTTCTCTGACAGGCCATTAGGAAAAGGTAGCTCTTGCCAGGTCCAGTGATTTAAAGAAAATCTACCAGTACTCAAAGCAAATTTCCAGACACTTTCTGGCACTGTAAAACACAAATTTTCTCCAGTCTTGCTTTGAATCTACTAAAGCTACATCGGTTCTAAAAGCTGCTGCTGAAACTGTAGCAAAGTCCTTTTCACATCCACGACTGCTTGAGAACAGTGTGACATTCTGTCGTGGGCAATCGGGGAGATTTTTGGCAGAAGGGAGACTGACCTGACAGGAAGCCTCAGCAGCCTCTCCCCTGCAGCATGCAACACAGCAGGCTGGGAGGCAGGGAGCTGTGTTTTAGGTGAAATGCAGGTGTGAGACCCTGAAGGAGTAGTAAGAGACCATGTTCTTCACTGTGGCAACATCTGGGGGTCCCACAAAAATTAAACTTCATCACCCACAAACTGTGATTATTTCAGAAACCACAATTAATTAACATTAGCAGCAGCTGATGGTTACTGCCAGACAAACAGTTCTTACTCCATTGATTGTGTGAAGAATGGAATCAAAGCAAGAATAGAAGGGTCTGACCCTCAATAAATACATTAATTCGCTTGTTAAAATGCCCTTAATGGTGCACACAGCATTCAGAAATTCACCCCTCTTCCATGTCAAGGAGTTTTGCCCAGATACAAGGTGTAAGACCAGACAAGTTATTTAAAAAATAAAGCATCTGGTTCATGCATTTCTTTAAAGGATGCCCTGTTTTATTCAGGAAAGAAAAAAAAGTATAAAATGCATTTGAATACAAAGGTTCACCAGCTAAACATGCAAACCCACAAAAAAGGCTTAGCTGGTAAAATTCAAGAGACTTTCTATCCCTGTGAACTCATCAAATGAATCATAGCCCTAGGATACATTTTGTTGCATGTATATGTTTGAAATGTAAAAAAAAAATAAAATTAACCCTTGGGCTACTGGTGCTGTGGCAAGCAAAGGCTTGCTGTATGTGAAGAGAGAGTGTGAACATTTTATGCTTGTTTATTATGGTAGTCAGAGTGTTAAAATGAAAACCACCAACTAAGAGCAAAACATTTCATTTTGTAAAGAATGTGTTACTTGATACAGAAAGTAAAGATTATAGTGGATAGAATATGGAAAGTAAGAGACAAGATCTGTACAATCAGGATTAGATGAAAGCTTGATGGATTCCCCAACCATGATCAACTACCCTTATTAAAGACTGTCTTTTCCAAACCCTCAGGTGAACCAGTGCTGTTTCCTCTCAGCTTGGTTCCACTTGGTATTTTTCTACCAATGCTCTGCTGTGCCCTCCTGCTGGTGCTGGTGGCTCAGGGCAGTGCACTTACCCCTTCTGACTCCTGTACCCAAACTCCCTGTAACTGCTGGGCCATAGGTCACACATCTACAGTCTGCAGTCCTTAATCTGACCCCAGGTGAGGCACAGGACATTGTTCCTAGTGGAAAATAATAAAAAAGACTGTCAAATACTACAGATCAATTATTTTCTCTTTAGCAAAGTTGTCCTGGATGGAAGGAGCGCACACTGGGCCGTTGCCAGCGTATCAAAGAGGAAGAGCCAAGACATGCATATCCCTTGACAGGCTCCTTATATTGGCTTAAACATTTTACTTCATGGTCTGAAATTCTGTCCTGATTTTCTATTGCTTCTTTATATTTCTAGGGTCTCTAACCATATGTGAACATCTTCCAGCTTCCAGATGTTGCATATACACTGTCATGGGAGCATGGTCAGGGTCTTTTACTGCTGTCCTAGTCCCTCTGGTTGTGGACTGAAACTCAGTAGAGAACAGATCATGAGCACGACAAGCTTGACGTACTCAAACAATGTCAGATATGGATGTGAGGAGACCCACGAGCTCACACCACATGCTCAACCACAGTCATGAACTATGAGGAGAGGTTTTTGGAGAACATGGCAGCTTACGGGAGCCCTCTCACTCACATGAGCTGCCAAATAGCCATCATGAGGAGACAGAAGGCAATGCCAGGAAGTCTCAAGTATATGAGAGTCTGCAAGGACCATGACCTTGCTACTGGCAAACTCTCCAGCAGGAGCATTATAAAGGAGCCACAGAGTTGGTGTGAGGCCATCTTCACCTGAACTGGCAAGTACTACTGCTTTAGGTTAAAGAAACTGAGACTAGCCTCTCTCTAGAGGACAGGCAAGAGCTTGCTTTGACCAACAGAGCTGTGGAATGGGTGTTGAAGGGAAGCCAGGGGACCTCCATGCAGTGTATAGCTCAGGGCTCGACCTGAGATTTGTTTTGGCATCTGAGGTCACCAGTGAAAATCTGTCCAGTTACTATTCCTAACAAAACACCTACATGCATGTTTTGCAACAGTCCTGACTGTGTTTCCAGTTAAGAGCACTTCAACAAAGGCCTTAGGTTTCCTTGGTGGGGGTGAGGGGGGGAGGCACACAGTGGCCTTGTGACTTTTAACTTACTCATTTTCACAAGCTCCTCACCTGATGTTCACTCACCCTGACAAAAGGGAGAGGAACAGGTTTGCTCTCTCAGTCTGGAAGTCCTGTACCCCTGCTCTGCTATGAATTCTCTGTGTTGCTGTGCACAGACACAGCAGTCATACTTTTCCAAGGCAAGTAGTTTGGATTCTTTTGGCTGCCCCAGAGCCAAAAGCCTGGCAGCTCCATTGCAACGTGCCCTGGAGCCCAGCTCTGAGACATACCTGCAGGCAGGTTTCTGACCAGCAGGGAGGCCTGCTCTCTCTCTTGTTTGAAAGGTGTCTTCTTGGTGGTGCTGGGACCAGAACCCAGGTGAGAAGCCAGACAGCCTATACCAGCACTCACACTGCTGCAGCTTCCTGGGAGCTCTGGCAATGGAGGGAACAGTGGAATCAAACAATGTTGCTGTTCCCTCCAACCAGAGCACCACTGTCCTGAGTCACTGCTGTGGTGTGATCCCCATGGGTCACCATCTGCTACCAACACTAACTTTGGAAATTTTTTGCTGCTACTGCCTTTGTACATTTTACACTACTATACAGTTGCTCAATTTGTGCATCTGTTATAAAATCAATGTTAATGTGGTATATAGGCGACTCCAGCCCACTTCCCTCCCTGAGGAGAAATATCTGCTTGTTGTTGTGTTATCCGAAGATATTTGTGCATTCGCAGATAGATGGGTAAGCAAATGCGTGTATGGATATACATACACACATTATGTATGTACACATGTGTGGGGGCTTTATTCTCATATGCAAATAAAAAGTATGTATCATGGTATGGATTTATTAGGCATGAAATACAGCTTTATATATCAAATATATATATGAGTAAAAACAAAATTAGCTGATATCTTATGAGTGCTGGGACTTGTAGAGAGCCAGTCCAATTCACTGAGCACATCATTAGCAAACCTAAGAAATACGGAAAGCTTCAGAACATTAACAAACAAATTTGTGAAGCTGTCAGGTTCCTTGAGTTTTGAAGCTGTTGCTCACAGACATCTACAGCCATGTCTTTCACAGAGTAGGAAGCATTGTTGTCTGACAATAGCTCTGTTTTCAATTTGGTACCTCCTTCAGTGTTTATAACTTTGAGAAAAAAAATATTGATTGTACTGGAAACAATAAGGTTTTTCACAATGACTTTTGCCTTGGCCTATCTTCAGCTTGTAGGTGCCAGATTATAGAGGTAGAAAGGGTGCTCCATTTGAGACTTGTTGCTTTGAAGAACTGAGTTTTGTTGATTTTTTTTTTGTTTTGTTTTGTTTTGTTGTTGTCGTTGTTGTTTTTGTTTGGTTGGTTTTTGGTTTTGGTTGGTTGGTTGGTTGGTTTTTCCATTGCTTAACAGTCTCTGAATGTTGTAATGATGTTCAGATCTCTTTTTCCTCAGCCATTAGCTCTTTGAAACATACTGTAAAGTAAGAAGTAGGCAAAATAAAACTGAAGTTCCTGTATTTTCCTCCAACATCCGTATTTTCATTACGTTCAAGCTTTTCACTCAAAAAGGTAGTTCTTCTCATTTTCATTATCTGGTCTTTACTTCTCAGACATAGCTCCAGCTAGGAAAAAAAAAATAGAAAGGGGAAAAAACTTCTTGATAAAGTTTTGCTTAACTCATGCAGCTGGTGTAGCTAGTGGTCTAAATCTGAGATACATTAAATTCTGAGAACATAACTGTTACATATTGTCATGTTTTTCTGGATTATATCAGGCAAAATTGAGCTCACATCAATTTATGTTCCACTTAAAAGAGTTAAACATTTTGAATATCACCTTTCTGGGTGACCTCTACCAGATGGGCTTTAATGGAGCCAACAGCACTTTTCAATGACTGCTCTCTGTGCCACACTTCATAGGCAGGAGCTCATCTGACTCAGACTAGGATGGCCAAAAATTAGATTTCTAAATCAAAATTAATGACTCTTCACTTCTCTTATAATCAGCAGAGAGAAGAAGAAACCTTTGCAGATAAATATACAGTACTTAAATGCATATGTTGGAGTGAGATTAGAGACAGGTTTTCATGTGGCCATTTCTGTCCAGTGAGGACTGATGGATAACAATATTCCTTCACTGCTGCACAGCAGGGGCTGGTGTAGGTCCTCTCAGCCATCCCTTTCTGTCTCTGCTTTAAAATTAAATTAGTGCTTAAATAAATGTCCACAAAGCCTTCTTATAAGATGGAAGCTTGGTGGCATGGATTTGATTCAGCACTATTATTACAGTGGCTAACCTTAAACAGGGTGTTAAGAAACTTTTCAAATAATTTGTTTGTCCTTAGTCTTACACTGCTGTTGTTAAACACTGCCACTGCAAGGGAAAACATAGTAATATATGAAAATTTTTGATGTGCAACTATCTGGGGAACAGAAAAAACTTTTCTTAAATGCCTGTTGTTCTTTCCCATTATGTTTAGGAGAGAGTATAACACTTTTTTTTCCTTTGTTGATATGTGTTGTTATCTCAATGATATTTTAATATGTTTGCAAAATATCCTGAGCAGAGATGAGTAGGCAGAGGTCTATTGGCTTCAGCGTTGCTTTGTCACACCAGCATTTGACCATTTGTATTTAGAGAGAAAATAGAACTGTGGTATAAGGATATGTCAAAATGAAATTTTAGCAGTGTGTTGCAAAGGCAAATAGGACCATCTTGCTGTTTAACCACATTCTTCACTACAAAACATATCTCTGCAGATTCTGTGCTAGTAATTAAAAACGTCTGTTTTAGCATTTGATGCATATTAGGCAAAGTTTCAAGACATCCAGGTTTCAGTGGAAATGAATGTCCCTCATGAATTAAAAACTCTTCAGATTCTGAGAGAGAAAAAGTGGAGAACATTTAATTAGACATGCTTTCATAATGTCCTGTGAACAAAATAAAAAAAAATCTCCAACTTTTACAACAGGAAGATAACTGTTTTAGAATTTGATATGATTGATGTTGCTCACATATATTCACATCAGACAGCTAATGCAGAAACTAGTAAGTGTTGAATGCCAGGAACAGACCATGGCACAGATTTGTCATAACAGTGCATGGTTAAGCTTCAGAGACAAATGTGTTAGTAATTTACAGCTCCCAGCCAGTTGGAGTTTGACTCCTGAGGTCTTTCCCGAGGATGGAATCCCATCTCTGGGTGATGTTTGTGTTATCTCAAGTTGCTTCTTGTCTTCTTATTTATATGTTTTAAATTTTTTCCTATTCTTTTCTCTTTGATTTCCAACCAGCTCTGTTTCACACGAACAGCCACAGACATTTCCATTTTTTCAAAGTGTTTTTTAAAAGCATAGATGGACCTGCCACTTCTCAGAGTAAGGAGAGTGATAGGATTTTAGCCATGGGCAATTATACTCAAATTAGAAACAAGACAGCTCTTCCCAAACCGTGGTCAGTGGACCACAGAGGGGAAAGGATGCAATGCAAAAAACTACAGCTAGTGATCCTATAAGCCCATATGATTTATATCTTTCCTGTATAGTTTGAAACAAAACATGATGAGGACAGAGGTGTCTGTCAACTGGGGAGAAATCTCAGTGCTGACAAACTTCAAAGAAAACAAAAAGAGAATTTGTAATGAACTAGAGTATTCATTTGCTGAGCATCACTAACAACTTCTACAATATAAATTCTGTTCACTCTCTGGTACTTCTTTGGTAAACAACATTATTTTAAACAATGTATGTGCAGTAAACCACTGTTTACAGGAGTTTATGTCTACATTGACTTGTATAAAATGAACATAACTGCAAAATCATTTGAAGAAAACAGTCTACATGCATATTCAAAGATGCAATTAAAGGTTTGACACATTACATATGCATCTTTGAAATTTTATCTCAATTTGTGAGCCTGTTACCACCTGACTCTTTCTTGAGATTAAAGTATTTCAAAGTTAGCTGAAAGTACATTCCTCTTGTTACCTTGTTTCCAGTATAATGACGCTTTTTTGTTGAACCACAGGCAATTATTCAACTCTTTGCTCAAATAGGAAGTGCATTTCTGCCTAACTGTGCACTTTAAACATGTTAATACTCTTGCATGTTTGATCCTGTTTGGAGATAAATAAAGAGTTCAAACTGCATTGCACATGTCCTCTGGGAAAAGTCAGACTAAGTTCATTTTATATTAAAAAAATTGAATTTAAGATTGCATATTAACATATTTGACTTAGCTGAAGCGGAAGTGATAACTGCCCTGTTATTGCATGTCTGGGTCATTCCAGGATCTTTTCTAATATTTAATAATAATATACATCTGAGTTTTATATATCTTTACACGTTATATATTTAATCAGATTGTCCATTACTGAATATATGTCATCAGATTATCCAGTACTGTACTGAAGTACTATTTCTCCAGAGCATACTCTTATAAGTCTTCTTGCAGGCTAATTTGCATTCCTAGATCAGAATAGCACCAGTGAAGGGACACACTTTAATTTGAAAATATACCTAAGCTGGAACATGGTGCCTCAGACATTCTCCTGAAAGCCATATTCTCACTGAGAAGTCCTTCCACCTTCAAAAGCTATTTGAGTCAAATAATACTTCAAAAAACATTTTTAAACCTTGTGGAGCATTTGCAGCTGTGGATGGAAAACGCTGCTCAAGTATTCAAGGTAGCTCCGACATCTGGCTTATGGCCAGCAGCAAACAGTGACACTGCATCTTTCCTTCTATTTCATCAAACCTGAAACTACAAGTGACAACTCAGAGAAGCAGGATGGGGTTAAACTCTGGACCGTTTGAGTTCATAAGATGTCCCCTCTGAGAGTAAAACATAGTTCTAAGGCAGAAGCCAATCTCTTTTTTTTATGGAGGAGACATGTTTTGGGGGAAATTTTCACCTAGACAGCAAACTACCAATCACCAAAGAAGCTTCAGTTGCATCCCTACTTCTTTACTTCTTGTTCTGTGCTTGAGATGCCAAGGACTACTAATCCTTCCAACGTCTTTTGAATTAGACTCCAATTTAACATCAGCCTGTGCAGCTTGGTGAGATGCAAGTAATCCTGTTGTAGTTGTGTGTGGCTGCAAGCCAGCTTCAAATCCTTTGGCAGTTGCTGTGATGCACAGTGAAATTGTTGCTGCATTGATGGCTGTGCCCCATTGTCATGGTAAAGCAATCCTGGAATTTCCCTTGTTAGGATTAAATCCACTAAAATGTCTTTATTTGTTCCCTGAAGTAACAAGAGGGTTATTAAAAATACCATAATACAAGAGTTTTGTAGTAGATAATGAGAATTTTTGATAGCAACAGCAAGGAGAATGAAAAAGGCTAATTATAGTACATGCAGGAAATGCATATTTAAAAGTGCTGTAGAAAGATATGTGGGTAGGGAGATATTTCATCTGAGCCTTTGCAGTGGGATGTTTCCCCAGTCAGAGATCTCATGTTAGCTACTGAACACATGAAATAAAACACAGGAAATAATCAATCCAAGAAACTCTGCACACTTAAAACCAGAAAACAGTGCCTTGGTTTTAATTATTTCTAATACCTACATGTGCTCCCAGACTACAGCCAGCTTCTGAAATTATTTGATGGTTTGAGCACAGTCAAGTCTACCAGTTATATTTGCTTGGGGTTCATTGGTGAGGAAAAAAAAAAAAAAAAAGTGACAAAGTCAGGCTTTTGGGATGAATTTTGCCTCTCTGTAGCTCACATTCATAGTTCTCAACTATTTCACAGAAATCTGGCACTCTTCTTTCAAACAAAACTCAACTAGCGTTCAGGAGCCATCCAGAACCATTTTATGGTTGCAGAGAATTTATGGGAAAAGACAGGGACAAGAAGTGATGAAACATTAAGAATTATGTGCATGGTAACCTGTTCTGGATTCCTGGAAAAAATTGGATGTACAACTAATGCATCCAGGCAGACCTCCTTGATGTAGACAACACTTGCCCAGGAGAACTGTAGAGGTGTCACTACCCTTGGCAGCTCTTCAGGGGTCTGAAGAATGGGATCTGACTTTCACAGTAGAAGTACTTTCGGATGCTCCTTGGCAAGAACCCTGTATAGCCAATGCCACCCACTTAGTACAGAGAGATTAGCAAGGGAGGGAAAATATATGCATAGCCATTAAAAGATATCTGTGAGCTGCTTCACACCCATAATCTTCTGTGTGAGTGCATCTCAGAAAAAGAGATGGGAGAGAGATTTGTCACTTCAGCAGGTGACACAGTAAACCTCTCTGAAACCAGAGTATCACGTTGGATACACCTGACCACTCATTTTAATACACACATGGGAAAAAGACAAAATATTGGTACTGTGAAACTTTTTCACAGCCCTTAGTTTTCTGTCTTTACAGTTGTAAAATCTCACAATGTAACAATTCCTGAGGGCATGATTCAGAACTAAAAGACCCTTAAACTGAAGTAGACAAGGACTAAGGCAAGACAGCCATTGAAACAGAATCTTGCTTCTTCAAGTATTTGGCATTAAAAAAACCTAAAACCGCCCAACAGGGGCTGACTTTGATTTATGCTTTACTACTTCATGTATGTATAACTTCTTTGTTTATGTATTCCTTTTTTTTTTTTTTTCCCCAAGAAGAATCAGCATCAAAGTAATGCCTAGAGGACATATATAAAATTTAAAACCAAGGCAGACAAGAATAAACAAAATCCATGTGTATCTGTGTCAGTCACTTGCAGGATGCTCAGGAGATGCTGTCTGTAAATATTCTCTAAGAAGCGGAGTGGGATTTATCCAAAAAGTGGCTAAAGAATACATCTGTTTATAGAGCATTTAACAAGTAGATATGCTCCAGTCCTTCCTGACATGAGGTTGGCCATTCTCAGGAACCTCAGCCCTTGCCTCTGAGGCATTTCTCTGAAAGTGCTCTTGGGGGAGAAGAAACAACAGCTACTTTGAGTCCATTTCTGGCTGGAGCCAGTCTGCTGATCCATTTTAGCACTTCTGGAGGCAGAGCAGCCTTTGGAAGCCCTCACTGCACTGAGGCCCTGTGAGGAGGACCCCAAGGCCTGGCACTCATCCAAGCTCGGTTATTCAAAATCAGCACTGTTGCTTTTCTCCAGGTAGTGCTTTCACATGAGACAGGAAGAGGGGAGACAATTTCATGCCTGTGTCTTTAGATCAAAATATTGCCTTAATATAGATCTCCCCACAACAGTTCCTTACCAAAATGCTGAGAGTGCAATAGCCCAATAAGGTTTTTTCAGACGGAAGGCTCTGGATTGTACCTATTCCATTTATTTTGGATGACTGCATGAAAAATATACTGACAAAAAGTCTTTTGTATCTGTCCATAATGGCTTTCAATCTACATTTATTTTGCTTTTAGTCTTGAAACATTTAACTGTCTTCAGGGGTAATTATTCTTAAGTAAGTAATAAATAATCTGCAACTCATGGACCAAGAAATGAGTTCTGTTTTGTAAGGGAATTATTAAAGAACTCCTAGAGTTACAAAGAAGAGGTTGTATTGCCCTAAAACAGGGGTAGCACACAGGTATGGCCTGTAAATTTGCCCTGTGAAAGCATGCTTAGTTACTCTACCAATTCAGCTCAGAAAGTTACTGTTCAGCCATTGTCAGGCTTAATTCTGCATTTCACTAGGTCAGCTTTATGACACTGTAAATGCACGGAATTAATAGTGGTAGAACGGTGGTACCTCAGCATGACATCAGAGTACAGGAGTTACAGGGACTTAAGAAGAGTTGTAAACAGATAGACCAAAGTTTTATTTGTAACAGTGTCCCATCTGTTAGAATTTCCAACAGCAGATGCTTCGAGAAAAGGTAGACAAAGCCGGGTGATCACCCCTAGTTATACCATTTTCTAGTATATTGCCATCTTCTAGCAGTCAACTAGCTGGTACTTTCCCAGAAGACATGGGACTTTTTTATTAACAGCTCCTGATAATTTTTACTTCCATGAAAGTATTTCATCACTTTTTGCAACTATATCCCCTCAAGCATCCAAAATCCAGACTATGTAGTCTTCTGCCATCCACTTTGAAGTTTCACTGTTAATGGGTGAATGATAATTTCTGTCTTGTGAAAATAATGTAAGGATACAACAAATAGGAAAGAGATAAAGTATGTCAAATATCAACATTATATTTGAGACAACCCTCCAAATAATTTCCTAAAACAACTTTCTTGAACTGGAGGTGTCTCTTGACCTTTTTTTTTCTCAGTCAAACAAAGAGGTTAGTAACTTCTAATGCTTCTGAATTCAAGTGAGATGTGACAAAGTTGATCTGGGCATACTGATGATCCATGTGACATTGGCAGGTGAAGCAGTAGGTTGTTGGATCCCTTCTTACAGGCCCAAAGAGCAGGCAACTCCTATATTTCATTATCAATAACAAATGATGCAGGATACATTCAGTTCTGGGAGTTTCTTAAAGTCTACAGTGAGATAGAAATAATTCTGGACACTTGTACTAGAAGTCCAGCTTATTGTCATGGAAGAAGTGAAGGACCTGGAGAGATCACCCTATAATGTGCTAAACCAGGTGCATAAGGCCCAAGAATCTACAAGGTGCCTCAGAATCCTCCAGTCTCACTCCCACCACCCACATGGATGTGTCTCAGAGGCTGGTGGCTACATCAATGGACAGCAGAAGTTATAAAACTGTTGGGCTCCACATGTGTACTGTCTCATAAAGCCAGTTGTTGACTCTTCTGAAGAAAAAGCAGCAGATGGATCCCCAGCATATGGGTTACCTTCAGCAGAGTCATAAACTGCATTTCAGATAACTCTCTGTGGAACACTAGGTTTTACAGACACTTAGGATCTTTCAACTTTATGACTTCCAGCTGAAAATCTCATCTGGAGGATATCTCGTCTCCCTAGACAGCTTTCTGTTGATTACTTGATATTAGCTCATTGATAACTAAATAAGGATAGACAGGATGCTTAGAAAAGACTGTATACTTGTTTATTGTAAGTACATTATTGTGATGGGAAGTGCAGAAAAAGGCACTTTCACAAGAGGGTGAGTAAAGCAGACAATGAGAATTCAGTGCAGATTTCTGGAGCAGATGGGCATAAACCATTCAGTTTATTCAGATATCTAGAAGAAGAAAGACTTTGGTAACTGACTTGGGTATGAACTTCTACAAAGCTGCTTTGTACTGTGACTAATATCAGTGTCTTCTGCTACATAAACATACTTTCTTGCCCTGGAAAGCAGACTAACATCACCAAATATTTTTTCCTCTGACCTAAATTGGACAAGGTTTTAGATTTTAGGATTTGGAAAACTCATGCATTTTTACATGCTTTTTTCCACCTCCCAATGTAAAGGGAAGAAAAGACTCAGATCAAGAAAACAAACTCCATAGTAGACATGATATCAAGGGAAAAAAATCTTGCATCCCATGCAAAGAACAGAAGCAACTCTGTATTGGTGTTAAATCCAGTGCTAGAATAACTTTGGTTCATTGGAGGAATTAACAACAGAGCTGCATGACTGAAGTGGAATGTATTCTGCCTTCACCTACAAAGCCCAAGAGACAAGTAACAGTTGGCTGTATATCAAGCAAGCTGTTGTGAAATGCAGAAAGGAGGAGGGAGAAGCTTGCGGTGCCCTTCATTGAGCTTGCCTTAGATATTCAGCTGAGCAGGCTTCAGGGTTCAATGTCTCAGTTTGCATCACTATTGAAATAATATGAAAAAAGGCAAATTGTGAAAAAAACCAACAAAAAACAAAACAAGCAAACAAAAAACCCCTAAACAAACAAAAATCCCTAAACAAAACCAAAAAACCCCAAACACGTGGAGAAAAACACTGTGAAAAATTGGTGGTGGTGGGAGAATGAGCAGTGAAGAATCTGCACACAACTCTTCCAGAACACCATTACAAAAGCAAATTCATTCCTCCATGGCCAAAAGAGGTCAGTGAAATAGGTAGAAAGAAGTATGTCCAAGTTTCCTGAAAGTTATCCCATATGATCAGAGATAGAGAACATCAAGAACTCTGTCCAATCATGACTGAATGAGGAAAAGATTGACAGCAGTAAAGACTCATGCAGGGTTATTATACATGTTGTAATCAATCCTATAGTGAATTATGAAAGAAAAAAAAAATCTGTTTTTTCCCACAATTGTAAGAAACCAGAAGACAAAATATGCCAAATGTATCAAATATGATGAGCCAGTGGGGAGGAAGAGCCATCTGGCTGAACAGAGAGCTTTGGATGGAATTAAGGGAGAAAAAGAGAGTTAATAATCTCTGGGAAAGGGGGCAGGCAGCTCAGAAGGACTACAAGGATGCTGTGAAGTCACACAGGGAGAAAATTAGAGGGCTAAAGCCTGGACAGAACTTAATCAGGTCAGTACTGTAAAAGAAAACAAAAACTGTTTTTGCACTACACATCAGCAACTAAAGGAGAGCTTGCTTGGGATGGTCATCTGAATTTGGAGCCCATATTCTTTTTAGCCCAAAGGTTCCGTGAATGCCTTGTAATTTTTGGCCTAATACAGTGCTAAAATATGAAAGCGATGCTTCTGGCTTTGCCTACTTTTACTTGATTGGCTAAAAATTGAGCAAATAAAAAATGTACAATAATTATTATGGACAAAATACTGCACAATATTATCAGCAGAGTATATTTGTCCTGGTTATGCCACTTGAAAAGCTGTCACAAAAACAGCTTCCACATCATGTCTTGTCTGCTCAAATTTCAGCAGGTTAAGGATTTTGCTGATTTTTTTAGGATGTATTTTTGTTATAAGTATACATTGTATGAGGTTTTATCTGGCCCAAGTGAATATACTTCCACAATCTTTTTGGCTTTAACTGTCTTTTGGATGGTTTTTCCTTAGGACTGTGCCCCCCAAAATACTTTGAGACCAAAGCTACACAACATCTGGTTTCTTTGTCAACGTGTGGTTCTGTATGACTGTGGGGGAAAAATTTTATTCCTGACTACTCTCTAAAGAAGACACCTGACTGTTAAACTCCACACCTCCCAGCCCCATCAGGCAGACAGTGTTGTTTTCCATAGCACTAACAGCCCTGCCTCCCACTGCTAACACTGATTTGTCTGGAAGAGAAGAGAGGGTGCTCCCTGTGATAACCTGGTGTTAGGCCCTCTGTTCAACAACTGTGCTAAATGAACCTATACTTGATTAAGTATTATAACCCATCAGCCTAGCACAGGGTTTCCAAACCATCCACAACCCCCTTAGCAGGCATAATGGCAATCACCGTGTTTAAAGGTCATGGGTAGGAGTCTAATTTAAAGCTCTTATAATAATGCAAGTTAATTCTGGAAAATGCCATAGTATTCTCTCCAAGGACTCCCATCAGACGGAAGACACTTAGTGCTTGCACACAGCTTTGATTTATTTATTTGTTTGAATAACATCTATGTTGTTTTTTTAACTTACTAATGTTTCCACTTAATAGATGCTAAGCAAACTTTCATTACGACAGTGAATTCCAAATAATATACATCAACTGCATTTTAATTTCTAGTGTGGAAAAAAAATGGTGCAGCTAAAAAATTAAAGTAGTTTGACTACCACAAGGTTTTGTCTTTCTTTAAAAAAGACTTTCCCATCAAAGGAAGTATAAACCCTTCATTAGGTTTGCATAGACAGGTTTTGGTACAGAGGTGGCTTTGTGAGAAGCTTCTAGAAGCTTTCCCTGGGTCCAACACAGCTGATGCTACCCAGCTCCAAGATGAACCTGCCACTAGACAAGACTGAGCCCATCAGCAAGTGGTAGTGTTGCTGGGATAAAAGATTTAGGAAGTGGGGAAAGTTGCTGCACAATGGCAGTAGCAGCTTGAGAAAGGAGTGAGAACATGTGAGAGGAGGAGCAGTTCATCAAGAAGGAGGGAGAAGAGGGACTCTAGCCACCAGAGCAGAGACTCCTCTGCAACTCATGGTGAAGGCCAAGGTGAGGCAGGCTGTTCCCTTGAAGCCCATGGAGGTCCATGATAGAGCAGATATTCATCTGCAGCCTCTAGAGAATCCCACAGCAGAGCAGGTTGATGTCTGTGGTTGTGACCTCACAGGAAGTCCATGGCGGAACGAGTTTGATGGCAGGACTTTGACTCCACAGGGGATCTGTGCTGCAGCAGTCTGTTCCTGAGCAACACATCCTGAAGCAGTTCATGAAGAACTGCAGTCTGTGGGAAGGACTAATGTTGGAAAAGTTCATGAAGGATTGTCTCCCATGGGAGAGATCCCACACTGGAGCAGGTGCAGAGTGTGAAGGGGCTACAGAGACAGCACGTGAAGAATCAACCACAGTCCCCACTCCCCATCCACCTGAGCCACTTGGGAGGAGAAGGGAGAGAATGTGGGAGTGAAATTGATTCTGGGAAGAAGGGGTCAGAGGAAGATGTTTTAACGTTTGTTTTTTATTTCTCATTACCCTACTCTGATTCGGTTGGTAATTAATTATTTTCCCAAGTCAAGGCGATTTCACCCATGATGGTGTCTCTCCCCGTCATTATTTCAACCCACAAGCCTTTTGTTCTATTTTCTCTTCCCTGTTTGGTTGAAGAAGGGAATTATAAAGTGACTTTTGGTGGGTACCTGGCTTCCAGCCACAGTCAATCCACTACAAACTCATAATGAATAGATGTGCAACATGTGGTTTATTTTGATAGCAGTAGCCACAACTAAATAAAACTGAAGAAGTAGCTTATTTGTGTAAGCACCATGTTTGAGACACCTAGACAGTCTGGAACCACTGGAGTAAATCTCAGCAGAGTTGACTCAGCCCTTCAGCTCCTTTAGGCAGACATCAAATTTCATGAATCTACCGTGCAGAGGGGTGAGACTTCATGAAACAAGGTCCTGGGTCCTATGCACACAATTTGCATTACTTGTTTTGTTTAATGTCACTGATGTTAATTATTTTTTTTCCTTCTGGGTTTCTCGGTGCTAGCAGCTGCGGGGCTCTGCTCTACAGCATGCTGCAGACTGGCACAGACGTACCAGCCAGTTTCAATTGCCCTGAGATTCCTGCAAGACTGGAAACTCTGGATAGTAGAAAACAAAACTGATCCTTGACCTAAACTTACGTTTCCTAAGACCAGCTTATTAACTGGGGCACAGTGCTGAGAGCTGATGAGATGCTCCCAGAGCCAGGGGAATGCAGGGCCAATGCTGCAGAGCTGCCTCAGTGCCTCCACATGGCTCTCACGCACTTCTTGCCCATTTCAGGGTACGTCTCCTTCCCCAGCAGTCACAAACCTGAGCTGGCTATGTGCGTCTGATCAGAGCTGAAAGTACTACCAGAAAACACTGAAAGCAGCAAAGACCTTATGGTTAATCAGAGCTAGTAGGCTTCTCTGTGAGATACTACTAGATGTCCCTGGCCTAAGCTACTGTTTATCTTAAAACAGAACAGCTGTCTGCAAGAGATGGAAAGCTCACTGTACAACACTCAGGCACAGATTTTTTTGAGCATTTTAGGGTTTGGCCTATGCCAAGGGCATATAGCATTTTTTTCATGTGGAGGGATTAAATTTTTCCACAAAGAAGTTATCTTTCCTACCTCTCTAATGCAAGACATAGAGAATAGAAGAAAAATATCAATAAATACGGTCACAGCTAATTAATCCTGGTAAGGAACATAGGATATAAAAATGCTGAATTTCTGAAAAGATTGTTCTAACTCTGATGTGACATGCCATTACATCTATTTTCATTGCATTAATATACTCTGGAGCAAGAGCCAGGTGGCTTTTCGTGGGCCTTCAGAAACCTGCCCATTGCAGTAGAGAGAAGTGGCAAGTTCCAGCACAGCATGGAGGAGGAACAAAATAAACAGCTCTGGCACAAAATTGCTGGCCTACCCCCACAGCAGGCAGTGTTATTTGAAAGTAGGTGACTGCATAAAATTCAGAGTAACCATAAGTGCTCCAGAGGGCCTCCAAGGGCTGTGACAGGCCTGACTCAGTGCCCTACCATGACTCTTCCTTGTCCTGTTGTGTCCTGTGGTGTTGTCCTACCGGCTGGGTAAAGATTCAGATCCCATCTTATGCTCATAAAAAAATAAGTACTGTTAAAGATGTCCCTTTTTCACTGTGATAGAATCTACATGAGCATTTAAACCATTCCTTTTCATCATACAGTATTTAGAGCATGACCCAAAGTCCAGAGAAACCTGTGCGTCTTCCCACTGACTCCATCGACTTTGGATCACACCCCTAAAGTGTGGAAAAGTACATGAATAATAATAGAGAACCAAGCACATCAAAACCTATCTTACAAGTAAGTATGTGTTCTCATTTAAATCCCTGAACTCAAATTACAGGGTTTTTAAAGACCAGTTTTCTTAAAAGCCAGGAACAAAGTATTTATATTAGCTACACTGAAATGAAAAGGGCAATGAACAGAAGTAAGCTACACTATTCATCTGCTGCTTAAAATAAAAATGACTGTTATTTTAAAAGTTAATATATTTCTTAGATATTTCTTCAGATTTAAGTAAAAGTAATAATACTGCATATTTCAGTATTAGAAAGATATCTTTAAATAAAAGAGGTAATAATCATAGCACAAAAATAAAGAGGAACTGGAGATCTCTAGCTGTACTCAGCTGAGAAGGTGTGGTACAGAGAATAGGAAATCATTTGGTTCTCACTGATTATAGCTCTTTGTATCAAAATACACAAGGCTGAAATTAGTGTGATCCACAAGAGCAGGTGTTTTGAATTTTAATCTGAGATATAATTAGACTCTCTAAAAAACACTGTGATGCAGTAATTGAAAGGGCTAATCATGATATATTTTATTTTTAAAAATATTTTTAAATAGATCCAAAAATCATAAAAAAATTTCCACAAATCTCTGTTTTGATCATATACAAAGCTTCAATCCATTATGACTTTGATTTTAAAGTCTTAAACAATTCACTTGTATCTTAAAAGTGATATGCAATTATCAAGTTCTTTATCTTGCAGTTCATGCTTTTTATATAAACATTGTTAAAATCTGTAAGACTTGCACAATCACTTTGTGGGAATATATGTCAAGACCAAATATTGGTTTAAATCCAATCTGGATTAAAGAACTATATATAGACTGAGCTAAAATGTTTGCTTTTACTGTTGCTTATTATTTGCAAACAGTATTTTTTTTTTTACTTAAGGTGTCTGATCTCTTATTCAAGTATTTATAGTGAGATGACACCAAATTCAGCAGCTCTCCCTGTTCATAAAGAAGACCACTACAAGTTCTTATGGCTTTGACTATCACTGTTTTTGTAGCCAAGGTTGACAACCAAAGGGACTGGTGCTGGTTACAGTCATTTGATCCCATCTTCTTGGCTATTATGTCTGATTTTGAGTTAAAATGGCAATGCAATCAAGCAAGACAGGAATGAATCAATTAGTGATAACCATGAAGGGAGTGTTTAACTTCTTAGTGTGTGGACCGAGACAGGTTCAAAGAATTTGCACAGAATTGATCATGTTAATTTCTCCAAATTGGTGCAGTGCAATACAAATTAAGCCAGCTGAAATAAAGCACCTGAAAGGACTAGTTGGTAAAAAGTGCTGGCTGATGTACCTGTGATGCACTGTTTCCTCTTTACCCTGGAAGCCTGGGAAAGTTTATGTGGAGCACAGCTCTCTGTGGGCCACTCACTCTTTGGGGCTGTATGACGTAACACTCTTTCTTCTGTGGAAGATGCATAAATAAGATTGAGGCCCATTATCAACAACAAAGGAACAAAATCCATATCTGATAATATATTTCTATTATTAAAAGATTATGAACATTATGAATATTAGCATACCAAAAGACCTCAGAAAGTCTTCTTTTCTGTAATCATGATTGTTAGTCAGATATTAGCAACAGAGCTCGCATACATTAAGCAGTTATGTCCCAGTCAGTCTGAATGCCAGAGAAATGTGTATCTTATTAGCACAGTGAAATGTTTCACCTTCACCTGAAATTCAGGCGAGAACTTGCCTTCAGGTCTTCAGGACTGGAATAATAAAAGCATTCCTCAGATCCATTGCCAGTACATCTTGTGGTGGAGTGGGGTCAGAGGGCACATGGGTCTGGTGATTAATGAAATATCAATGTTGCCACCGGGTCTCTGCCAGCAACCTGACAATGGAACCAGACAGCTCAATTTCTGTGAGACTTTTCCTCCACTGGAGTATATTGGAAGGGTTTCTTTCCTGTTCGAAGGGGAAAAACTTTTCATTCTAGAAGTATTTTGAATTCATTTGAAAGAGTAGAGGTTGTTTATATGCTGTATTACAGGGGAAAATATTTCATTTTTTTTTCATGTTTTTTAAACTTATTATTGAGGGGGAAAAGGCCTGGGCTTTTTCTTTGGCTAAGTGCCATTTTCTTCAAACTTCGTAATTTAAGTCATCAATCCACATAAGTACTGGAAAGCTGGATGCTTAGTATGCTTTTTATCTCCTGTTCTATCTGTCAAACACAAAGATTTCTGTGTGTCGGAGAAAGCAAGTGCTGCTTCTCAGCATGGAATTTTAGAAAGAGAGGGAAAGAAGGATGTTTTCACTGGGCTTCCATTCCCTTGTTCTCAGAGCATTTTCATTTTTGAGCTTCAAGCAAAGCTCATAATAGGAATGCTTTCTATTTTTAGTCTTAATGGCTAGTTTCTGCTATCACTGTTAGTAGTTACCCATGAGAAATATGTTAAGTGACATCTCAGTTACTTCAATAGAGTTCTTAATCTGATTAACTGCTGGGTGAAGTATATTTCACCTAGATGCATGTGTGTGTCTACACTCCACATCATTTTCTCCTGCTTTCATATTATCCTGTCAATACTAGGCACTGACTGACTCAAACTCAAGGCATCTGCTGTATTTGTAAGCTTCCAGATCTCCATTTTCAAAGTTTAATTTTGACCAAACAGAGCAACACAAAAAAAAAAAAAAAAAATTTCAATATTGATGTAAAATTGTATGTAGTGGATGGGAATGACCTGTTGAAACTTAAGAATCAGCAGATAAGTGCTAATGAGCGCAAACTAAAAATGAAAACCTGCTACAATTTTTTATTACACAAAGACATACTGCCTTCTGCACAGAAGCCATGTTTCAAAGAAGCAACACTGAACACACAGGGCTTCACAAATGAGCTTTTAGCCTCATGTTTATGCATCACAGTTCCATGAAGAGCTCTGGCCCTTTATATTATACCAGCCCTAGTCTCAGTATTAAATTTCTGATTTCCTCAGAGTCTTTTCTAATGTGTATAAAATAATAGCTGAGAGATTAATAAGGAATCTTTTACTCTTGCCTGTGAATTGTGTTGGCATTATTTGCTCCATTTTATAAATGCAGTGTTTAAATGTAATATTTAAAAAAGTTCTGAACAATTTTGAGTGCTGAGCAGAAAATCTCAGATATTTTGGAGCACACGTCTGTTCAAACCAGAGCTCATAGTGACTGCAATGGCAGCTAAAGTCTGAGAATAGTTCTGGTTAGAAGGCACCATCTGATCCAACCCCCTGCTTAAAGCAGGGCCAATTTTGAAGTTATACCCAACTCTGAAATCAGATCAGGTCTTTCAGGGTCATATCTAGTCAAATCTGGAATATCTCCAGATGGAGATTTCTATATGAATACTTAATAGTTCTGCAAATTAGGATCTGGAAACACAAACCCAAAGCATCCAGAAAAAGTCATTCTGCAAGCTGTTGTCACAGAGGAAGTATGCATACCATTGAAAGAATGATCTTCTGTGTCTTTCTGAGTGCTGAAAATTACATCGGTCTTGTGCCGGTGGTAGGTGTTTCGGCTTTTCTTTTCTTTTGGCTCATTTCATTAGGTGTTGCCTCAACATCGCAGCAGTTCAGTGTCTCATAAGCAGAAGATTGTACATATCTGCATTTAGTCTAGTCCCCTGAAGAAAATGTGTCTCTGCTGACACTTAAGAGCTCTTAGCAAGTCCCTTGTATCTTTGAACACTTGTAAACCCCCTGTAGTGGGGAATATGAGCTGTCTGTGGGTGAGCAAGGAAAATGAACTGCTGCCATCTAACAACAAGCTGCAGTCCTGAACATTTTTGTGAGCTCTCCTTCCTGCAGGAGTTATGACATCCCACCTGAGAGATGCCGTTGGAGAATATTCTAAGAGTTACCATGGTCTTGAAATACGAGAGGAGAGAGCTGGGAAGAAGGGAAAGTGAACACAGACCACGTAAAGTTAGCTCAAAATTGTCTGTTATCCTAAGACTGTTTAATTGCAACAAATTATCAGACAATACTTTAGGTAATTTGCCCTTTTTTCTGTGGTAAATACCTGGAAAACAAAAGGTGCCAGCCATGGCTACATGGAGTAGCTGGGGAGCTGCATGTTGGCTGTGAACTATGCTCTTAGACTGGTTTCTCAGGAAGTGTCTTCTGTGAGTGAGTACGAGGTTACATTCCACCACAGAGTGCTTGGACATGAGGATGCAAGGTGGAACCACATGCTCCATCAAGGAGACTTTGGGTCCACAGATTCTCATGGTGATGTTTATCCAGCCACAAGACAGTACTGTGGCTTTTCTCTCCATCCATGACCCCCAAGTTGGATGCTCCTGGCTTTTCCAGGGCAGGTAGAATGCCAGGTGTGGTGCTTGAGGTCCCAGAAGAAGGGAACTCATTAGTATTGCTGCATTCATGGAGGGAAATCTGGCAGATCTGAGACACCAGTGGAAAGTCGACAGGACCACCTGTGCACCCTCCCCTGCCAAAAGACTCCCGTTCTGGGGACCTCCTGGGGTGGTTTGTAAAAAGGAGAGTGTAGAAGGGGATAGCTGTGCTGGCCTGTGCTGTGGTGGCTACTTGGATGCCACAGCACTTCCAGGGCCTTGTGAGATTGGATGCCTGCTAGGGTGAAACTGCAGAGGCAACTGTCACACTCTCAGCACTGGAGGCACCTCGTGGTAGCCCTGTGTCTACTTCTGCACTACTATGAAGATGGATTTCCACTTTTAATTCAGCAGGAGCTTGCAGTATACAAAGAGTGGGAAACACCAACATTAACCATTCTAAGGAGAGTCTAATCAAAGAATGGCAAATAATTAAAAAATCAGGTGTCATTGATTCATAGAAGAGACAAGAGTGATAGGTATAAAGTAACTGCTCAGCAAAAAGTTGAGTTTAGCCTTATTTTTAAGATATCATTTCAAAAAATATCCCAAGCCAGGAGCTTTCTGTTTGGAGAAAAGCAAACTTAATACAGAAGGGTGTGCTACAGGCAGCTGTCCAAGAGCACGCAAGAGATTTGTGAAAGTAATGCTTCAGGAAGGCTGGTCCAAAAACATGTTCCAGAAAATGATTGCACCAAAATTAATCACAAAGGAAAGCTGCAGGAGCCAGCTAGTACTTTAGCATAAACTGGCATTACACTTTTGGAATGACTGGAGCTGTGCTGATTTATACCAGCTGACGATCTGGTCCACAAACATTTTCTTATTCCAACTTCAGTTATTTCCCAGAGTGTAAGAGTGTCTATGTCTATCTCTGTTCATTTAGGATTTCCAGATGCTAGTCTGGAAGTATGCTTACAGCAAGCATTAAATTAGTCAGTTTGGATGGAGTTCAGGCTTCCTTCCCTTCCCTTCCCTTCCCTNAGTGAGCGTAAATGAAAAGAGCCTGTTCCCACAATGGCAGACTACATTAATAGCAGGTACATGTACATGTTGACTGTATTTGTATATGAAGGTGGCTCCTTATATTTAGATTTGCTGTCCTAAGGAAAAAACACCTCCCTGATTATGAGCTACCAAAACCTTTGATTTCCAACAATTTAAAGTGGCATTTCTCAAGTCCTGTCTTTATGAATACACCCTCTGAGTCTTTTTCACTGCACCTGTACAAACAGCAACAAAGAAAAAACACATGAGTGTGAAAAGGGCCTTCAGCTTCTCCCACCTACTTAATGAAACTTCCTTGCTTTTGCAAGCAAATGAAAGACCATAAATTACTTGAGATGTTTTTTCAATAGCAACAGGACTGATAGGAGTGTCCTCATTTGATGCTGTAGGGGATAAGACTTATAAATGATGCCATAAAAAGTCCTTCTGGATTGTGAGAGCTTGCAGAGAATGAGGCAGCTCAGCCAGCTCCGTAGTTTAAACAAAAGTGGGCTGTGCTTGTCATGTGTCTGATCTGGTTTGTCATGACAAAGTCTGCTTATATTTGTGCAGCTCAGCTAGTCTCAGCAGAGCAACACAGTTACACCAACTCAGCTTCTGGGTAGAAATCTCTGCATTTCCACTCAGAAATATTACCAGAAATTGTGCTACTGTCTTAAATATGCCAGATAGCTGACAATGTTTTAAAGCAATTAAACTTTAAACCAGATACACATCATTCAATTAGATGCAGTTTGGAATATTCCTTTGGACACTGAAGACGAACTGGTTGTACTAGATCAAGAGATCTTGACTTGATTAATTTTAAATTAAGTGTAAAGATAAAATCAGGTAGTCCTAGTTAAAAGTGAAACTATTTTCAGTTTCAAATATGAAGTTCACTGAACTGGGAAACTTACAGACTTGAGTTTAATAGTGAGCTGGAATTTCTGAATGACAAAGGTACAATTTTCTCTGGGGCCTCTACTGAAATCAAGGGAAGGGATGCAGACTTAGCTGGATGAATATCCAGCTCAGAAGTAACTTATTCAGAACAAGTAGACATCCTATGTAGAATGGAAAAGGAGAATAATGTTCAGCTAACACAATTAAATTTTAGAGGTTAGGAGGTGTATGAATAAAAACAAAGATAGATTTTTTCAAACTCAGCTAAATCAAATAGAGATTATTTTAGCCACACAAACCAAAAAAGAATTTATAAGCACTGTGCAGTAAAGATGGTGAAGTTAAGGATAATACAGATATGGTCCCAAGATGAATACTTTGGCTCAGATTTCAATACGAATGATAATGTTAAACAAGGCTGTACTGCTAGTGGGAATATAAGAATGGAAATGAAATTAACCACATCTGAGGTGGACGCCAAACTCTGAAGAGATTAATGTGACTGAGTCAGCTTGCAGTGGAGGTACATCCTGGAAAAACTCTGAAAGAACTGGTTAAAGAAACTGCAAGTCTGCTAACAAAGATTTTGAATGTGTTTATCAAAGATGAAAGCTCTTCCTTGAAAAAGCAAACATTGGATCTAATTTAAGTAAAAGAGATGAAAAGTTTTGTCAGCCACAGATCTGGCTTCAAGAATATGTGAAATTTCAAAATACATGTTAGATAAAAACAAATAAGAACTTAAAGATGGAAACAAAATTACAAGAGTAGATCATGTTTGCATAACACAAAAAATTATTTTCATTTGTAAAAGAATGAGATAAAACTCAGTTACCAGGAAAGCTTTTGACACAGTGCTGCATAGGAAATTGCTCATTAAGTTGGAGAAAATTTGGATTAGCAGAAGAATTGTGAGGTGGAAAAAAAAAAAAAAGATCATGTTGAAAGGAGAAATACCAAACTGAAAGGAAGTTACTAGTGGAGTTCTTCCAAGATGTGTCTAGGGACTGATCCTATTTAACATTTTTAACAACTTTGGCAGAAAAAGCAGTACTGTGCTCATGAAATTTTCTGATAATGCAATATGTAGTGTGAATGTGGAGGAGGACAGTATACAGAAAGAATTGGATAAGTTTCAGGACTGGAATAATAGAAATAGGATGAATTTGAATAACCCAAAAGGTGAGGTCAGTCACTTTAGGACATATAATTTTTCCCCAGGCAGGAAGCTTTGAAAAAAGACCTAGGAATGGACTATTTGATTACCAGATGACACAATATGTGATGTGCCTATGGAGAATATACATGTGGTCCTTGGATATATCAGATGGGGAACCTCTGGCAAAGATAAGCACCCGGGCCATTTTGTGATGCAGATTATTTCAACTGAAAACAAGGAGATTTCTAACCAGAAGAGTTTTCTGATACAACCATCCATCAATCACAATATGCCGTTAAGACAGAACCAAATCAGCTTAGGACAGCTGGTACCTCAAGGCAGTAGGAGGAGATGGAGTCAGCAATCCAGGAGAGCTCTTCTGACTTCCTTTGCAGTTCATGCATAGCTCAGACTCACCCACATGGCTACTGTGAGCTTGAGTTCTAGTTTTGATAAAAAAGTAAGACCAGATTTGTAAGAAATATCAGTAGCTGTTAATTACCATATACATACTTGCCTCTTCAGAGGCAAATGATCCCCATGAATACTGTATCTCTTACTGTCACCTGTAAGAAGTCCTGTTTAGGTAGCGACCCTTAACTTTCAGGCAATTCCGACTGCATCTGGTGGCAATTAGTAAATATTATTATTAAATCACATCTTTTCTTTTTATAGGCAGTTTTCACCAGATATTCCCCAAAACATGCTGAGTGGGTTTTATGGAATCTTAATCTCTATAATTTTCATGTAATATAATCAAAATATGAGACATATTTTCAGTATCTGTGCTTTCCAATTTCTTGCCACCATTTTTCCTCCGTGTAGGGGCCTCTGTGGCTCCAGTCCACAGGTGGGTGAAGGCTGATAGGGAAGGTCTATGCCCTGTCACCTACTCCAGAAGCTTGAGAGAGTCTTGTTTGCCAGAATGTTGATTTCTGTTAAACTGATTTCTCTGCCATTCATAATCAACACAAAAGAGCCCTCTATTTGATAAGTACTCTCTCTTTAGCTGTGATGAAGTGCTCAGATGAAGGTTTCTGCTGTGCTTGACTTAGTGTATGTAGGACTGCTCCATGAACCTACTAACTTTTTATTTAGACACTGGATGGGCACACTTCCAGTAGATGACTGGATGTTCACATTTTTTATTTGCAAAAAATTTCTTTGACCTTGGTGAAAAACGAACGAGAGGAAATAGCATTCAAGGAGGCAGAACCTAAAATGAAAAACACATGAAACAAGAACTCCCTGAGGAACGGAGGAATGGAGCACTGGCCGAACTTGGGGGTGTTTGCTGTTCAGCAGCCTTGCCAGGACATATGTGGAGCAAGAGCTGAACTTTAAATTCTCCATGTGCAAAGGAAAAGAAAAAAAACCCAAACAAACCAAAAAGTTTAACAATGGAGGTTGTGTCCCTGAGATGCAGACCTTTTCTTCTTTTAGTAACAATTAAAAAAATGTGGGTTGTTTGGTGTATACACCTACGGATGTTGGCTCCGCATATGTCTTTCATTTTAAGATACCAAATTAAGTTGCAATTGATTTCTATGGTCACATTCATTTTTTTATGAGGGTGAGAGGCTGCTTAGTGTAAAACATGTATTTATGACTAATTTAAAGTATAGAAGATTTGTTACAGTGATCCACACCTGTCACAGTCAGTGATTTATACATGTATTGACTTGCCGTGTTTGCCTATGGCAAGCTTGAAATTACAGACCTGGGGCACATAGACTCCACAATTACAATACCAAAAATATCAATAGAAAATACTGGAATTTTCTACATACCACAGCCCCCAAAACTTTACAGTGCAGCAGCTTTCAGCTCAATCTGTGTTTTTGTGCAGGCATGTACTTGACATCCACCTTGTCTGGAATATAAGGCTTATTTAATAAGAAGGGAAAATAGAAATATTTTGCTGATGGGAACAGTGAATATGGTTCTGATTTGCTGCTAACAAAAAGTCATCCTACTGAGTTGGAAACTAATTTCAAGTCCAGAAAGAAAGGTGACAGAAAAACCATTCTAAAATCTCTGACAGGGCACCTGGAACATGGCTCATCAGATTGCAGCAGTTTAGCAGAGACACAGATCTGTTGTCTGCCAATGATTCACACCCCACAAAGGACCGTCTGCAGAAGACAGTTCAGAAACTGCTGATCTTGATCATAAATATTGTCTGTGTATAATCTTGAAACAAAACCTCTGCCCCTTTTGTGAATAATTTTAACAATTTTAATGATTTTAATATTTTCCTCTAAATAGCTTTAAATTTTACTTCCTCCAGTTAAAGTAGTCAAGTTTTGCCTCCAGTAACCCTAGCAAGCTCTTAAAGTATTCAGCTTTGACTGATTCCTATCCTGTGGAAAGGTGGACCTGTAGATCTCATACTGATGATAACACGCAAGGCAGAGGTCAGGGATGGGGCAGGGCCAGGACTGGAGTGGACATAGGATGTGCAGCCTGACACTGCTGACAACACCCAGGCTAGCATCAGGGCCTACTAGTTGAGGGGCTGTAGATCCATTAATGTCCACAATAAGTCCACATGTGATGCAACAAAACACAGTCCTACCTCATTTCTTCAGGGTAGAGGAGAAGAAAGCAGAAGATCCCTCTCTATCCACTGTCCTGCCTTCTGGTTTCCTTCAGACTGTGGATCCTGCAGTCACCTTGGAGCAGATTGTCCCATTCAGTGGGCAACTCACTGACTGCCTGGAGACTCACCACCACCAAGCAAAGGCAGAAAGCCATTACTAGCATCTTCTTCCTGAACTGATATTTTTGGAGGGGTTTAAGTGGTCCTCTTGAAGAAGAAGACTGTAAAATAAAATATTTCATACAAGTAAATAAATAAAACAAAATAGAAAAAAACTCAGTCTTTCCCCTTTAAAAAAAATACTTCCTGTTGTAAGATTTTTTTCTTATGGAGATCAAATAAACAGCCTTTTAACTAAGTTTTATGGGACTAAACAGACTTATGGAACATCCTTGATTGAGTCAGTCTGCAGTTCTGGCTTGCATTACTCCCATGATCTGTCCTTTCTGTTTTTCCCATTCCCCTCTCCATTGCTTCACCCCTGCTTCATGGACCCACAAGGCTCTGGAGACTGGGTTTTCCTTGCTTTTTTTGCAGTAGCAAACTATTTTCTTATTCTTCCATCATCTTTCTAGATGCAGAGTCACAGAGGAACAATATTCAAGGTCTGTGACAGTTTATTTAGTTCACTCTTAACGAGAAAACTATCTGGGAATCAATTTTGTGTTCACTTACCTGTACATCATTTGCAGTTTTCTTGTTATTGTGACATGTGTATAATATTATTTTTCTTTTAGACAGTTGCAGCACATTATTTGAGATATACTTAGCATCTGTGATACACTTAATCAAACAAGCTGTGGCATTTCACATACCCCTACATTTACTGAATTTCAAAATACAAAAACTTGTCTTGAAAGCCTTATTTACTTTTGTTTGCACATAACTTAAGAAAAATCTCATATGATTCTGTATATTAATACAAACTTATAAGTAAACATAAAGTGACACCCTCTATGTCTGTATTCACAGTAAAAACTCAGAGTTAGAAAAATAAATGAAAAGCAAAATATATTTTACCATAACTAAAAGGTTCAAATTAAGGAATATTGGATATCTTGTTTGACTGAGTGAGGCTGGAAGCCAGAGAGAACTTTCCTTTGGATTTTTTCTTTTGTGTCTCTTCAAAATGTTCTTATTATTGAATATCATATGTCTTGCTGTGTTTCTAAATTCATGCACATTTCCTGCTAAGAACATATGGAAAAGAGTAGATGGTTCAGGGTGAAATCTGGATAACATAATAAACCATGAGAGAGAAACATGAAGGATTAATACAGATCCAAAGACTGAAACTATGTCTACTGTTAAGCACATACTACCATTTTTTTTAAATAATACAGACTTTTATGAGGCAGAAATAGGAAAATGCAAAAATCAGACCATTACAAACTGTAAGGATTTTGTATATGGGTATTCTGGGTGTGATAGCAATTTAGAAATGACAATTCTTTAGACATTTCCTCATTTTAGTCAATTTTAAGAGTGGACAGAGCCTGTGTAAATATCAAGTATGATCTTGGTCCATTATCTTCTCTTTCTCTAGGGCCTGGTTTCTTTTCAGCAAATGGAAAATTCCCAGTTCTCTCCCTTAGTAAGGCAGGTGAAAAATGCAGTGTACACAGATTTCCTACTGACAGCAGAGTCAGGCAGGGTAGTGACCGCTGCAGTGCCTAACATGGAGTACCGATAGACTGATAAGAGCTGGTGTTTCTTCTCATCACGTTCATACCCAGAAATAAAATTCTGGCAATATCCTAAACTAACAAAACATTTTGTATTTAAATGTCTGATTTCTATAGAGATGTAGAGTTTAAAGGAGGGGCAACAGATCATCTCACTGTATGTCTGTGTAGAGTTGGGCTCTGTCAAGGTCCGACATGGGCTCACACACTCAGCCTTCTTCAGCCAGCCACAGTCACTAAGGATGCCATCCTGTCACCTGGGCCTAATGCCAGCCTTGCTTCCAAGAATGTGTAGCATGCAGTCAACCCTGGTACAGTTGCACTTAGAACCACCCTTAACCTGACACACTGGTCCCTCCCATGTCTGTTTCCTTTGGTGTTATAGGAAAATCACAGAGGCTTCCTCTCAATGAACTAAGGATATTTCCAAGCTATTCTGCAAGATCTGTACCAATCACCTTTGGTGCTTTAGAATGTGTATGGAGAGAAGGCAATTTGTAAGACAAGTTTTAGGCTACTCTTTTCACTCGCAATGGTTCATCATCAGGAAGTGCCTGCTTCTCTCAGTGACGATCAAGGAAGCACAAGGCTTGAAGCCTTTTCCTAATCAAAACCATTCCTCCAGCTTTCAAATTCCTGCACTAGAAGAGATGAACCTCACTGCAAGGTTTCCTAAAAATGTAATATTTATTGAATTGAATTAAAATGTGCATTAAACCCAGCTTTTGAATTGCATACTTTTAAATTTTCTTGCTTTGACGATTCTCACAGTTGTGAGCTCACCTTGTGGCCATGTGTCCTGGCAGAGGACAATAGCACCCACTGAGCATCCAGTGGCTGATTGTTTCTGAGACACAGCTCAGAGAGCATAAGACCTTCTAGGAAATGTAATAAGGATTTTCTAAGACAAGCTCCTTCCTCAGCTGGAGACAGAGCAGGGCTTGGAGGAGACATAATGTGCCTTCTTTCCAAGCAGAGCTGAGGAAACTGTCTCAGAGGCTGCTGTGAGAAAGGCCCAAAGGAGATCAGAAAGACATGGAAGAGGTAAACTTATGTCTGGTTAATGGTCTGCCAGGAGTCTGAGGATTAAGGGATTAAAATTTGGATGTACAGAGTAAGCAGGAGAAGAAAAAGACTTGAGATATAAAAGACAATTTGGCAATTCAAATCCTTATGTGCAAGTACTAGAAGAGTATTGCAGCACCTTACCCATTCCTAAGCCCAGCCAAGGAAGAGTGCAGGTTTACATGAGCAAAGGTTTACCTTGTTTAGAGAGAGAGAACTGGTATGGATATGTCCCTGGTGCCCCTGCCTATGGCAGGAGGTTGAAACTAGATGATCTTTAAGGTCCCTTCTGACTAAAACTATTTATGATTCTATGCGAAAGAAGACTTTATCTCTTTGTCAGGGAGGCTAGAACACCTCATGCAATCATTGCAGATGAAACAGATGTATTTTACTGAATGAGAACAGAGCAGAGGTAAGGAGGGAAGCTGAGGCCACATGTTGAAAGTGAGCTTATAATTTGTACAAACAAATTCAGATCTGCCCTCAAAAAATAATAAGTGGACATCCACTCAATTTTCTCTATGTCATATGTTTTAATGCATCACATCATATCACTAGGGCTAAAAAGATGGATGTGTCTATTTCATACTGTAGGTCATGAATTAAGTGGTGTTTAACACCTCCTCACTGTAAGAATAGTAGTTCAACTTCTGCTGCAATCCTGAGAGACTGAGACTTTTAAAGTATTTAACTAATCACTTTTGAAAATGAGAACCAACTAGGTATCTTCTTGTGATAAATGCCTTTCTGTGCACATTCCAGGCTAAGGATAATAAGGCTCCTTAGAAGTAAAGGCACTAACAACCAGAACATGAAGCTGCTACAAATAATATAGTGGAAAATTTCCCCAGGCAGCTGATCTAATTTTGATTTAAAAAAACCCCCTGTGTTCAGCATGGAACTGTCTGTAATTGTAGTCCTAGTGATCCTTTTCACAAGTTATTGAAATAAGTTTTTTATCACATCATGGTAAAGTTTGAAATAAAGACATTGGAAAGAAGGAGAAAAAAAGATCATTTGTATCTGGCTTCCATCTTAGAGTCTCTCAGATTTTAACACAGCAGCAATAAAAATAGTCTATTATTTCCTGCTGGTCGGCTAAAGGAAGTTGTCCTGCAGAATCTGTTTCCTGGACATCAGAAAACACTGGTAAAGTAACACATTGAAGTTTGCACAATGAGGATTGATTGGTACTAACCATTTGGAGCTCCCCAGAGTTGCCTAAATCCTGTATTTCATGGAGCTGAAGTATAGAAGTAAAATGTTAAAAGTTGCATGCCTTTAATGTCCAGCCTATTTTCCTGAATACAATTATCCATTATTTTTAATTCTACTCTTTGTGCCAATGTTATGTCATCATGGTCTCAGCCCCCACTGCACCAAAATGTGTATTTTCTGAAGTCGTCATTTTGCCTGAGGTGGGTCTAAAGGATTGTATTCTTGAAAATGTTTATCTGTGCTGATTACAGTAGAGAAACAAAAAATATCCATAAAATCAGAAGTTAATCTTATCCAGGAAATAAGTAATATTGAGTCACTAAACCTGGCAAAGGCAGTTGTTTAACAGAAGCTGCTCTGAGCCAAGTCCTGTATAGACTCCACTGAAGCATAGTCATGGTATTTAATTTGGGGGCAAGTGCCAAATTAAACATTTAATTGACTTATCTTTTTCACTGGGTTGTCTTAATTTTGGCCAAAGGTTGCTATAGGTACTACTATAGATACTGTTAAACCAAATATGAAGACCAGACAGTGCTAGTTTCTGTGGGAAAAGAGCGCCATTTCAGAGCTATTCGTTCTGCTGCAATAAAAACGTAATAACCAAAAAAGTCCATGCTGAGAACTTAGAGAATTTTTGTTTCTTTTCTACAACCCAGCGTGGGAAGTCATACAATATTTGGTTAACTGTCATTGTGGTAAAAATGCTTTCTGGAACATAATTTTTTATCGGGCAGTAGATTTTAAAATCTGTTTTAATGATTTACTCTCAGATGTGTAAGCAAATTCTGAAAAGCAGCCATACTAAACCTTTCAATCCTCAGTCATTCTACTAATGCATTACAGAGACCTTATTCTCAGCTTTCACTGAAGCCATTGTATTCCTAATCCACTTCAGTCTGGGAAAATAACACCCTGCCTTAATTAAGAGAGCAATGAATGTAAACCAACTTCAGAAAACAGCTAAATTCTTATCTCCCCCCCCTCCCCCGCCCCGAAAATTCATATGTTGAGTGATGTGCAGCAGAAATCCCTTATACCTGTCCAGAACAACACGTTAGCACTGAACTTGCTATGAGAGAATGAGTGCCTGAATTATGGGTGCAACTCCATTGAGGTTTGCTGTGATTTACATACACAGCCCCAAGAGGAGTATCTTGTTCCCTGGTTTCCCCAATGTTTTTTAGTTATTATCAAAGAGAATAAATTTTGCTAAAATGGCATGAAAAAGGAGTTTTTCTGAAAATTGTGTATGCAAGGTTCACCCTGTTTCTGCAATTTCTTTTTGCCTTCTCTTAAGATCTCAGTTTTACATATGAAACACTTGTTGAAATACCTTTGGGGAATAGGAAATGCACCTTCATCGATGCCCCGAATCTCTGTTTGAGATGTGGTAGCTGCACATTTTGTGAACAAAAAAGTAGGACATGTAGTAAGGAAACCTTTAGCAGACTTCAGAGAGGCAGAACACAAGGAGAACATGGTTGTGACTCTGAAGTTGCACTTCCTAGTCTTAAAAAACAAAGACACAGAAGTGGTCATGATAGCTGCTTTGTATTTCTCTTGCAAGATGCTTCCAGAGATTGGGGTTTCTTTTAGCACCTTGAGTTTGGTGCAGAAGCTTTACAAGCAGTGAGGGCTGGAAGCCAAATCTGGCACACACCATGACAGGTCACTGGTTAGGGATCTGATGCAGCAAGGGGCACTCTGTGGATGTGGAAGTGGGTGTTTCTTGGTGTATTTACAGATACCACTCTCAGGTGTGGCCCCTCTCATTAGAGATGGATGCAATCTGAGGAGGTAATTCAGGAAGGAAGCCTGGAAGCATGTGGGTGTGAGTACTGCCCCAGGGAAAAAGCAGAAGTGTTTATTCCAGCAGCAGGAAAAGGGTTGGCTCTCCATTATGGTTAGGTAATTTATTTCCAACAAATAGATTATTCACTAAAAACATGATTTTTGTTGGCTTGAAAATATACTTGAAAAAAACCCACATCTGTAGAGCTGTTTAAGCTGGGATTTTCTGGGGTATTTTTTGCTGTCCTCAGAGGTAGATGTGTATAAACTTATTTCCTCAGATCTAGGTGTGTTTGTGGATGTAGATGACCTCCACAGTCACCCAGAACCTTCATTAAATCCATGCAAAACTCAGCTTCAGTTCTCTCTTCTGCCTGAAGAGGTTTGTGTACATCAGTGTCACCAACCCTCTAGGTCCACCATATTCTAGGACAGAGATTTCTAGAGTACATTCCACCCATGGCACACAGACGGCTTCAAATGAACAGGAGCAAAATCTTGTCCAATAATACAACCCCAAAGAAAGTGTTTTTGGGATATATACAGTAACAAAATCCCTGTCAGCTCTGAAGAAAGGGTAAACCACTCTTGCTAGTTGAGAGAGGATGGCTTTAGAGCCCGTGGCTGTTAGGTGTTCACCAAAGAGGCAGGGCATTGTAGTCCAGGTCTTGTGCTGCTGGCTTTTTAAGTGTTTCTTACAAAATGAAATTGTGATATTGGGACCAGCAGGAGTGGTCCACTTTAGTTTGGGAGCCAGCTGCCCTACTGGGACAGTAGGTCTTGTCCACTGCATATGGGGAGGATACAGAGAGCTGGGTGGTGAGGCAGAAGGTTGCTGCCTTGTCTCCGTCGTGCCTTCTTCAGTCCTGTTCAAGGATTTCCACTTCATAAAGATGCCTATTTTTGGTTGATGGAGTTCAAACTGAGGAACACTTTTGTTTTAGTTCTAGAGTCTGAACTGTCTAATTTGGGGGGCTGTATTTAAATTCATTTGCATCAGGCGCCAAACTGAAAGAAAAAAGAATCTTACACTGTTAATCACTGTATGAATTTATTTCCACTGAATGAGCCTTACCCAAACTCCATCGTTTTTATGCCCAGTTGTGCTGAGCCAGCAGACAACTGACTGAGCTTGTGTAACAGTATTTTTCTGTAAGCTTGTAAGATCTGTGTCCCTTGTTCTTTGGTTGCTGGATTTTCTTGGCTGGATGCTAGTTAAATTCTGCCTTACTGTTTCTTTCAGATTTTGCTGACATAACCAATATTGATGTTACCAAAGGGATGCAAGAAGGAGTCCTCTCACTTTAAAAGAGGGGGAAAGTTTCAAACACAGTCTTTTGACCTTTAAAGCAGACTACAAAGAGTCTATTTCCTAAGGCTTTTTGGGAAGAATTGAGGGAATGAATGGGGCAGGATATATTTTACTGCTTTGAATTACTAGCTGGCTAAGTTAATTTAATTTTGTTTTGCGTGAGTTCTGGTGGTTGGATTTGTAAATAACTGGTAATGTGCCAGAATCTATGAATAGTTGTTGTCCTTTGTATTTTAATTGTGCTAAATAAAATGAGAACAATGGGGGTAAAAAAACCCCAATACCCAACAAAACTAGAGGTGAGTCATAAATAAGCATTATTTAGTTTCTAATAGACATGGTTTATTTTCCCAATTATAATGGGAGACACAAACAAGGCATTTAAACATGTCCTGAACAACTGAGAACTAGTAGCCCCGTGTCTGTTACTGTCTGAAAACAAGATTTTTCATTTTTTTCCTGAGCAACTAATAAAAAATTAATCTTTACTGTTCAAATTATGTTTATTTTGTTAATAGAATAGACAAAAGAACTAATGAGAAATTAGCAGGTCCTCCAATGGAAACTATCTGGTCAGCTGAACACAGAATTCTGGTTTGAACCAGACAGAAACAAGAAAGATCACACTATATTAGACACTACTGGGAAAACAGAGAAAAATCTGGGTAAGTTGTCAAAGGAGAATGTGGTTTTGAAATTTACATTAAGCCAAAGAGCATCCCATGATTAATATAATGCAGTGATTGTCATAAAACAACACCAACAATTTCCTTTATCATTTGCATCTAAAGCCAAATGGGTTGTTGAGGTGGATTTTAAGTGTATTAAGAGAAGAAAATACTGACATTTTCACCTGTCAATACTACAATTCTGTAGACAAATTTCATCTGTTCCCATCTGTCTTATCTTGCTATCTCCCAGCAACTGAGATGCATTAAAGGATGCTCTGTCTCCCTCACATTGTACAGGTCCCCACAGACAGCTTGCCCTGACCTCCTATAAACCCAGTTAAGTCTGACAACAGCTAGCAGTACTGGCATCTTGTCCTGTGTTGGTCGTACTTCTTCTTCTCAGTAATCCTTTTTTCCCAAATTGTCTAGCTCATCGAATCCTATCCAAGCTGGCATGATTTTATGGAGATTGGTTTTGCTGCACTGGCATGGAGGGTCCTTATACATGTTTATTGGTTGCTTGATCATCTATGGAGTTGGGTGTCTAGAAATCCACATCTAGGACCTCTGAGGGAATTTCTATAGCAAACTCTCACATTATTTGTGGGCTCAAATTATTTGTGAATAAAACACAATGATAAACTACCTATTGTCTGACAGGAAGTATGGAGTCTGCATAAATGCCCTCAAGTTTTCTGTTTTTTTTTTTTTTTTTTTTCTTCATCAGGAGCACCTGTATATGGCTGAACAGCACAGAAATCTTGTACTATTTGTGTTTTACCCTCAATGTCTTCTAATGGGTCTGTGTTTTATTTTTCTAAACATTTTATAAGCTGCCTGGAGGTTTATATGTGTGAGCAGACATAACTTTTGGTTGAAATCATCTCACATTTCATTTAAAAAAAATCCTCATTGATATTCTAAGAGTGAATTTTTGTCTATTTTGCATGGCTCATCAAAAAAATGGTTCTAATTCTTCAAACTGAATGCTAGACAGATGCAGTGTTAGACAGATATTACCACACTTCTTGGAATTCTACATGTTAGAGGATATATTTTTGCAAGCTGTACCGCACATCAGAAAAACCTCATCTAAAAAGATAAAAAATAACATTTTTGAAATCTTAGTATTCCAAAACCAGAGATGCTGTTGAATACTCTTGGCTAAAGTCAAATGAGAAGGCAAGGGGCGCATTGGAACACTTGGGATTTAAGTTCTTTATTATTATCTCAGGTCTGCAAGTGGATTAGCACTCTGGCCCTAATCCAGAATAGCACTTAGACTGAGAAAGTCTATAGGAGCTGGATGTTTAATTCCTTCAAACCAATTAAAAAAATTTAGCATTAATCATTTGCTTCCATAGGTGTATTCACTTGTCTAAAATAAGCAGGGCTGCTGGCAGGGAACTTGAAGGTCTATCACCCTGTAGCTTCAAGTCCCGTTCACCAGCCTCCTCCTGGTGCGGGGAGAACCAGCAATGCTGGACACTGCTGACATTTTCTTTGGAGGCAGAAGATCTCTTCAGGCTCAGTGAGGTGGCAGAGCCTAAGGACAAGCATCGAGTGCTCAGGGGCATTTTGAGAGAAGCAGAGAAGCTAGAAGGCCAGGCTGGTGAAGTGAGGGAATAAGCACTGCTCAGAGCCAGGACTCCCCCTCAGAACTGAATAGAACCCCCTGTCTGTCCTGAGATTGTTTTGGGAAAAGTACTTTAGCTTCCAAAGCACACATGCAGTATCCATGAGAAGGATGCAATTTCTTGATCTCTAACCTTTTTTGGAATCTTCAATCACCTTTATTTGCTTTATCCTCACATGGATGGAACTCATGAACCCTGATGTCTTCTAAACTACACTCTTTTCCCCCACATACTATGTGGTGACCAGTCCTCAAGGAAATGGGACATTTGCAGCTCTCCACATTGGTTTGTTTGACAGATAGGAAAGGTAGCATTGGTTAAGATTCTGTCTGGTCACAAGTTATAGTTGTGCGCATGGAAGTAGGTCTTCTCCTACCTGTGGGTGTAGATGTACCCTAGGGGAACAGGCAAGCACTTTCCTTTGGTGCACTGCATGTAATGCCCGAGGTCCTTTTAATAGTTTCCAGCTTTTCAACTGGAAATATATTCCTAGAGGGTATATCTAGAATAGGCAACTTGATTACCATTGTTTTATACTGTGCTTCACTGAAGCACATATATTCCTCTTCTCCCTAGGACTAATTAACTCAGATACAATCTTTAGCTAGCGGAGATATGTAGCTCCCAACACCTGACTTAGCTCTTTCACAGGTAGCTCAGGTGTCTCTACATAGTCCTTGAGTTATGCCAGTGAGACTTATTCTTCGACCCTAAGCAATCCTTTTAAAAGAAATTCGAAGCAAGGGGACTACAGAATATAAATAAAGTGCTGCACATAGCTATTGAATTATGTCTAGAAAATTTTAATAAACTAACATCTATTTTTGAATTAGTCTCTTTGTGGCTTACAAAACCTGTTCTAAGCTTCAAGATCTGTCTTTGTGAAACTGAAAATTAAATAAGAAATATCCACAGGAAACTTGCAGGTTTTTCCTAACATCGTAATTAAATCCCTCAGGTTGAGGAAAATTAATTGAAGATTTTTACCACTTTCCCCACTAACTTTTCCTACTCCAGGGATTCACATAAATGGAGTTTACAAATTTATCCACTGTTCTGCTTTAAAACTTCATGAAACTTTGCTTTTCTGTTGGAAGTTAATTAGGAATAGTTCTTATTATACCTTTAATGTGGGTAAGACTCCTGAGGCACCGTAAACATTAATTAAGCCCCACAGTACCCTCTGAAGTAGATAGCACTTACCCACAGTTAGACTGAAAATGGTCTCCCCTCCTCAATTGAATTCTACCCCAATATCAGCAAGCCTACTATAAATATGTTTAAAAAAAGATAAAAGAGAGAGAAAGAAAAGAGTGTTGCAAAGTATTTCCTATGCTTTCAATTTGCCTGGAGACAATTTCTGTTTATTTGGTGCAATGTTATTTGGGAACTAGTGTTGTTTAGGTTCTTACTGTTCAAAAATTTGCTACCTGTTACAAGAAATTCTGTGTGTCTATATAAAATACAGTCATACTCTAAAAAAGGAGTTTGGATCTTTTTCAGTTCACTTGATATGAAATTATTTTGGATAGTCCAGCTATTTTTTTGTCAAATTGAATGTTTCTGGGATTTTAATGTTGTCGGACCATTCAGGATTCTTCAAAGTCCTGAGTACAACTGTACCAAATGTATCTTCTACTGACATGCTTCAGTAGACACAAGGATGTAAAAACTTAATAGATCTGCACCACATGAATACTGTACTGGAATACTGGTACAGCAGTGCGCTCACAACATGATACAACAGACAAATCCCAATGGCTGTAAGACTTTCTCCTACAGTTCTGGTATATGAGAGCCATTAACATCAAGCTGCAGCTTGCAGGGCTGTTGCTTGTGAGCTTTAGGGAACAACAAATAGTGCAGTTGGCACCTTCAGGTGCTGTAAACTGCTGCATTATCATCTGCAGTGCTGCAATCCCTGGATGAGGAAAACAGATCCAGAAATCAGAAATCATGTTAAACTCCCACTTCTTCCATCCTGCAAGTTGCTTACCTTAAATTTCATTGATTTTTTTTGCATCTTTTTGCAACAGTAGCCCACAAATTATCTATTAAAATGCCTGGTACACCTCTGTGCTCAGGTGCTTTTGCTCCTCACAGTCCTGACAGATAGTTTTTGTGTTCTTTTAGGGTTTCTGTAGCTTCAAGCAGCAAGTCCAAACTCCATCAATCTAAAAGACAAGACCACTTTTGGCTTCAGTGGGTTCTAAGCCCATTTTCTGTTTTGCAAATAAGTTTTGCATCTAGACTTGCTGACTGCAATTGAACTGGAAAATTTAACAAGACTCGTGTCCTCTCAGGAAAACTCACTCCAGTATCTCCCCTCCCAAAGAGGGTGTCCACCAGCCTTCAGATGGGTGCAGACCCTTAACAACTTTACTCCCATTCCTGGAACAGCTTGGGTCAAAGCCAGCTGGGACCACTTCTCCCAGGAATCACTTCAAAGTTGTGTCTCAGTCTCTCACAGAATCACAACATCAATTAGGTTGGAAAAAACCTCTGAGATCATTGAGTTCAACCTAAGACTGAATAAAAAAAAAAAAAAATCTCCATGGCAATGTGTGCCACATCAAGTCTCTTCTTAAACACCTCCAGGGACAGTGATTCCACCACCTCACTGGACAACCTGTTCCAATTTCCAATCATTCTTTCTATGAAAAACTTCTTCCTAATGTCCAAACTGAACATTATGAGAATAAGAATAAACTGGACCAGATCAGAGATCCAGAAGTCGGTATCCAAGGCTGTGAACTAGAAGATGCTTAAGAGAAAGTGTAAAAACAAGACAAACTCCCCTGGCCCAGACCTGAAGTTTCAGTTATTTGGGGTGCCGGTGCTTCCTGAGCCAGCAGTAGTGGCTTTATATTTAGTAGTGTAAAATGGATGTTTCATCCATGGATTCATCCAAGTTCTTTATGAACTTTTGTAAGCTCCTATCCTCTGCAATGGCCTGTGGTCACAAGTGAATGAGGACCATCACTTTTTATTCAATTTGAATTTACTGCCTATCTTCACTTGGTCTCTTTTTTTTGTGACATTCTGTAGATCTTGCACTGGAAAAGACAGTGAATTTTTTTCTTTTTAGCCTCCTGCATTTTACCACTGGTTTTGGAGACCTTTTGGAAAGATGACATAGGTGATGGCCTGCTCTGATTGCCAGGCTCTGCTGCATGGCTTCAGGTAAGTTGGTGCCTCCTTGGAGATTGCAGATGAGAACAGGCATTGTCTATCCCATGGACCCCTCTCCCTGACTCATCATGAGGTGTGTGGGGACAAGGATGCCCATCCTAAAGTGCTGTGCTGCAGCACTGCAGCTAGTGGGATCTGTCTCCTGCACCAGGCATTACAACTGGCACTAGTGCCTCCAGTCAGAATTTGCACTGCTTTTTCTGGAGGGGGAAACTCTTGATCATCATTGTTGGACAAAATACAGCATAACTGTTAAGACTTGGTGGAGGTTTTCACAAAATGCCCTTTTCCAGGAAGCTCTGAGAGTGTTTGGTTTCCATCAAGGAGGGACAAGGAGTGCTTGGCATAGTGTCCTTGCCGTGACCTCTGATACAGCTGCAGAAGGTTTTGTGCTCTGAGGAGGAAAAGGTAACTGCTGTACACCTTTTTCACCCACATCAGCATTCTTCCCTCTCTGCATGTATACTGCTTAGCCACAGAAAATGACAAAAAAAAGCAAAACGTGTGAGAGGACTTAGGGAAAATAACACCACTAACAGTCTTTTATCTATGCTGACTGAAAGTTAATCCATATATGCAAGAATTTGATGCTTCAGCTTATTGAGAGAGACAGCCACATAATAGAATTCCTTGAGCAACATTGCTTCACAATAACAGAGCTTTGTCATCTTTTGTCTGACTCTGACCTGTACAAGCCTTTTAGTGAGGTTAAAATTCCTAACACAAACGACAAGAATCTACCTCAAAGATGCCATGGAATAATGTATTTGATAGAGATAAAAAAAAAAAAAAATCTAGGCAAGTTTTGAGGTCTCAGGGAGCTGTACTCATTAATTATTTGAATGAGGTGTTATGCACAGGATGAAAAACCAATAATCTGTGTAGGATGGAGTTTTGCTCTAAATCATGTATATTTATGTGCAATTGTTGTCTCTTTCTCTCTTTTTTCATTGTAAACCTTTTTCAATTTTTTTTTTTTTTTACAAGACTGGTCAGTTGTAGTTCATTCCAAATTTCAGATTCCTGCTTTTTATTTTGAGTCCTGGAGCCTACCAAATTCATATCCCTGAAGTGAAAGCTGGTGAAATTTCAAATAGTCTTTAGTTTCACAAAGACACAATATAAAAGGCAATGAGTTACTGAAGATAATCTGTAGTGTAAAGGAAAACACTTTGCTGAGCTTGGGGACAGACAGGGACCCAGTGAAATTGCTTATTATAGTCATTGCTACACCATCAGAAGATGTACTATGAAAAGACATGACTTACTGTGTGGCCTGAAAACAGAGAACAAATTAATTCCTGCCATTTTCTGCAATTTCTATAAGGAGAGGGGACCAGCTAGCTCATCTTGGAAGATAAAAGGTCGGAGGGAGTACAGTGGCCAAAAGCTTTCCCTTTTGTTGTCCCCAGTTCAGCAATATCTGTAAAATGTGAATTAAACACTCACTGACAGAGGTCTTCTGATACGCTTAGATATTTGCCAGAGATAAATTGCCTTTCTGAGAAGGCAAAAACTGAACAGATTGGGAGAAAATATCTGTGGTTCCTAACTCAGCAATAATGGAGATTTCTGTTATAAACGAAATTATTCTAGTTTTGTTTTTACTATGTCTGCCCAAAAGAAAGTTAGGAAGCCTTATTTAGAGGATTTTGTTTCAAAGAAGATGAAACTACAGATTTTTAATATCTAGATGAGCAACTCTGGTTTGTTTGAAAGTAGCCCTATGCTGGTTCAAAAACCGGTGGAATTTTCAAGCTTACAGTGCGACCATGTCCCATAAAGCAGCAGTGGAGTTGCATACGGCTTGTGGTCTTGCAGCAGCGATGAAGACCTCTGGAGTACATGTGATGATGAAACAAATGAAGAGAATCTGAAGACCTGACTGTGTGGTGTTGATGACCTTTTTTGTGACATGACACTTGCCAGAAAAATGTACTCAGTAATTTCTGCACTGTGCTTAGCACTTTTCTTTGAAGTTCTGTCATTTAGATAAATGGATGGTCTGTGTCTACAGGAATTTACTCATCCCTGTGCATGCTACTCTAGTAGTTAATCACTCTGGCAGCTAAAGTTCAGTCCTATTTCTAGGTTGAATTTTGTCAACATTCAGCTTCTAGGCATTTGGTCTTATTATAGCTTTCCTTCCTCCTAGGTGATGCCATCACCTATCAGATTCTCACAGAAATGTTACTAAAATCAAGCCTACTCCAATATTTAGCTCATACCTTATTTCAGTCTTCAAGTCCTACTGTGAAGACTGCAGGACTCAGGCAGCATCAGCATGCTGCTGTGTCACCTGCTCTGTGCAAGGCCTGTCTCCTATACTGAGAAATACAGCCTTAAGGATGGGTTTTGATTAAGTACTTTTATATGAACTTGATTTTTCTAGAACTTTTCTGTAACCCAGATGCTGATGCTGTGGTTACCTCTTTATTGTCCCACATTTTTATCACTAATGGTTCAAGACATTCTGATTTCAGGTTAATGAATACATCATAAAATAGGAACTGCCTAAGATACCTGAATCCAACAGTCCCCAGTAAGTATTTTATATAAGCTGAGTCAAAACTAATTGGCTTTTATGCATATCTGCACTCTTACACTCTCATCAGCTATGCCCTTTCTGGAAGGCAGTTTATAAAGCACCACGTATCAAACCATCTTTAGTGATACATTGGATGCAGTGCTGTTTAATAACTATTACACCGTTCATCTCAGTGTCCGAAGAATGACAATAAAAAATCAGGTACCCAAAGTGGATGCCAGGAAATAGTTGAGGAAAATTTGATCTAAAAATTGATAAGATATAATAATTGATATAACACCTTAGGGCAGAAACACTGAGAAGAATGGTAACAATGATACTGGGCAGTTATAAAAGTTCTTCAGCTACCACTCCTTAAGGCAAATACTCTCTGGGAACCAGACATGTGTCTGGAATATCTGGCCGATGTCCAGCTCTATATGTACAGTAGATATGGCCATTGATTCCCAGTCATATATTATACATAATATTTTATCTTTGAGAAGTCAAACAGAACTTATTTAACTCTATGCATGGGGGAAATTCTATTATGAACTCTACAAAGTTTTTTTAATAACATTTGTAATAGAACATAGAATAAAATAAATATTTATGCTAAGCTTAGAAATACGGAATGGAATCAGTAGCACAAAACTGGATCATTCAGTTCTTTTTTGCTGTGTTTTGAGTGCTAACACAGCATACCCTACCTGGAGACAGGTACAGTTGAGGTACTTACCTACTTCAGATCTCACCTGTATCAGCTTCTTAGCCTCTTCTTCACCTTTTGGCCATTATCACTGACCTACTTTCCTCAGGTGAGACCTGCAGCAACAGTGCATTATGATGCTCCAGCCATGTAGGTTCTGCCAAAGAATTAATGAAAAATAAGGAGTCTTTTACATCCCTAATATTTGTTGGAGGCCTGCCCTCTTTCTAGTAAAGGTTTTTCCCCTTTAAAATAGACACAGATTATATTTTTAATGCTATTTTTATTTTCTTTCCTCTTAAATTATAATGATGGAGAAATGACCTATTCTTATAAATATGAATAAAGGCCAGAAACCCAATCTTAAAGTTCAACTTGTGTGACTGTCATGAATTTGATCTTGGACAGAGTTTCTAATGTTTCAAAATAAAGTAACTGATTATACATATTTTGATCTTGCATTTGTAAAAGGAATTGAAGCATCTGTCTTGAAAAAGTCTTTGGCAAGTACAATTAATTTTTCAAATATTAACAATGGATGCGGCTGGCACTTCTCCAACATGAATAAAATTTCTGAACAACCTTCATTACCATTCATCTTCAGAAATCTTTGTAAAGTCTTGGCCTTCATCTCTAACCTCTTCTTTAGTGAAAAGGTCTGTAAGTGTTAAATGAAGACATAGGACATGTTTGTGGGGATGTAGGAGGAGGAATTCGTATTCTTGTGGTTTAGTGGAAGCCATTAATGAGTTTGCTGGGTCTTATTTCAGTAGCTCTTACACACAGTATGAAGAACTAAACAGAATCCAGAATATTAGAGTCCACCCAGTATTTTTACTCTTACAGATTTTGTATTTTATCTTTGCTTGCTTTAGTTCTCAAACAGAGTTCCTCATCTTGTTGTATTTGTTTCTGTCCTTACAAACCTAAGTGGTGCCATTAATAATGCAGTGCTCAACATTAACATGCTTATAATTTCCAAGTGTTTAAAGTTACAATGTCACCTTAGCATAGATAATTCCATAGTAACTATATAAGCAAAAGGCAAAACCATGTTAATGGTGACTACTATAGTTGGCATTTTTATAACACTTTTTATTTGTGTTCACAGACATGAACTGGTTAGTATCTACAATGGTTTTTTGAGATCAGTAACAGGGTTTCACATTGTTCACTCTAACATTATATACTTGGGGGCTGGGAAGATTTGGAAGAGAAATACCATAAAATTAAAGATGTTTATAAAATATGATTGACTAGAACATTAATAAGGAGCATTGTAAGCTGCCAAGCTAAAGATCATCAGTCCGGTCCAAAATTCCCGCAATTGACATAGGAATCATGATATTCATTACAGTAACTGTACATGTTTTATTTGCCTCTGGACTCTTTAGCTATTAGTATACACTTGGGTCTTGTTTCTTACCTCACTTTCCTACCAAGAAAGCTTTAGCTTTACTCTCCAAGTTGAAGCTGAAAGTTTCACTTTCCCCAAGGAGTTGAAGCCAGAAGAAAAACAGCTAGTATTACAGGTCCCACATTAAGCCACCAGAGCTGGCAATGGCAGGCAAAGCAAGGAGGGTCTCTTTAGCATGTCAGTTCCCTTTCACAATGGGACAAAACTTCAGATGTGCCCTCATGTTAGCCAAAAACATTCCAGTCATTTCCTATGCCGGCCACCCTAGAAGTGTAGTATTGAAAATAATTCTAACTAGAAGAGCTGTTCCTTTGCTTTCCACAGCTCTTAAGGTCTGATACCCTTTTAAGCAGGAACACCACCGTTGCAGCATACCTATCTCAACAGAAGAAATTACTTTGAGAAAGACAGAGGCCAGGCAATGTACCTCCAGCTGTTCTCCCTACAGATCATGCCTAAACAAACCAACATTATCTTGCTGATTCAGCCATAAATTTCTTTCTGTAGCAACTGAAAAGGCAAGGACTAAATGAAGAGAAACAAAACTGACACAGACAATAGCTGTGATATAAATACATAAATAAAGTCATATATTTAAAAAGGATTGAAATTCATTCAGATGAGACTAATTTATAGAGTGGGTGAAGTGAAATATTCAGCAATATTCAAAATAAAATTCCTGTAGTAAGAAAGAGATGAGAAAATAATCTAACTGGATACTATTGAAATTCCATTTCCTTATGGTGGGAATAATAAATAGCATAACTAATTTTTGTTAGTTGCATCCCAAAAGAACTCAGAATGTAGCTTCAATGATTTTAACACTTCTAGGAAGCAAACAATATAGGAGGGAAAATAATCAGTCTTTTATTTCTGAATATGGACTTTAAAGACACTTCCTTTGGGAAGGAATTTATTGATACTGTGAGTGCTACAGAGTGACACCACAACTAAGAGAAAATTCTCTGCTCAGGTGCTCAGCACAATTGTTAACTACAGTATTTTCTTTCCCTTGCTGCACAGGTCTCCCTAATGTCACCAGGACTGATCTCCTGTGTGGAAAGAAGAGCAGAATACGGGGGCAAGAGAAAGGATGTATTTCAGTTATGAAGCTCAGGATATTTGTGGGTATATATAGTGCTCCAAAACAAATTCTGGGATATTTTCCAGTTTTATATAGGACTACCACTGCAAAACTCCTACCCCAGCTAGTTTTGACATCATGTTGCTCAGGTCTTCCCAGCTGATATACTCCTGGCTGATGTGTGTGTGTGTGTATTTTAGAGAGGAATGGTTCAAAATGACGCCCTATTGGGTAGTAGTGGGGTCTAGTGGGCTTTTTCTCAGGCACTGTGGCTGTCTATTGGCCATCCTTTGACAGCATGAGGGCTTGGTCATCCCTTGGGGCACCTTGTGCACTGGTGTTGGGAGCATTTGCCAGGAGGGTGAGCAAGTGTTTTTCCCCTCTTCAAGCAGAGCCCAGGGCCCATTGCCAGGCTTCACTTCCCAGCCTGCATCAGGGATTGAGTTGCAACATCTCTCTAGGCATGCTCGTCAAGGTATTTTGAAGAAGGTCATGAAGACTGGCTTTTAGAAGCCAGAGACACCTTGAAATTGCTCCTGGTTCCTTATATCATCAGGTGAAGATAAAAGCTTGGAAGGACTAGATCTACCTTAAGGAGTTCACAGAATCAACTAGACTGGAAAAGACCTCTGAGGTCATTGAGTCCAACATATGACTGAACACCACCGTGACAACTAGACCATGTCAATAAGTGCCACATCCAGTCTTTCCTTAAACACCTCCAGGGACAGTGACTCCACCATTTCCCTGGGTAGCCCATTCCGATGTCTAATCACCCTTCCTGTAAAGAACTTCTTCCTAATGTCCAACCTGAACCTTCCCTGGTGCAGCTTAAGACTATTGAGCTCATGATCTTCTCTGAAGACAGAAGAAATTGAAGAAGCTGAACATGGTGGGATATGTTTTCTGAAGTTCTCTCCTTGCATAAAGCAAATTTAGATGTGATGAATCAGCCCTTTCCTTGCCTGTAATAGCCCTGACACAACATGCCTGCAGTTTCGGTGATGTAGACTGGTTTCCACCCTGTGCTTTACTCTGTAAACACTTGCTGGCCGAGACCTGCTACTCATTGCCACTGATCATATGAGAAAGAAACCAAAGTCTGTAAGTGTTTACAGGATGGAGTCATTAGAGCAGGAGTTAACATGGGTTACACAAACCTACGTGCTTCCCAAGAAAATGACATGGATAGATTAAGTGTTGCAATTTGGTGTAGATCTGCCATGTTAGCTTAGTGTGTATCAACAGTGTCTGTCAAGTTGTTACAGCTCTATTGATCTAGATTATTTTTTTCTCCATTAACTTGAAGATTAAAGAGAAAAGGTTTGGATTATGTGATGATTAATCACAGGTTAGATGTTTGCAGTTTGAAAGCTTAGATAGGATTAAAGAAATTCTGTCTTGCATCTCAGTATAGTATTTCAATTTGAATAGGGTTTTTTTCCACATCATTATTTCCACCAGATCCCACTTAAAAGCAGAGAACTAATTTTTTTTTTCCCAAGATGATAATGCCGTTGCAATTAAAATATCCCAACACTGTGTACATTTGGTAATAATAAAGCTTAGTATATCCTTCCTTAGCTGGAAGATAGAGGGTACCTGGAGACCTTTCTGAACTTGGAAAGAACATATCCTAAATCATGTAACTAATGGAAAGAAATTGGAGAAGGCAGTCAGTTTAACATCCTTCTTTATTGAAATGCTCTTAGTATTGCAATATTTTTAGTTTGAAGGGGGAACCTAGATGTCGCATGACTTTTGATGATCTCTGCTTTGATATGTGTTTGTCCCTGGGAAGTATAATTACATATCTGATATGGATCTGTTCAAATGAGATAATTCACAGCCTAGTTAAGAACCTGCAAAGCTGCCAAATAAAGATATGTCTAAAATTACTCTTTCCGTTTTCTGATCTAGACATGTGCAGATTATTTTGTATACAGACCATTGTCTACTCCCTTCTGAAGAACTGGATGATGTATTATAAGAAAATCTTACTTGACAGTCATGGTGGTTTATGCATCAGGATTCAGAAAGCTGTAAAGCTTTCTTCCTTAACAGTGAAAACACTGGAAAAATTAAGGCTCATGATAGTTTTGTTTTGGATACAAACAAATGTTAAAAGTACTTTAAGATTGTTTGAATAAAAAATCTTTAATCTCTTTTGCTGATAAGAACTTTTCATTCTTATTTGAGTATTGGCCAAATTGTGATTTTCTTACTCACACAGTAAAAATTTTTTGCCTCCTCATTTGGCCTACTAATAGCTACAGGATTACTCATGGTGTAAAGCTTTATTCAGTGTATAGGCATCTCAGTTCTGCCTGTGGTGTTTATCTGGTTTCACCCCTTGAGGTCTTTCCTTTATCTACGCATCTTTTTCTTCTCTCTCTTTTCTCTCTCTCCCTTCACTGTGGGAACCTACACATATAGCTGGGGACATTTCAGCAGGTGGATAGCCTGAAACCAGGGTGTATAGTGTGACATTTGTCAGATTTTGTTTTTGATCCCTTTGTTATTTAAAACTAGCAAATGCTTTCATATTCCTTAGGAGGAGAGTGAGAATCATTTGGATTTTCTCTTAAATGGATAAACTCCAACTCCTATTAAAGCTACAATTAAATTTGAAAAAAAAAAAAAAAAGAAAAAAAGGAAAAGTTTTATTTTAATCTCTTTGTTGTGATGGGTCTCTAACTGTAAAACAAGTAAGCGCTGTGTGTTGGATTTACCCAGCTGATTGACACCATGCAGTGTCTGCTCTGAAGTTAGAGACTGAACTGAGATTTCCATCCACAGGGACCCTATGGCATCTGCAAGGGGAGTTCCTGCTATTAGGTTGTCTTGGCCTCTGCTTACCCTTAATCTACAGCATGACTTAGCATCAGGTCAGTCAGAGAAGCATCCTGACAGAAGACATTTTCTTTGGACACAAAATCCCGTGATCAGGTCTTGGCCAGCTATCTTAGACCTCACAGACCTAAAGATCAGAGCACCTCCTTCCTTTGCTTCCTTTCCTCAGGGCAAACTTCCTATTAGCTCACTGCTTCACTGTCCAGTAACTATGTCTCTGAATGATGGCAACAGTGCAGGACTCGTAAATCTTCCCAGTTTGCTGCTGCTCTCTAGCAGGCTGCCACCAGGACACTTTAACACAGAAATCACATTTTGGTCTACCATATGTCCTTCATCTCCTGGCTCTGGCAGCTATATAAATGCCACATAGTTGTTCTTAAGGAAGGGCTGGCAGATTGAAAACTCGGAAGATAAGTCAAGGACTCCCTGCTCTCCAGCAGGCTCAGCCAGCCACCTGGAGGTCACATGCTTGCAGCTCTGTCTTGTCTTTGTGACAAGTATGTCAAGCAGCTGAGAGAGTTGCCTGTATTCCTGTGGCGCACACTTGCCATGACCAGCAAATAATGGAATTTATTCTTGTTTCAAACAGTCCCATTGTTCTGAGAAGGAGTTAGGTGATGAACACTAACATATATGAGAAAACTGTCAGTGTCAGATCTTAGGGCCACAGACTGATTTTTTCTTAAACAGAATGATGCACAGTGAAAGCTGAACTTCAGGCACGGCAGACAGCTGTTTCACAGTGCCACTGAAGTTTGCACAGTGCAGTATGGCGATTGTCTTCTTTGGGTATGTGAGTGAACACAGACCTCTTGAACTATGGCTGCACTGGATATTTTCCCCTCTCCACCTCAGTCTCCTTCTCAGTTGACTGACAAGAAGGAGGAGGGACCCTGGTATCAAGAAAGGTTGGGGATGAATGGTTTGAGAGCAGTCCTGCAGAGCGGGCCTTGGGGGTTCTGGTGGCTGAAAAGCTGGATGTGACCCATTACAAGGTAACGCAGCCCAGAGAGAAAACCATGTCCTGGGCTACATCAAAAGCAACATGTTCAGCAGGTCAAGGGAGGTGATTCTCCCCCTCTACTCCACTCTCAGGTGATCCCACCTAGAGTGCTGCATCCAGCTCTGAGGTCTTCAGCACAGGAAGGACATTAACCAGTTGTAATAAGCACAGACAAGGGCCACCAAGGTCATTAAAGGGATGGAACACCTCTCCTATGAGGAAAGGCTGAGAGCATTGGGGCTGTTCAGCCTGGAAAAGAAAAGGATATGGGGAGGTCTTATTGTGGCTTTTTGGTACTGAAAGGGAGATGATATGAGAGATGGAGACTGACTACTTAACAGAACCTTTAGTGATAGGACAGGGGGTAATAGCTTTAAAGAGGATAGATGCAGGCTAACTATAAGGAAGAATTTATTTTATTATGGGTGTGGTGAAACACTGGCTCAGGTTGCCCAAAGAGATGGTGGATGTCCTTTCATTGGAAACATTCAAGATCCAATTGATAGTTGAAAATGTCCCTGCCCATTGCAGAGGAGTTGGAATAGATGACCTTTAAAGGCCCTTTTCAATCCAAACTACTCCATGATTCTATTTCCAAAGAGGCCAGTGCTTGTCTTAGTGTCCGGTATATAACTGTGTTTCGCGTTGGCCACAGACAACTTGGAGTTCCATGCAAGACATTAAGAGGAAGAGCCCTCTCTTATTCATGTGTATGTTTTTAAATTATCTGTTTCTAAAGTCAACAGAGGATGAGAGAAGGATGTCTGAAGAGGACAGACAAGATTGACAAAAACAAGATTTGATGTGAAACAATGTCCTCAAAAGGGACATTAAGTTTAATATGGCTAATAGATAGGCAATTATCTTGAGGAGCAGGAATAGCATCCTCCCTGCCCCACTTCACTGTGCACAAAACATTTCCAGTCTCTTTAGGAACAAAATTGTACACTTAGGGTACCATATGTACTGGGAGCAGTGCCACCTTGGGGAACCTTTGATTCTTCCAAGATGCTATACAATGAACATTCCAGGGTGCTGTATGGGGAACATACCTGCCAGAGAGGCATAAGCACACCATGCCTGCAATGAGAGTCTAGAAACTAGGCATTTTGGGTCTCCACATAGCTGCTCTATCACCATAGCAGCTGCATCATCTAAATGTAGATAAATATTGACTTGTTCTCAGAAGAATGATAGTTTCACATGAACACTGCATTAATAAGCAACTTGTAATCCAGTTAGACAAACTGTCAGTAACACCAGCCAAATAATTTACATGGCAACAGTTTGTAACAGATTCTAACATAACAAAATTCTTTACCCAAGATCAACAATGTAATTTATTAACAGATCTTTATAGAAGCATATGAGATCTATCTGACCATCCAGGTAGCTTCATGATTTTCTGATACTATTGGATTATTTTTGGAAGGAAAAAAAAAAAAAAAAAAAGGATGAAATATAAGGCTTTCTGTTTGGTTGGTATTTTGCCCCTTCTCTCATTAAAAAGCACTTCTGAGTCTAAAATAAAGATGCAGCAAAAAATCAATTCCTGGATGAAATACCTAATTATGCAATTATATAAAAAGATAATACATGGTGTTTATCAATGATCTATTAATGTATTATCTTCACTATATGCAGAAATTGTATGTATTATCTAAATACATCTCCTAGTATATCAATTGTCTCTGCTGGTTGAGGACAGTATCTTGAAGCCTTCCTTAAGCTAAATGAGCTCATAAGCTTGTGGTTGAAATTTGTCTTGTGACATTTTATTGCATGTTGGTCAGAGGATGTGTGCAAACCGCCTAACAGATAAGATAGGCCCCTTATTTTCCTAACTCCTAGTTAGTGGGGAGACCCTTAGCTGCTATAGTGTGTGGAAGCCTAACTTAATAATTCTGAGTATCCCCCAACCCCATCCTCCCTCCCAATTGGTAAAAGAAGAACCCTAGGAGACAACTAAATTAGGTGCTTAAAATTCAGTACAACCAATAGCCTGGCAATGTGTTCACCCCTTGTAAAACCCCTTGCATAGCCTAAGGTCAAATTCTGCAGCAACACCAAAGCTACAGAATTTCAAGTTGTGTCTCAGTGACCATGACCAATAACTCAGGGTGCCCCGAGTTCAGAGCCAGAAACAGCTCCTGACTGTGCAGAGAATTACAAGCCTGCCAAGGACTATCTGTATTGCGTGACCCAGGATGCGCATGCTGCATGTAATGTCGTAACAAGCCTACCAAGCTCCTCCAATAAAACTGTAACTTTTTGAATCAACACCCCTTTCAAATATATCCCTTTACCTACTGAAGTTAATTTTGAGATAGTTCACAGGTCATGATCATAATGCGCTGTTCTGTGGCCTCCAAGTGTGTGTTTCTGTGCTGGTTTGTCATGAGATACGCTGAGACATGACTATGAAACATTACATCCCAGTAAGACTGACTGAAGAAGTGTGATCAAGGTCATAGAAATCACTCCAAGAGGTCTGAGTGTAACATTCGACAAAATCTTAAAAAAAAAAAAAGTAGTATTTTTTTTTTTCCCCCAGGAAACATAACAGAAGATTCTAGGTCAGATTACTGAACTGGATAACAAATGCCCCAGTGATTCCTCAGACTTGGAGAATCTAGTCAAGACGTGATAAAAACAAGTGCAAATGTATTAACCTTGAAATTAGGATGCTCTATGGATGAATGCAACGTTGGTTTAAGAGAGGTTGCTGCATGAACATGTGAATGTGCACTGTGGTGGCTAGTACTAATGGGAGGTAGCTGAAAAAGCTCCTCAGGCTCACAGTAAATCAACACTCAACACTCCCAATTCTGCAGGTAGAGGAAAAAATTACTCACAACATGTCCAAAACTATGTGGAGGGATATGGTTTTGGCTTGGACTAACCTGAACTCTCTGGGTTTCAAGCACACAAATGTAAGCAAACTTCATGAAAGTCGCTATTGTTGGTATGTGGCTTTGACATTTTCTGGAGCCTAGAGACTTCAGCTTGGAATGGTTAATTGGCGTCTTAGTTGCCAAAAAATCCCAGCCACTAAAAGGACATTGGTATCACAAAAGGAACAATTAGGTTTCATAGAAAACAACAAATTAATAGATGATACCCTCGTGCAGAAAACAAGAAAACATCCTAAAAAGTTTTAGAAAAAGTCTGGTTCATAGGAAAAGAGAGGGCATGAGAAAGGGATCAAACAACTCAGAAGAAAAGGTTCCTTCAAGCCACAGAGAAAAAACAAAGTTGCCTTTTCCCCTTTTACCTCAGAATTGGGAACAGCATCTGACAACATCAAATCTGCCTGGGAACTCTAGCCAGGAAAATGAGAGACAGCCAAAAAATTCTAAAATGCTGTCTTTTAATAAAGTGGAAGAAGTTTAAGTTAAGAGAACTTTGATTTAACTTCTGGAAAAAATTGTAAACAGCAGAAGCTCAGCCACCATATTCACTTTACGTTATTGCTCAGCTTCAGCCTGAAATCATGCAGTAAGCTGTGGCTATGGAAGAAAAAGTAAAACACCTAATTTCCAAGTGTGTTCAGCCTAATGTAGTTTGTGCTACTTGAAGGTCAATGTGCACACTGTGGAGTCCAGCTAGGTGGTGCCAACAAGAATTTCTCAGGGGACAATAAGCAGAAGGGGCTTGGGGACTGGTTGGGAACACAAGCCCAAAGAGATCTGCTAAGCAGTGATCAGATGAATTAATTCCTTGTGGTAGATATAGGTGTGAGTTCATCCACTCATTGTTTTATCACCCTATTGGTGCAGATGTCCATTATGCAGAGAGGTATCTGGTGCCTACAGAGAAATATAAATGAAAGTTACATACCACCTGAACGAGCTTTTGCTAATGCGGCATTGCTCATCAAGAATGTCTTGCGAGGTTGTGTATGGTAAATAAGAGCATGTTGTTTATCTAAGCCCGTAAAACCTAAAGGCAGACATTATCATATTGGCAAATACACATCAAACAGTGTCAGGATAACATGGTTTGTTTGTGAGACTGATGTATGTAGCACAGACATAAACAATTTCCCCTGACAAATTGCACCAGTACTAAGAGGGATTCTAAACAAGGGTTTCTTAGTCTGCACATCTACTGAAAGCAGTCTTCCAAGGTGATGAACTTGTTAAATGCCACAAGTGACTACAGCACTGAAGATTTTTGCCTCTTAAAAGCATAGATGGTCTCCTATCACGGATTTGTTCCCTGCCTCAAAATCCTGTAACTGTAGTTGTTTTTAAATGTCTTTTTTTTTTTTTTTTTCTGGTATTTATTCTATTTATAATTTCTAGATATTTGCCCATGAATATCTGCCTCCCCCAGGGGTTTCTGAGCTGACCCGTGTCTGGGCATCACCAGCTACAGTAGCAGAAGCAAAGCTGGAAGGAGTGGAGAGCTCCCTAGCACGCTGCTTCAGTTTCCCTTCACTCCTGTGGTATCATGTGAGGTCTTCTCCCCCATTGCCAACATTTCTCCTTCAGCATCTGATTTGTCTGTTTGAGAAGGTCTTTGTGGGGAGTGTCTTGGTGTTACTGAAAATCAGGGACCAAACTGTGTTACAGACAGTATTGGTAAAATCCAGCAATAAGCAAGGTTCACTTCACTCAGGTCATGTTTTAAGCGTCCTCTTTTCTGTTTCCATTCTCCATGAAAATAATCTTTTCAGAGAACTAGATGATCCATGCAATTGGATTAAAAGAATCAGAACCTGACTTTCATTTCAATGCTTACTCTTGAAGATATTTTACTGTCTGCTGGAAAAATTTCTTTCAAACAGTACTTACTTTCAGACTCTCTTACTGAAAGAATACCCATAGTTAATCTTGTATCTCATAAGGTCCTTTCTCCATACACCTTTTGTACTCTACTAGTACACTGAAAAGCTCACTTTGGTACAAAGTCAGGGTCTGATACTTTATGTCATCTGGAGTTTAAGAACTTTCCTGCAATTTTTGAAGATGATTTATAATACCTAAAATCACCTCCACTACCTAAATGAAACCCCTCAAATTTGTCAACATCTGAAGCGTTAGCCAAGCAGCAGTGAGGACTTAAAGGAATTGAATTTCCTTTTCATTACAGACAGATGCATACTTATATGCTTGCATAAAAACGGCTTTGGTAGGGCAAGAAAGTCGATTCTTTTGGGTTTTGATCCCACAGCATGCAATTTTCTGTGACCAGGATTAGTCACTTAATGAGACAGAGCATTCTAGGACAAAGGAAATGTAATCGAAAAAATGCCTTGGGCAAAGCACATCTATGTTTGGTTTTAGTAGCAATAAGTTTTGGTGGCTAATATAAATTAGCAGTTCTTGAAGACCTGCTTTGCTCCACAGTCCATAATTTAGTCCCTAAGAGTTTATAATTCTGAATTAACAGCTCCATACTACAATTAATCCTTTGACGCCACAAATTCTTCTTCAGCTTTCTCACCCAGTACAACATAAAATTGAGCTTTGGACACCTTGGAGACAGAGTTAAACATTGACAATTTAAATATGTCCAGAATTTGAATTTCAATTTATTATCATACTGACCTAAAATCTCGCTCTGGGATAATCACAAAAAAATAGCTTACAGGTCAGAATGCACGTACACGTGTGCGTGAACAAGAGTGTCAATACCTCCTTGCAAGAAGGGTAACTATTAAAAGAGAATATAGGCACCCAAAATTAATCTTATATAAGGAGCACAGTAAATTCTGATGGGAAATTACAGACAGTATTCCAAACAGCTAGTCAAAAAAACACAAAAAAGGAAGCCCCAAAGACCCCATATTTCACCAGCCTAGATTAAAAAATGTAATCCAAAAACTCATACCGAAGTGAATCCAGAAAATACACTGAAAAAACAATAAATCAGAAAGCAATGCTCAGCCCATCTTCAGTTCTTGAAACTTCTCATAGAATGCAGGATCCACATCATGAGCTAGAGCAGAAAACCATCGTTATTGGTAGCCAAATATTTTAAATCATTAAAGTCACAATAAATTAAAATATAGAAAAGTAAAACAAAATAAAGCAATAAGTTTATAAACAATAAAATATCCAAGTTGAGTTTATTTCATGAGATTCAAAGCAGACCTTTATTATTAAATGAATTTCATAAATTCTAGTCAAATGACTAAATTCCCTTTATGTTACTAGTTTTCTGAATGTTTTAGGGGGGCTTGGATTGAAACATATGAAATGTTTAGAAAAAAATATTATTGCACTTTAAAAGAAAAAAAACCCAACAAACACAGAAGAGTTTATTTTTTATTTGAAAAATATCATGCAGCATTATGATATATGTTGCAGCAACACAGGGAAAAAACTCAGAATTAATACTCAGAAGCAAATAGTAGGAGACTTAAAAAGAAAAATTCTGTCTTGTTAAAGAGCAGTTCATGATTTCATCACTTCCTTCATTATGTGATCACTATCACCTGGTGCTTTGAAACAGCCTTTACTCATTAGTCAACAAATACTTATTAACCACACAGAATTTTAAAAGATATCCTGTAAACTTTTATCATATTCAAAGGAGGGTCAATTTCAAGCAATCAAATGTTACAAAATACCACCATCAGCTTTAAAAGATGATAAGTTCTGTTAATATACTCACAAGGGTCTCAATTATTCTTGTGTATTTGCAAATGAACACTGAAACGTATTTATTATGATATTCTTTAGTAGAAACTATCATCATCATCATCATAGGGGTTTTTTCATGGAGTTATTCATGCTTTCTAAATCTTCAGTCTCAAAAGTTGCCACCTGAATGAAGTGAGGTTGAAAATTTGGCACCTAAGCAGTGGAACAAAATTTTGGGCAGAATCATGTTTGATTTGGCAGCTTTCTGGCCTCACTTAGATCCAGCATTAGATTTCTGGAAATATTTCATCCTCTTGAATGTCACATTTCGAGTATGCACTGGTGCAATCTGCAACACATGCATTTACATTACCTATAACATAACAACTAGAGCATATAAATAAACAAAAAATATTATCTATTCCCTCTGCAAACTTTCCAGAAGGAAATGCCTTGATTTGCTGCAGTAGTCTGAGTGGGCAAATAGAAGCAAATAACCTTGGAACCATAGGATGGTTTGGGTTGGAAGGGTTAGTGATCATCCAGTTCCAAACCTCTACCATGAAAACTGACACCTTTCACTAGATCAGTTTGCTCAGAGCCCCATCCAGTCTGGTCTTGAACACTTTCAGGGGTGGGACTGGTCTAGTGGTTTTTTCAAACTTGGTCTCTGCAATCTTTGTATCTTAATCTCAGCCCTGCAGCATCATAACCATGAAACCCATATGTCGCATCATATCCTAATTTAAGGAAAGTAGACAGAGAGTAGTAACTAGAAAGTGTAAATTGGACCTAAATAGTATTACAGGGGCCACTGCCTTTGGTTTATATACCTAGCATAAACTGACAAGGGGCACTGGCCCCTTCAGATCATCAGTTTCTTTTCGGACTGTTTTGGTGTTTTGTTTTGGTTGGTTGGTTGGTTTTTTTCTGTTTTTGTGGGTTTTGTTTGTTTGATTAGGTTTTTTGTTTGTTTTTTGGTTTGTGTGGTTTTTTTGTTTGTTTGGTTGGTTGGTTGGTTGGTTTTTTTTTTTCTTAGTTTCAGCAGCAAGTGTCTCTATCACTCTGTATTTTCTTCTGTCAAAGGACAGTACCATGTTACAAAGCCAGGTATAGTGTCTCCATTCTTCTTGCCATTACCCGCTGGGTTTTACAAACTGTTTATTTCAAATAACGTTCTCCACATTCTTTCATGAGCAATAAGGGCCTTGGGATGAAAAAGACACTTTTATTGTTTGTTTGTGTTTATTTTAAAATTATACGATCTCACCTCAAAAGTTTATTTCCTATATCTGAGGTTATTCAGTCAAACAGAAATTTAAGACTGACTGAATTTCTCTGAATCTTCCCAGGTTTTATATGAACTTAATCTTGAATCTCATACATGTTTAGAAGAATTTGCTGTGTAAATAAGTGGAAGATCAGAGGGAATTGTTTTCTTCAGACTTATACCCTGAACCATGCAACTCTGTTTTCTTACTGAAGTAAAAATCACTCAAAAAATCCAGTTAACAGATATTCAGGAGTCCATTTGGGTAACGACCTTACAAAGTTAATGACTGACTTTCTTGTAGTTAGTGGTAAGTATTTACATGCATTTTGTCAAAACATCAACTTAAGACTGTTTTGAGAGGTTAGTTTTTTAGTTATCCTAATATGGAGCACTGCTATGATTTTCTTGCCTATGCCCCTTGACTCAAGAATAAAACTGTGGGTACTGAACATAAGGTTTAAGACCTGTTTAAGAATGATCCTGCTGAAGTGAGGCACATACTTGATTATCATGTTTGAACAGAAACCTGGAAAATGCAGTCAAAAATGGTGACAATTATAGAACTATTTCAAATCATCATCTCTATAGACTAAAAGTATAAAGAAGCACCTTAAAACAAATCTGTTTGTTGCCTATGTGCTGGTGATTTAATTTCCTTAGCCAGTTATCATGCTCTGTAAGGGTAAATAAACCCTTAACATATTTTTAAATCCATCAGTACTGCAATGCATGCAGAGGCCAATGCCATTCATTTGTAGGAAGCAATTTTCATGTTGTAAGCAGCTAAGATGAAAGCAACACATAATTCATTTAGGTAGTGTCGCAGACAGGCTCAGGTTAACTACAAAAGGCATCTTGGCATGTCACCTGCAGTCTCTCAAATTCCTTCAGCTGCCTGCCTGCAGCTGGAAAGGCTCTGCATGCTATGGATAAAAGTAGGGATAGGCAGTATAATGGAACACTCTGTAATGCTTGAAAAGTGCTTTGCCTACATGAAATTTACAAAAAAAAAAAAAAAGAAAAATAAGAATGATTTTGACTCAACTGTCTGTGGACAATTTTCTCACAGTTTGCTGGTTGCATGTCACTTAAGTTACCTCCTCTTCAAGCAATCTCTTCTGGTACAATAGAAATTGTGCCATATATTTCATGGACCCAGTACAAAGTACAAATCCAAGTCATTATAGTTTGAATCTCACACAAGATAATGTTACATATTAAATTCTCTTAACACAAGAAATATGATATGACCTTTAGCATATTTTAGCTATATTCCCATTCAATATGGCATATGTTAGCCATACATCAAACTTCTATGGAGCTTTGGGGTAAATACTTACAAACACACAATTCTTTATCTATGCATATTTACTGCTACCATTTTAACAAGAAATGAAATGAAATTTCCCAAAAAAAAAAAAAAAAAAAAAAGGTTCCAGTTGCTTCTGTAAGATGTGTCTCTCCTGCTGTTGTTACTGTTAATTGAGGGCGAAGTTGCGTGGGTTGAGCTCCAACTGCATGTTCATTCGGGCTTATTATGCCACAGAACAGTGAGTCATGACAGGCTGATAAAGGCAGATGCTGTACCTTTCTGTACTGAGATTAGTTTACATTTTAATTATGTTTTGACAGTATAGTTGGCCTTTCATCAGTGCTACAAGGCTGCAGCATCTCCCAAAGGTGGAACCAGCACACAGTTTCCATCACATATGGGTTTCCTTTGATACTGCCTTCACTGCCCATGAAGGAACTGCATTGTGCATTCAGGTCATGAAGGAGCAATCCAGTCAAGCTCCACAGGGCTCCACTTCTGACAGCCAACTGGTACTTCCTCCTTCTCATTAGGGCAAAAAGAGAAGCAAAATGCAATCTAAGCATCTGTGCAGGTTATTCATATGTAGACCATGCTGTGGATAGAGGCTGGCATAGTTACTTGCCCCTGATGCTGAGCAGTGTTGGCTCTTCAGGTGCAAGAATTGGTAGAAACTGGTTGCTATACGACCAGGAAAACAAGAAGCACAGCATAACTGGTGTGATGTGGAAAACTATTTGCTGTTATGGAGAAGCAACACTATTGCTTCTTCTAGACCTGCAGAGAAGTGAGGTGTGGTGCTCAGAGTTTTCCCTCTCTTGACTACTCCTACTGCTATGTGTCCTCCTGTTTTTCCTGGGGTTTTCTTTAGTCCTAAATAATTACAGAAGTCCAAGTCCACCTGATCATCCTTGAAAAGAGCTCTAAAAGTTGCTCTTTTTTTGTTTTCAGAGTAAGAAATGGTTAGTTGTAATTATAGATCCCACCTTTACAAATCCTAACTAGAATAATTAATAAAACTCACTCAAAAATGTGGTTCTGTTGTCCACATGCTCAACATAAAGATCTATACCCTTATATTTGTATGGCATTTTCCTGCTCAGTGATGTTTTTTATCATCTTCCAATACACTTGTTAAATACATAAATCATAGAAAATTTTGGTAAGCTTCAGAGATTCAGATTGTCATACAGCATGAGACACAAAATTCTTTTACTTTATGCTACAATTTAAACTACACTTGATTCGGTTGGATTTAGAGTGAAATACTGTGAGTTAAAAATTCCTTTTTGAAAAATCACATTCAATGCATCATTCATTGCATTTTGCTCTTCTGAAATAATCTGCCATCTGTTGGATGTGTTATTAATAACCTTTGATTTAGGGTGTGATTTTTAACAATTGGTTGCAGTGAGTAAAATTGCAGAATAAATTCCCTGATGCAACCTAAACTACAAGTGAGACAATGGAAATCTGCGTCTAACATTTGTCAAGTTGGACACGGGCCTTCTATTGTCTGGCTGTCTGCACAAAGTTTGCACTAGGCATTATTCAAAGCCTGTTTGTTACCAACTACCTACAAAACAGATTGTTTTTAAAGCATGCCTTAAAATTGAAATAAGAAATACAACTGAATTGGAAACAACACAATGTTTATGTGAAAGGTTTGTGACAATGCAAATTACAGCAACTTTCAAAGTTGCCAATTATAATACAAGCTCTGTATGTTCAAAAACACAAAATGGTTTCCATATTGAAAATGAACTGGTATTTTAAATGAGAGACAAACTACATAACAACCTCTGCTCTCTCAAAGTCTTTTAAAAGAGCTAGTGTAGAAGAGCTACAACAGTATAACATGAAAATTGCAGCAGCTCAGTGCACTGAAGACTAGACCCTTAGCTTCTCCCATCTTGCTCAGTGTTTCTTATAGGACATTAAAAGGCCAAATGAGAGGGAGAAGCATATTGGAAAGTACAATCGTTTTAAATTAATGATGATATATAGGTAAGAGAAAAATGTCTGGAATACCTCTAAGGAAAATAGAAGCTGTATGCCTTTCTTCAGTTGTCAAAAAATGTTGAACAGTACCCCCCTAAAGATTGAGAAAGATAAATTAAAGCAGAAGGAGTACATAATGCTGGAAGGGGAAAGTATGGGCAGGAAAAATTGGTATAATAACAGAAATAACCCCCCCACAAAATTAACTTATCTCTTTACTTGAGTTGGTTATCTGACACAACATCAAACCCAAAATTAACATGAGAAACCAAAGGCAATTATTGTCTAATGGGAAAAGATGTGCAAATAAATGACTTGTTAGGTATCAGGAAAACCAGAGATGATTTTCATCTGGTATTTATGTAAGCGTTATGAGCCAATGACAGATTAAAGCTTCAACCTTTTTATTCTCTAAAAAGGCTTGTAAACTCTCTTCTATACCTACAGTCCTCACACAGACAACACGGCTAACCCTACTGACTAATGGGAAGAGTCTGCTTCAAAATAACCTGTTGATGTATGGAGAGTGATGGAAACAAATGCTGCAGAGAAGTAAGCAGAAGGAACATCTGAAGTGAATAATTTGAAAGCTGAGTATATGTAGGTGGATCTGGCCAAATTAGACTTTGCTAAAGGGGAAGAAAATCCTTTGGGGGCAAAAAAGGGAGAAAGCAAAATGAGATCATTGTTAGGAAAGATAGTCCCATAATACTTACAGGGAATGGGAATACTTCAGTTTACAAAGCAAAATGCAAGATTAGTGTAGCCAGAATAAAATCTTCCTCTAGGAAAAAAAATCTAGTAATTTTTCCCTAGATTTAAATGAAATTCTATTAGGTATTTTTTAAGCTGAGGTAAATTGTTTGCAATATATTTGCCAAAAATATAAATTCAGAACACATTATGTAGTGTGCAGGAATCATTTAGTCAACAGCTCTATTAAGTTGAGTAGGTGATTGCTCATGCAACACTATAGCAGTTCCTGGTTGCATGCCACAAGTGGCCAACAGGATGGCTGAAACCATGATGCCTTCAGCACCAGCACAGCACTACAGACTACAGAAGTCTTCCTTCTGCAGTAACCTCTGCAAGAAATTTTAAGATACTGACCTAATTATAGTTTCTAAAAATTCTTATTGGGTTATTCTGAGGAAAAAAAATTGGCTGAGCATATATAGACTTGCATATATTGATACACAGATATTTTTGTCTGTGCAAAATGTACTCCCAAGGTGTCAGCTAATATGAAATTTATTAGAAGATGTGGGATTTTTTAATGGTTTTGTTCAGTGGAACTGAACTGTTTGGGGCTTTTTTCATGAAGTTTTATATATAGATAGGCCAACTTCAAATTAACTGTGCAGAATAATTTACCAAGTTGAAGCACCAAGTCATTACAAATTACACAGTCTCCTAAGGGTCCAGTTTGAATCACTGCATCTGGTATCCAGTATGCTCTGAAAAGCAATAAGGTTCTCCTTATACTGTTATTTGTCATAAGTTCTCTGAAATTTGTTTAGTAAATTCCTTTCATATTGGGACTAAATATTTATGACACCAAACAAACTCCCTGAAATGAATGGAATTAACTCTCATTTTCCAGATGTGAAGTATCTGATGCAGCCCTGATTTCTTCTGGCATTTTGGAATGTAAAATTGTTATCTAGTGCACTCTTGAACCCTGCTATCTGCCAAGGAAAAACTTGGCCCTTTGAGATTCCTTTCATTCTAGAATAGGGTCTCTAGATATTATCTAGCTAGAATCATATCCACGTTTTGGAAATCTGGATAACAGATTTCAGGAAGGTGTCTAGTGCCAATTTTGTTATTACAATGTGAATTATAACCATCTGAGCCATCTGCTCAAGTTATAAATCCTAAATATCTTTTTCTTTGTAATTTTTCTTGCACCTGCATCATCTCACAAACTTAAAGTTCGTTGATTTTGCTGAGCTCTTATGTGAGATGGAGAATCATTCCACACACACACTCTCAGTTTGAAATATCAAGGCCGTGTCACACTGACTGGTTTTGTGTTGTTGGTTTTGGGTTTTTTGTGTGATTGGTTGTTTTTGTTTGTTTGTTTGTTTGTGGTTTTTTTGGTTTTTTGTTGGTTTGTTTTGGGGTTTTGTTTGTTTGTTTGTTTTTTAATACAATGTGAATTGCACTCCTGCAGTGTGTGATAGTAGGAAGACTTCTCATTTGAACCAGGTTTGATGTAGCCTTTGATCCAGTAAAAAAAAAAATTGTTCCTCTTGGAGGTCTGCAGTAAGATTTTCAGAGACCTCCACCTCATAGAAGCAGTCAGTTTCTACAAACCTGAAGTTTAGACCTTTCTCAGCATTGTTTGAAAATATTGATTTGATGTATTTCAAAGTCAGTTTGGCTTCAAAGTCAGCAGAAATGTTATTTATTCTCCACCAAAAGCTGTACAAATGCATCCTTTTTTCCAGCAGAAGTTCATTCAGATGATCGTAGCTCATGGTCTAGAATAGCTATTATGGTCATGAACTTTCTTCCAGATATCTGCATCACAGCTTTGGTAGACCTCAGGAAACTGACCACCTAAGTTTGCTGGAACAATTATGTTTTCAGATGCCCATGATACCAAGGTTTCTATATTTATTTCCATGTGAAAAACCAGTCATGGCTGCAAAACTCCATGCAAAATCATTAGAACTGCACAGTTATGTTAGGAGCATTTTTGAAATGCAAGGAGTATTTCAGGGAAAGGGTGAGCGGTAGACAACAGTCATACCAAAGTCAGCTCTATGGTGCAATTCTTTGTTCAGAAACAGGCATGGCAAATTATCAAAATTTAAATATATCTAAGCAATTTGATGCTGTATCCTATACCACCAAATGGTAGTTTGTAAAACTACAAGCTTACTCCTTAAAGAAGTGTTCTTACTTAATTCCTGAACAGACAGCACTGCTCTTCACTGTCACAGATGGAGCACTAAGACATGCAACATGGTGTAGGATTGCCTTGATAAGTTCTTCTAAACTTGAATAGTGTGTCTAAAAACTCTAAGCTCTTCTAAAAATGAGGAAAGAATAGTTATTATCTGTCCCAGGAAATCCTAGGTTGCAAGTCAGCTTTGGTTGCAAAATTTTTGTGGTATGATACCCAACACTCACACATTGGAATAGTTTTGACCAGGGCTGCTCCAAAATACATTAGTGGGCTAAATTCTAAATGACTGGCTTGTTGTTGCATCTGATTCATTATTTATGATGAAGATTGTTGTCCAGAAAATTACTAATGTATTAGGTGTGTGTTTCATTTCTAGTCTTCAGAGTAAATTTTTATATCTAAGAAATAATTTTCTCTTACCTTCCTCAGACCTCACCACAGAGTTTGAGTTTTCTTTATTCAGTATTTTATTTCTTTTACATATTCATTTGTTTCTTTCCCTATTTTATTATAGCAGTACTTCTAGGTACAGTGCATGGCAGCACCACACTGCTATGATCAATACTGAAAAAATATGTGGTCATAATTCCAAAGCAAAGTGGCTTTGATAGACACAAGGGCAAAGACAAAGAGTAGGAGAAGCTATTTAAGCAATAAAAGTAAGCTTCACACATTGTACATATTTGTATCTGTGGATTGCCAGAGATGACTCCTCGTGGTTGCAAGGAAAGAAATGAAGGACATCACATAAGTAACACAATATGAAAGGACAGAGAAGGGAATTAGGTGCTGGGAAATGGGAAGCAGAGTGGACAGAGTAAATGAGACTGAGCAGCTGAAAGCTGGGAAGAAGAAACATCCAACACCAAGGTCAGCGACACAAGTTCTGAAAAAAAAAATAGAGATTTTTCATGCCTGGATATACTAAACTGTGGAGCAGTAATGCAAAGATACATTTGCAAAGCAAATGGAAGGATCTTTCAGGTAACATGAACTGTGTGAGGAGTGACTGGTATGGAGAAACATGTAGTCTACGTATTAATGACATTCTTTAACTTTCTCAGTGGAAGCACAACCATGGAGCTGGTACTCTGTGTCCTGGATTCTCATAGTCTGTCTGTATCTCAATAAGATGCTCACCTAAACTCCTTGCATTTGTTTGCAGTTCTGCTTACAAGACCTTCTGCTGTTAGTGTTTCATCCAGGAAATTTTTTTATAAATCTCTTACATACTTCCAGCAAATGCTTGCGTACATTGGCTGGCTTCCTGGAATAGTTTTAAATATATTCCATCTGAAGGCCATCTCCTTACAACTTAAAAAGTGTCCTAAAACAATAAAACTGCAATCTCCACTCTTACCTTCCCAAAGTATCAAATTTTGATCTCCCTTTATTGATGGTGAAATATCAAAAAGGCAATTCCAGAAGGACCAGTTAGCTGTAGAATTATTTAAGAGATAGTTAATGCAGCATTGGTTGGTAAGATCTGGCACCTTACTTTCTGATTAAATATGTGTTTCAAATTTGTTCTTCCTTGTTAGACATAACTGAACTACAGTTATTGCATGACAAGAACCTGGAAACCTTCCAGCTTTCACTCATCATTGGAAGACTAATTATATTGTATTAAGACACTTCAGTAATGCAAAATGGGCCCTTATAAAGTCTGTCATCATTATCAGAGTATTTCATATTTAAAGTTTAGCCTCATCCCATTGTTCATCAAAATCAAACACAGGAATAAAATGGTCTGCTGTCCTATGAATCATTCCCTCTCAAACGAATCTATTGAAATGCCAGCATGCAGGTTAGTTCAGTAAACATCCCTTCTGGTGACAGCCAACCTCTCCCTGATATATCTGTTACTACTCATTAAATCCTTTATTCATTCACAGTTCTTTGGACCCAGTTATTTAAGTCACACCAAGTTGCTTACCACTGGGTGGACTGTTCATCTGCCTTCTCTAAGAAGTCTTCCTGGTTCACTCTGGCATGACCTGGAGATCAGCCTTTGTCAGAGGTTCTGCAAAATTAGCCACTGGAGACTTCCGGGACTGAGACATGGAACAAGAGAAATCTGCAGTCCAATGACAAGTTGTTCATGAATTCTGTAGGCGGAAGGCAGCTGAATTGTGGTCCATACTGTGATAATGACTGCTTTCACAGCTGCCTGTGAATAGGACTTGAGATAGAACATTAAGAGCCCTAGATGATCCTAAAGCAGATACATACAAGGAGACAACCAAAATAATATTACACCTCACTGCAGCCAGGACTTTGGAGTATTCTCAACATGATCAGACTTACTGCTATGTACTGTCTAATTCATGCTCCCTTTTCCTGCTTTACTGAGAAACATCTGGGAAAGTGACCAGGAACAACCTGGTTTCTCCAAAGGAGACATTCAAGGACCTCGCTCCAGCCTGGTTCCTCCAGAGCTCCTAAAACACAGGCAGGAAGAAGGCTGAAGACTGCATGCTTGGCTGCAGTCTTCTTCCATGTAACATCTTTCCTGGAAGTTCCTCAACCCCCCTTCAGGCTCTTCTCAAATGTGCACTCATCACACTCCTGGGTTGGGGGCAGTGACCTCAGGCAAGATCTGTAGGAATCCTAAAACTAACAACTCAGCAGAGGCTGAGTGTAATCCTATAATCCAAATTACACAAAAATAAAAGGCTGAAACTCAGATATCCCAAGCCCAGGAAGAAAGCATGGAGCTGTTGAGATTTTAGCCACCTCTCCAAATCCTTTTTATGGTAGCTCAGTTCATGAGGAAGCTTACTTCAGCAGAGCCCCATGCTGCTGTTGTTCAATTTTCCTGGTGTCAGTGAGTGTGGATGCATATGCACTGCCCAGCCATAATCAGGAGTCTCCCAGACATCAGCTTTCCTGGCCACACCACCTGCAGGACATCACCTTTCCAAGAAATAGGTAGAAGTTCACTTGCAATGAAGTCTGCAGCTACTAATCAATCCCCCACTTTAGATGCTACATTTGTACTTTGTAGGCACAAATTTCAAGTCTATTGCATCTACCAATACAACTTTTAGAGAACTCTGGATATGGTCAATCCTTAAGAAGTATCTTAATTGTACATACTTGTTACAGAGAAAAAATATCTCAATCAAAATCAATTTTTTCTATGTTGAGAGTATGCTTTCAGAGTTTGTCAGCTGTCTAGTCCTGGGAAAACACAGCTTAGTCAAGAGTAACTGGTACACTTAAACCCAATGGTGGCTTTGAAAACTATGGTCTCAGTCTCTTACTGAAAGCAGAACGGGGTGGATGTCATAGCCATGGCTGTACAGTTGCTGATCTATTCACATCAGCTTCTTCAAACAGAGACAAGTTAACAGAATTCATAGAATCACAGAATGCTTTGGGTTGGAAGTGACCTTAAAGATCCTCTAGTTCCAACTCCCCTGCCATGGGCAGGCACACCTTCCACTAGACCAGGTTGCTTAAAATCCTCTCCTACTTGGCCTTGAAGAATTTCAGAGATGGGGCTTCCACAGCTTCTCTGAGCAGCCACTTCCAATGTCTCACCACTGTCATAGGGGAGAATTTTTTCCTAATATCTAGATCTACTCTCAGTTTAAAGCCATTATCCGCTCTCTTACTACTACATGCCCTTGTGAAAAACTCCCTCTACAGCTTTCTTGTAGTGCCCTTTAGGTACTGAGAAGCAGCTATAAGGTCTTCCCAGAGCCTTCTCTTCTCCAGATTGAACAACCCCAACTCTCTCAGCCTGTCTTCATAGGAGAACTGTTCCAGCTCTTAGATCATCTTTGTGATCCTCCTCTGGACTCACTCCAACAGGTTCTTTTCATGTTGGGGGACACAGCACTCCAGGTGGATCTCACCAGAGAAAGGTATGGGAGCAAAATCACCTCTCTCGACCTGCTGGCAATGCTACTTTTGATGCAGCCCAGGAACTTTTGGTTTGGTTCTCTGATCTGCAAGTGCACATTGCAAGCTCATATTGAACTTCTTGTCTATCAACACCTCCAAGTCTTTGTCTTCAGGGCTGCTCTCAAGCCATTCTCTGCCCAGCCTGTATTTGTGCTTGGGATTGCCCTGACCGAGTTGCAGAACCTTGCACTTGGCCTTGATGGACTTCAGCAATTTTGCATTGGCCCATATCTCAGTCCTATAAAGGTCCCTCTGGATGGCATCCCTTCCCTCCAGCACATTGACCACACCACACAGCTTGGTATCATCAGAAACTTTTTGAGGGTGCTCTTGATCCAAGTCTCTGTGTTGCCGACAAAGATGTTAAACAGTGCCAGAACCAATACCAACCCCTCAGGAAAACCAGTCAACACTGGTCTCCACTTGAACATCAAGTCATTGACCACAACACTTTGAGTGTGACCATTCAGCCAATTACTTATCCACTGAGTGGTCCAGCCATCAAATCCATGTCTTTCTGATTTAGAGACTAGGATGTTGTACATAACAGTGTCAAATGCTTTGCACAAATCCAGGTAGATGATATCAGTTGCTCTTCAAAAAACCATGTTGACTGTCACCAACTGGCTACTTATTTTCTATGCACTTTAGCACAATTTCCAGGGGGTCCTGCTCCATGATCTTGCCAGAAACAGATGTGAGATTGACTTGTGGTTCTCCAGGTCTTCCTTTTTTTCCCCTTTTTAAAAATCAGAATTATATTTCCCCTTTTCCAGTTAATAGGAACCTCATGGGACAGCTATGACTTCTCAAATATGATGGATAATGTCTTAGCAACTTCATCCACCAGTTCCCAAAGGGCCTGCAGATCCACCTCATCAGGTCTCATGGAGTTGTGCACCTTCAGGTGCCTTATATGGTATCAAATCTGATCATCTACTAGTGGGTTGCTCTTTATTGTCCCATTTCCTGTCTTTGCCCTCTATGGCTTGGGCTGTGTGACTGGAGCAGTTGCAAGTGGAGACTGTAGCAAAACAGTCATTGAGTACCTCAGCTTTCTCTATATCCCAGGTGAGTCTCCTGTTTCCTTCTGGAGAGAGCCCACATTTTCTCTAATCTTGCTTTTAGCACTGACATACCTAAAGGAGCTTTACTTGTTGCCCTTGATGTTCCTGGCCAGTTTTAATTCTGTCTTTCCTAACATGATATCTGGCTTCTTAGACAATTTCTCTCTGTTTCTGCCATACTATCCATCCATGTTTCCACGCTCTGGAGGCTTCCTTTACGTGGTTGAGTTTGTCCAGAAGCTCCTTGCTCATGCATGGAGGCCTCCTGGCATTTTTAGAAGTGATCTTTGATTACTAACCATCTCTTTTGGGTCCCTCTTTGCTCTAGGGCTTTATGCCATGATCCCCTACCAAGCAGAACCCAGAAGAGGTCCTCCTGAAGTCCAAGGCAGTGAGCTTGCTGTGCAGCCCTGCTCACTGCCCTAAGGATATTGCATTCCACTGTTTCATGGTCACTGCAGCCCTTGAGCGACACATTCCCCTTGTTGGTGAGAACAAGGTTCAGCATAACACCACTTCTCATTGGCTTTTCGATCACTTGGAGAAGTAAGTTATCACCAATACATTCCAGAAAAGCTCTTGCTAGAAATCTAGAGTTACTTACAGCAATGTCTAGCAATGCAGCCCAGGAAGGACGCACATGTGGATCTCACTAGTGGGAGGAGGTGAGTTTCCTGCAAGCCTAATCAAAGAAAGAGAAATCACATGATGTGATACTTATTACATTTGTGCCCTGTGAAACAAGAAAATAGATATGCTTTGTACTCAGCTGAAAGAATGATGTGTGTGAGCAGAAACAACTGTGCTGCAGCTCCATAGTGTCTGCTCACCAGGACTTTGTTCAACACAAGATGATAACAAGGTAATAGGTATTTCCTGCTTAACAATTATATGAGTAAAAAGCAGAGCAGCACATGCCAGACATCAGTAAAATGTGGCCAGCTCCCAGCTGGGGAAATACACCCTAGCAACAGATCATAAACCAAACACAGGAGCAGCAACACTGGTGACCAGAGAAAGAAAAAAGGTTTCATAAGTAACGGAGACACTTTAAGTAGTCATGACAGCCAGCTTACAGGCTGGCAAGTAATTCCTCTGCAGCTATCAAACCAGCTGACTGAAACCCAAGTGCAAGAAAATAGCCTTTTCTCTTTTTATTCAGGAAGGGCTATCATGAGATAAGCCAAGCCCAAATGACTACAGATGGGAGAAAACAGCTGTACCAAGAAAAACAAATAGCTTCCTTTCAGTCCCAAACTGACTGGCCCAGCACATACCATAATAACATCCCAGTTCCATAATCTTTTTTTTTTTGTATTTTTGTTACCTCAAAAAAGTGATTTAAGAGGTTACATTTGCTGGACTGATTGCTGCCAGAAAATGCACTGAATCCTCTCCCTTGGACTAACTGCATCTGCAGCACAGCCTCAAGAAGTGTTTAGAGAGGTATGAGCCATCTTCCCTCTGGCTGTCCAATGAAAATGTTTGGGATGTTAAATGTCATTAATTTGCCACAGCTTGAATTCTTCAAAATGGCAGAGGGGAGATGACAGAGAGGGATGGAGGAACAATCACTGCCTTGACACTGTCATGTAAGGAAGATGGGAAAGCTCCTTTCTAGGCCTGTGAAAAGCTTTAGCTGAAAAAGTTTGAACATTTTATTTCAAGGGTTAAAAAGAAATATTTTTTTTAATTTCTTTTTGAAACGACATATTTCCTTCTGATAGAAACATATATATTACAGAAAAGAAAAACATGCAGAACCTATGAGTAGGAAACCAACGCAGTACTAAAAAATGTTTCACTTTAATTCTGGAAACAAAATTATTACACGTCTTTCCGTTGACATGCCTGAAGTAATACTATTACGTTTTTTTGTGAAGAAAAGAAAAAACCCTGAATGTTTCTAAAATTCAGTTCAATTTGAAAAATTCTCTCAAGTATTTTCTTCCAATTTAGCTATAAGTCCATTGCTTACCTGGTTCAGGAGGCCTGAACTTCGTATAGTGATATGTTACCCAAGGTGTGCACATTTGGAAGAGAAATGGCATTTCCCATTTCCCTTTTCTATATTGCACCTGATCTTTGCCCAGAAATAAACTCCAGAGCAGACATTAGAACCTGCCCATTACAGCCCAACAATGCCACAGAATCACACAGTATTCTGAGTTGGAATGGACCCACAAGGACTATTGAGTCCAGTTCTTAAGTAAATGGCCTATACAGAGATCAAGCCCACAACCTTGGTGTTATTGGCACCTGGCTCTGACTGACTGAGCTAATCTCATGAGCTAGTTTGGACAGTAAGTCCCATCGTCTTCATTCTGCCTGCCTATGTGTGCACCTGGGGCTGGTGCTGAGCTGAGTGCCCCCTGCAGAGCACCTGTAAGCAAATGGGGGAGTCAGGCCTAGATGGGGTCAGACCCCAGCTTTATTTCCAGAAGCAGACAGAGATGCAGATCATAGTGGGGGGAGCAGCAGCAGCAGGGCACAATGGACAGCAAGACCATGGTACCACGCTAAAATGACGGGGCTGCACCATCCACCCTGTGTCAGGGCTCCTGGGCAGGAGTGTGTTTGGTAAGTGAGCTTGATGGACCACCATTGTCTTTCCTCCCTCCTCAACAACTAAAATTGCAGTGCTAAAAAGAACGATAATAAAGTAAGGAAACTAACAAATCAGCTAAGAGCAATAAAACCCCAGCAGATGTTCTTTACTCAGCCAGAGGGATCCCTGACCACCAGTTTTTCCTGGTTTGCATTCACATGTCCAGCTCTTCTTTCTGTGCTCCCTGATCACAAACAAAGCCAGTAGAGAGGACTCCAGTGGGACAGAACAAGGACACCAGTGAAGATACCAAAATGAGAATTTGGATACACAACCCACTATTGGCTCACTCATAAGCTTATGAGTGTCTGCAGGCAATTTCCTAGGTCTCGTTTCATTAAAGTCATTCCCCAAGAGCTGTACTTAATTACTTCAGTGGGATTCATGTATGTTCTTAAGTATTTTCCCAAATCAGTACCATAATTGCTCTGTGCCTTTGCTGCCCATCTGCAAGATAGGTTTAACGTTTGCTTTCTCCTGTGCTCTGACTATTTAGATTTGCATTCTCCTAGCTGAAGCCTGTCTCACAGTCCTTGTCTGCTCAGCACTTTGTCTGATAAGGCTGAGGTTTCACACGAGCTATTTTTGGGCCTTGTCACATTTCATGCTTACAGAAGCCACACTCCAAAACCTGGTGGCCTTTTTGTGGCTTTTGTGTTTCTAACAGTGACAAAATAAGTTTCTTGTTGATTTAGGAGCAAAGCAGCAAGTGGTATTTTTTACTTTGACACCATCACAAATAGAATAATTACATGGCACTTTGAGACAATTTGCTAAAGACACTCACACATTTCAAGAGGGTAAAATTGCTTTATCCAAAGCAATTATAAAAGAGCCAATTAGTGAAACTGACTGTGAGCTCTTGCAAATGTGCTTTGTGAAGATGCTGCTTTTGATGTCAGACAACAAGCCTCCAGTTTATGAGTTATTTTCAGGCAATGAAGAAACTCTTGCAATGCAATAAACACACTCTTTTCATGTGAGATTTTCTTAGCCAAGATGTGCATAGATTCCCAAATTACTAAATCAGTCTTTCTGCCACATGCCTTCCCTACAGCCTAATCACACCACTGTAGTTGTCAGGTGAGCAGCAATATAATTCCTGGAGTAGCTGAGCAGCAAAGGGGCTACCAGGACATCATCACACTTGGCACAACACAAGTCACCTCTGAGGTGAACAAACTTGCTGCTGCACTCTCCCCAGAGGAACTTTTTGGTGTACTCCATGACCAATGGCCACAGCAAACAGCTTTGAAAGAGCTTTCTAATTCTGATATAAGGATTAATCATCAATTAATTATTTCTGTGATCCCCTGGATGCTGATAAAAGACCTGTGGGTAAGAAGTATTTATCTTGGCCCTGCTGGTTGTTAGGTGGTTTGCCATGTGAGACAGTGGGATCTGCGAAAACAGAAGAGACTGCATTTCAGTGTTTCATATTTAGATTCTGCTAGCTGATAAAACATGAATATGGACAAAATGTCTTTGCAAGAACACTACTTTAAAATTCTATAGGGAGAACAACTGTGTCAGAAGAAAAATGCAATTCCTATGTTGTTGGAGTTTCCCTTTTATTTCCACATGATAAGTATCCCTTATGTATGCATTAATTGTTGCAGATCGTGAAATGAGTTTTAAACATAAGTGATGGACAGGAGCAACACAGCTTTACAGAGTTAATAAAATACAAACCAGAGATAGACTGAGTCCATGAGTTTGTTGTCGTCTTTTTTTTTTTTTTTTTTTTTTTTTTTTTTTTTTTGTGAGCTGTTAAAACAATTGTTGGCAGAACATTACACCTCAGTGTAAATCTAGGGACATTTTGCAATAAATAACTTTTATAAAAAAATCCAGACTGTGAATTTAGCCTAGAATTTTAAACCATCTGTGCACTGTCACTCTAACACTGAGATCTCACTTATTTGTGTATTTTACCCATATGATCTAATGTAAGTGGGAATAGGAAGGAAACACTAAAGAGTCTATTAAAATTGGAGATAACACATCAACATTTCATTCTTTTGAGGTATAAAATTTCTTTCATTTCATTTTAAAGCTGCATCCACATTTACGTTCCTCTTCATCTGTGCCATAAAAGTTGGAATTTATATTCATAAAACTACAATAACATAGATATTTTCTACATTAAACTTAACAAAGTGAAAAAATGGACAATTCTGTTCCTTCTGCCCATGTAACTAGGGAAGAAACTATGGAATACACCCATGTATTCTTCAGTTGTAACTCGTGTTTTACAAATTCACTTGTTTTTTGGATTTATCTTCCTCTTATAAATGAACAAAACTGTAACAAATCTGTTTCAAACCCATATGTCTTATTTTGGCTCTCTTACTCTATGAGGTTCTTTGATAGCACTGCATTAATGCCATAACTGAAATACAAAAGCATTATGCAAATCTGATCTACAGATTTATAATAAACTCATGTTCTTAATAACTGACAACTACAAACGTGACCTCCAGATTTCTGAATATCCAAATTATAGGCAATAGGTCTGAGGAGATTTCAGTATAGGAAAACAGAGTGAGATGAACTAAAAAACCATGGATGGTAGGTTGTTAAACATTACATGTTAGGTCTTACTACTGACATGTCTCTTTGCTGGTTTGTCTGTCACTACAAGCAGTAATATAATAATGTTGCCTCCATTAAAACTTTTGGCAACTTTGGATGGATTCTGGACTTGTTTACAGTTCATATATCTTAGACAGGAAGGGAAAGATTTTTGCCACCTATCTGTTGTTTTCATAAAGAAGACCTCATTCCTTATTTTTAAGTGCACAACCCAGCATTTTTTTTTTAGTGTTTGGCTAATAGACTTATTTAAGACTTCTCAGTCATGATACATTAATAGCTACATATTCCCACGTATTTATTACAAACTTCTCTTTTAAAATCTTTTGCAAGGAGCTGACCTTCACACCCGCAACAGTCAGAGCTGCATAAAATAGCATAGCTCATCCCTATTGACAGCCATAGCATGATTTCCAAGAAAGACAGGTTGACTGGTAGACATCAACAGCAAACTATGGTCTGAAGGATTTTCCTCACCATGTTCTTAATGTCTTATCATAGGTTTTTTTAACTAGCTGTTGATAAGAAGCAATAAATCTACTCAAGTGCTGACAGGGATGATACAGACAACTGTTGCTCTCTGACTGAGGTAGAACAGGTTTTCTTGGTTTGTTTATTTGTCAAACATAATCTAACACTTATTCCCTTCCATATGTGAGAAATTTATTATGTGTTCCCCTCTGGCAGATGTTTGAGACAATGTCATCCTACACAAAAGCTGTGTATTTAGAGATACATCAGGGTCCAGACTTGGTAATCATCATTAATTTATGTGTCAGCCTGTGGTTTATGTGCCTGCTCCAGCATAATAGATACTCTCTCACCCAGATGGGAGGCCCAGGAGGCATTGTGTGTCTAGGAGTCCTCTCAACCCTAGAACATCACTAAATTACACAGATGCTATACCTGCTAGGTCTTTCTTGTCAGTCCTGGAAAAGATATAACATGTGCAGGTTTGCAGGTTTTACTAGATCAACATTCCTGCCACCCTCTACATGGCTGAAAAGCTGTCTCTTTCCAAACCCTTTTCAGGTGGCCTCATCTTGAAAAAGATAATCAGTAGCTGGAGGAAGCATGTACCCATGGTTTATCCCTGGCCAGTGGATGCATACCTTGTATGTTTCTTCCTCAACATCTGTATAAAAACTAGGACTGATAAAACCATTCAGACTGAATGATTTATGTTCAGTAGATACGCCACTGCTGTGGCATACCATTATGCAAGTACAAAAAAAATCTATATAACAAGCAAACTTTAAAATTATGTTCTTTAATATTCTGGGCATTTTGTATACATCAAAGATAAATACAGTTGCTCTCTGCCATTTCTAAAAGTGTACATTAATTCCTGTGCTCTTGTGTTCATTGTAGTCACTGATTTGTTGGAATTAAATTTGCTGCATCATGGCCTTATCTGAGTCCATTACCAAACCTGACTATCTTTGTGAACTTCTCTGATCTATCCTGTTTCTGTTTCCCACCACTCATCAGAACATGCTAGGGATGCAATCTGGGGTGAAAATGGGATGAAAATATTTTAGCAATAGTCTCCAAAGTGCAGGTGTCTCTGATAAGATAATTAACTACAATGACAGCTGAACGCTGAGAATAGACACAAAAATAAATATGGCAGCCTTTGAGTTCTGCAGGAAATAAGAAACATTTGGTTCTTTCATTTTGGAGGATTAGAAAACATTCTCAATTATTTTGGAAAGAAAGGCTGTTATTTCTTGGAGTGTGGTATTGTCTCCTTATTCTAGGAGACTGACTGAGCTGGGGGAAATCTCATGGAAGGAGAGACTGCCTGATGGTGAGGTGCCATCCAGACAGTAACATCTTACTGCCAGTTATTTAGGCACTTTTAAATCTAAAAATAGGGTTTTGCTGTGTGCCCTGTTGCCTGTTAACCTCTTCTCTATTGCTATCAAAGTGTGAAAGTGTTTCAGCTTTATCAGCAAAACCCAGAGAGACTGAATTTCCTGATATTGAAAACAAAGAAATTGTCTGCAGGTGTAACAGTATTGAAACCAGTGGCCACCTCAGCCCGATGCTTATTTGAGATATACCATGCACATCCTTCCTGTACTGGGAAACTTTGCACACCTTGGACTCATCTTCCAGGATGGAAGACTATTCACCTTCTGTCCTACAGAATAGAACAGAATCCCAAATCATAGAGTAGTTTTGGTTGCAATGGACCTTTAGGGGCCATCTAGTCCAACCTCCTGCAATGAGCAGGGACATCTTGAACTAGATCTAGTGGCTCAGGGCCCCATCCAGCCTGATACCAAGTGCTTTCAGAGATGTGGCATCTACTGCATCTCTGGGCAACTTAACACTCTACATTTAAAACCTTAGAACATTCAAAGGAGACATAGGAGACACAAAAGTTTATTAGTACTAAATGGAACATACATTAATATCCAGGTGTCATATCTCAGATAAGAGCTGTCCTCCCAGCTACAGATTCTTATGGGCTTTGACCCAATATAATTGTAATGAAAAAATAAATAATCCATGCAAAATGAAAGAGATCCTACGATCTGCATAGCTACAGAACAGTGGTTAGAAAGTGGCAAAGAAGGATAGTGAGGAAAATTAAAAGAAAAGGGAAATTCGAAATTGAGTTCTGCTAAGGAGAGGACAGAAACCTAAATTTTTGTAACAGAAGGTGAAGGTAGAGAAGACACTTTCTGTCTGCAGTTTACAAGAAGGGCTTGGCAAGAGGTCTAACCTAGGAGAGGCTGCATATCTGAAAACTGTGCTCTAGTGGAAGTCTGTACTCAAGAGATGTGACTCCAGACCCACTTTGTCCTCCACATCACTTCCTCCTGGAGTGTCTAAGGAAGATGTCTCCTCCTTGATTAGCTTGCAAAAGTTTGTGCATGTCTTTGTTGCTAAATTCTCCCATGTGCTGTAATAGGCTGTATGTCTAACTCAGTCTGCAGAGTATACTACAAGCAGCATATTATCAGGAAGGTGCTGCCATACTTCAAATAACAAGACTGAAATCTTTTTGAGGAGCTATCCCAAAACATACTTTTGCTCTTTTTTTTTTTTTTTCCCAATAGAAATGTCTAGTTTCCCAATACCAAAGATTCATAGCTGCAATGCCTAACTTGTTCTTTGAATGAGTGATGTTGGCATGGTTTAATTTTCTAAATTAGTTAAAGGTGATGTCTGCAGCATGAGTTCTTCTTTTTCCACAACCATCCAAAGTACGATTAATCTGGTCCTACAAAACTGAACAGTCAAGAGCTAGTTCAGAATAGCAGCCTCTGGCTCCATTACTTTGCCAGGCTGCTCTACAGCAATCTAAATACTAAAACTCACAATTATTTTTTAAGTTGTTTTAGAGATTGATCTTTATTTTAATAAAGAGTATGGTGTGGCTCCTATTTTTCACGTAAATCAGCAGTTATAAATTCCAGGTTTGGTTTTATTTGGTATCTTTATTTTTGCAAATACCGCAGTAAAAGTAGCTCAGATACCAGAAACTGCATCGTTTCATCACCTTACGCATGCCAACAGCTCATATGGATGTTCCATAAGCTGCTATCACCAAAGCAATTGTCAGCAATGGGTTGCCTTGTAAACACAAGTTGTGTGTATTTTACTTTCTGAAGTCAGGTGAAGTTCTTTCGTCTTAATTCAGATGTGATTTACTGCAAATAACTCTGGTGTTGCTAAGAGACAACTTCCAAAACAAGTCTCAACTACAACAGTGTAAATATAAAAAATCTTAAGTAGATGTTCATATTGTGCAGAACACACTTTTTAACATCCTTTGATAAGACCAAGTAACTTTTCTGGGGGGCAGCAAGCTGACTTGCCGACACTGGCAGGTCAGAGGGCAATAAGTCTGACATGTCCCATACTGTACCTGTCACACACACCTCAGGGATCTGTACTCCCAGCAGCTATTTCTCTGTGTGCTTGGCAGAGCAGACTGTTGAAATCCAGAAAAATGGCACCTTTGAGAGATTTAGGGAAGGATCTTTTTCTACACACAAAAATGTCTTTGTCTTTAAAATACAGTATTAATCTCACCACTAATCTAGGGTACGATTTGCAGAAATACGGCTGTTTAACGTGAAGTGTGGAAATCAGACACCGAAAATACAAAGCTAGAGTGTGCCTGCTGGAAGGAAAAAAAGATGGCACTGTAACTTAAAACTGGGGGCATTATGTGTTGCTTTTTGGTAAACAGTCTAAAACCAGCAAATGCTCCTTCACTTTAAACATTCCTCCTTTTCCAGCACATATGCAACTTTGCCTGACATGAGTAGGGAATAAGGAGACTCCTTTGCCTGCCTTAGAGTAACAATGTAGATGCTATTCAGGAAGAAACAAACAAACTTAACTATTGAATGAGATGCATGGTGAGGAAGAGGTACACTCTGATGGGAAAGAGGAGAAAAAGATGAGTAAGCTTTCTAGGTGTCTGTGTGAGAATCTTCAAGTGATACATGCTTTATCTCACATCATTATAGTACATATTCATGATTTTTCATGTATCTAATTATAATTGAATAATGTACCTTAGCAGTTATTGAATTGACATGGGCGGCGTTTCACAAGACACTGATTTTAATTAATCCCAAGGTGGTAACTGGTTCTCAAGAGACTGAAAAATTAACTCATCACCAAGTATTTGGGAGGAGGTTGAGGAAGCAGAGTGTTGAGAACCTAGGGAGGTTTCCTCTAATCAGGCTGTGGGCAATTTGAAACATAACAATCCTGATATGTCTCTGTTTCTTTTTGAAGTTGTTGTTCATGTTTGACCTAAATTGTAGACACAACCCACTTCACTCTGTTACCTTCTTCGCAGAGCATAGAAATTGAACTTCTAAAAGAAAACAGGCATTTTAAAATTAACATTTATATTAGTGGCGGAGCCAGGCAGCTAATATGGATTCTGGCCAAGGGAGGGTGCAGTTACAGCCAGGAGATCTGGGGAAAGTCTGTTCCCCTTTCATGAGAATGAGCACATGGAAAAGGATATATGGAAGACGAAGGGATCAAAGTGATGAGAAGGAAAAAATGGCAAGAAAAATATAAAGAGGAGAAACAGGAGGGTCAGACCATGTTGTCATTATTTTAATTACACTGTCTATGGTAAGAGTAAAATTAATTGGCAGTACATGCAGTTCCTGATGTTTGGATTGTCTTATACCTAGAGACAATGAAGCAGTGGAAGAAAAAGGTATTGTAGTGTTAGAATGCTCAAATATGACTACACAAAGTACCTGAAAATACATAAGAGTCCAGAAACTCTCTCTGGTTTTTTGCTGAAGTAAGAGACTTTATTTCAAGTTCAGTCAGCTGTGAAAGAGATGGGAATCAAATGAAATTAAGTTGAATAACATTGGACAGTGCTTCTCTGAGAGACCCTTCTGAGCTTTGGCAAACTTTGGTGAGCAGGTACTTCTTGCAGTCTGTTGTCCACAGTGGTAGGATGACAAATACACTAAAATCTGGTGTGTCCCTTGGCAAGTTCTCCTCTACCATATTAAATGTTCAGGCTGTTTTTGAATGAACAAGATTTCATGACAGCAGCTATTGGAATAAAACTAATTACATCTGTTTGATGGTAGGATCTACTTTAAGATAATTTGAAACAAGCTCCCTAGGGAAGTTTTCCTCTTTGAAGTGCTTCTTACTCCGGGGTTCTCTTTTGAAGTAGCTCCCCCTTCGGATTGCTTTTGAAGTGCTACTTTTCCTTTTCTTACGTCTTCTTTGAGTTCTGCTTTTTTGCACCTTTCACATTGGAGGTTCACAGCAGAAGATGGCTGAGTAGAAAGGGAGACTTTGATTTAGACCAGTTTCATTCTTATACCAGGCAGAAACACCTGTCTGCATCTCTTCAGAAGCAACCATACAGGAAGGGTAAAGAACGCTCTTCATTCATCTCCTCATTGGCACCAACTTCATGTGTAAACTGGCCATCATCCAGACCAAGGTGTAGAAATGTCTCTAGATGTCTAAAATGCCTGTTTTGCATGTTTGCAGAACTAACCTTTTTTTTTTATTTATTTTTTTTTCCTTTCTCCCATCAGCTTAGATATTTGGTTTACTCCTCTCCTTTCTTACATGGTATGTCTCCACTGCCACTTGAAAAGTCCTTAATTCTGAGGATGTTCATAAAGCCATTAGTTGTGATGACCAGTTTGAAAAAAACACTTTACTCTGGCAGTGAGATATTTCCACAGCTAGAAATGTATCAGCTCCCACACCTTTGTCATGGCCTGAGAGTTTGGAAATGTTGTGAACAGAGAGAAGGAAGCAAAGGTTTGAGGTTGCAGGTTTTCAGGTCAGATAAGGCTGAGATAAGGCTGGGGTCAGGAGTGCTTAGCAAATACATGAGGTCTACCAGCAACCTGAGAAAAACCTCTCTACCCCTCCAAAGTGCCCTATCACACCTCACTACATGCTATGCATCATACTATGGGTACAAACCAAAACAGGGGAAATTTAGGTTAGATATTAGGAAGAAATTTTTTATTGTGAGTGGTTAGACACTGGAACAGGTTGCGGGTGCCCCAATCCTGGCAGCATTCAAAGCCAGCTTAGATAAGACCTTGAACAAACTGGTCTAGTAAGAGATTTTCCCGCACAAGGTAGCAGGTGTTGAGACTAAATGATATTTAAGGTCTGTTCCAACCTCTTAACATTCTATGATTCTATCCTATGGCATAGAATTCTGTGTTGTGGCTGTAGCTCACAACACTTTATGTCATTCTGCATTGCATATCCCACCAACTCTCACTCCAGTCTTTAGGCTCCAGTGGTTTTGGTTTCCATAATTTGGGAATTTTCATTTCATCTCCAGATGAGATGTCCCAGTGTGCAGTTTAGAAGCTTGCATCTACTTGCATCTCCCAGAGTAACAACCAGCTGTACAAACTGCTGCTTCCTACCTTGACCAGAAAACACCCCTGGCTATTACTGAAATTCATCTGGCACTGGAAGCACTTGACATTGCTGCTACCCCAAGGCTTGAGGAAACAGGGTGTTTTTGACATGGTCAGAGATATTTCTGAGGCAGGAGTTGAAGGCAGTTCCTCATGGTTGAGGTGCCTCCCTGGTTCATGTCTGTAAAGCAAGGACAGGTAAGAAGACATATGGTGGGATAGGTAGTGAACAGCTGACCCCTCAAGGCATCACTTCCCTTCCTTTCCCCCCAGCCCTGTACTGCAGCCTCCTGAGCCATGTCTCCCCCTTCTTAATGTGGTACACTGGTGTGTACAGGAGGATACAGGTCCCCTGCCCACAACCACGTGCTGTTGAGAGAGTTGGGTCTCTTTTGATGCCGGTACACAAGGGCAAGATTAACCATAGAATTGGACCAACACTGCTGATACCAAGAACTTTTCAAGCTGACTGGAAAACCAGTCTGAAATAATAGTGGATTTGCTACAGACAAGTACAATGGCTATTTGACCAAAAAGGTGAACTGACCACCTGGCAAAATGTCAAATGTTTTGAAGAGTCTTTAATAGCACTTTCCCCAAATAATGCAAGGGACATGAAATTGGGCTCAGAAGTCTAAACTGTAGGTATAAGAACACAAAAAGCTGTCTGAGGTTAATTAACATGGTGCTGTCCAAACCAGGTTTTTGCAACTTTGAAAACGTTTGCATTTTAACAGGGTCATAACTGAAACACAAGCAAATGTGCCCTGTGAGTAAAGCAGTCCAAAAGAAAGGTGAGTGGGAATGTTTTTTATGGCTTTGCAGAAAATCAAGTTAAATTAAATCAATATAGCTGAAAATACTGAAACAAATGGTGAAGTGACAGATAGAGTATTTAAAATGACATGAGATTAGTGGAAATCCCTCTGCAATACTGTCATTCTCATAGTAGTAAAATACTGTTCAATGAAATGCTGGGGCTTTTGAAATATAGAATGATGTTGACAATACCACATTTTGCCTCAGTGGAGACAACCTTCCCTTTTTTGCTATGCTGATATCTTCCATAACTCAGAATTGACAATCTACCACTCCATCTTGCTAGCAATCATAATTAGCATCAATATAAAAATGCAGATAAATTGTTATCTTTCTACCACCATAATCACTGTTTATTAGGTATTTCTGTGGTCTTATGTAATAGAAGATTACATTGTATTTACAATTACATTACATTACATTACATATTTACATATTTACATTATGGTATTACATTACATATTTACAATTACAGTGTATTTAAACTGAAGCTTTATTTTCATGTTTTGTTTTTCCCAGTGCTAGTGCTGGTGTAAGGAGAATATTTCCTCCCTGTCACTGCCTTGTCCCTGTCTTTATGCACCCTCACTAGGTTGAAAGGTATGTTTGCAGGTACACAAGGACGTCAGTGAATTGATCTGATGCATTTGGGTCAGGAGCAGTCTGAAAAACTTATCACTCAAACACTGCTACCAGAGTAAACTTCCTATGAAACCATTGCCTCAGAGATCATTTAACACTCTCTCTCAATTGGTATTTGTCAAGCAGGGATACATGTGTGTATTAGGAATGAATTATCTATTGTTAGGGAAATTATAACACTTTCTGGGCCACCCAGGGTGAGGTAGAGTTTCAAAAGCCTTTTTGCATATCAAAAGCTCACATTGTAACAAGTAGCTTTTCACTAGCAAGAAGATCATAAATTGATAGCCTAATTAAACTAATTATCAAGTCTTTGGGCTACAGGAAATTCCCAGTGTGGCATTTTAATTCATAAGGAAAGCATGGGTTCACAGAGCTTTACCCCGAGTACAGGTGCTTGACACAGAGGGGTAAGACTGTTTGGGAGAGCAGCTCAGTGCGTATGCCTCTGGGCTGGCACCCAACCTGCTGCACAGAGCAAGGCAGGTGTTGCCACTCTCCACCCTGTGTCCACCACCATCTTCTCCCCGCTCCTTTCTGCAGCTACAGTAACTGCTGGACATCCTGCTGAGCCAAATGTCCTCTCTGAAACTTCAGACAACTCTTTACTCCATTTCCTGCTTCTGGGATTGGTTTTCTGCTCTTTTAGTGAGTTAAATCAGATCATGAAAGTCATCAGCAAAGTTCAGAGCTGATTCAAGAGATGCACAGATGAGTGACCAGGGGCAAGCAAGTAGATGGGATCTGTGAGGTCCGAGCAGAATTTACCCTTTGATTCTTTGCACCTGCTTTACAAGCCTAGAAGGCTCTTTAAAACCATTTCTAGCATAGCAGAACAAAATGTGTTTTATTTTTTTGCCTCAGCAGGATAACCTGTGAAAGTGCTGAGATGTCACTGTACTAGGAGCAATGTGAAAAGAGGAATCCTTTTGAGAGTGCAGGCCTTGCGTCCTCAGGAATTTTCGTGCCGCTGAGCTGATAGAATCTCTGCAGAGGTCTCCAACACTGACAGCCAAGTTGTAAGGAGCAGAACACCACTGAAAATGCTCAGGCAAACTCAGTGGCTTGAAGTCAAATGATAGGGATGAGTAGCAACCCTGAGCATAAGGATCTACCTACTCGCTTGTGGCACCCCCTGAGCAGCCAACAAATTGCTCAACATGCTGCTGTTGGCCCTCTTACACGCCATCCCTGGTGTTACTAACACAAGTGAGGCTGGAGTAGTAATACCAATAGGAAGAGTGACTGCAAGTCTTTCTGACTCACCAAGCAGGACTCACCACTCACTCTAACTTGACCCCATCTGGAGTTAAGCATTCAGTCTGCACCAATTTGATTGACTCCCCTGATCACTGTGTATTACAGGGCCACGGGCTCTTGCGCTACCTGCTGAGGGGAGCTTGGGAAGCAGATCAAACTAGAGATCTTCCAGAGATGCCAAAGGAAAGAGACATTTCTGGCTGATTCTCACAGGCATTCCCATTCTGCATCTTCAAAATATGTACACTGCTTTCTTCCTTTTACAATCATTGACACAGAAACTGAACCAAGTTGCAGTCACCCCTTGGACTAAGGACTATTTAAAGGTAGAGAGTTTCAAAGCGAAACCAAAAATCCTGCATCTTTTCCTGATGCTGAAATTATTTGAATTTATGAATTCCAGTTATTTCACAAAACAGTTCAAAATGTATTTGTTATTTGTCTCAAGGTATTGTCAATCAGCCAGGAGCTGACATAAACCCTGGGACACGTTACTCACCCTGGCCATAAAAAGCTGCAGAACAAACATCAGTGGTCATAAACCATATCCATTGGGCTCTGGCCAAACAGTGAGTGTGATAAGGGAGGTGAGTGAGTGGGAAAATTAGTTTGATTAACTTTATCAGCAGGAAGGTGAGGAGTGGAAAATCCCTAAGCCAAAGAACAAAGGGGCAGAGGTGATAGAGCAGAGGCTTGAAGAGCAATGTGGCTTTGGGCAAAGAAGAGGAACAAAGGTAGATACTTTCACCGAGAGGGCTTTTTCCCCCTTCACCTTCAGCCAAAGAAACAGATAACTAGCTGAAGGGGACGAGACTTCAGAGAGTTGTCAGGAGGAGATTTTCAATGTTCTTCAGGGAAATATTCATGTAAAGGTTGTAGAGAAAGGATAGGTAAAGGAAGATAAGGGTTTTTGCCCTTAGTTGTTTTTCAACTAAAACATCTCTAGATTTTCTCCAACATGCCCACTTTCACTCTCTACACAGAAACTTTGTTAGGAGAAAGAAAGAGCTTTTTGACCTATTAAATATGTCTGCTTGTGTAAAGATAAGAACAAAGATCAATAATACTAACGGAGTTGCCAGATTCCTGTCCCAGGCACATGGCCATCACACATGGCAGATTTGCTGTGTAGCACATAAAACATGGCATTGGGGTATCCCAGACAGACTGGACTTTACAAATAGACTCTGTATGGTTACTCTGTGCGTGGACTCGCCACCAGCACAGCTCATGTTTCAGAGTGCAAGGGTATCATGTGTGTTGTCCTGGCAGATATTTGGAGGCTATTCCAAAGGATGCTCCTGAAAGGTGCAGAATTCCAGGCACTGAGATCTGTTTTTCCTTTGCAGTCTAGTCAAATAGAATTGTGGCAGTCTTTCACAGAGTCTGGTTGCCATCAGTTCCTTCAAATTGCTTCAAACATCATATTGTTTCAAATATCAAACCAGAAGATAAACTACAAATTAAAACTCTGATGCTAATTTTTTTTTTTTTTGGCAGTAAGTATTTGCCAGTCAAGAATTCTATGATAGGATTTAGGATGGACTGATTATTATGGTCCATTTTTATGAGGAGTCAGAACACAAAGACTGTGCCCAAGAAATATAAGAAAGAGGCTAAGAAAAACAAAACTAAATAGTGCCTTGGTGCATCTGCAAGCATGAAAGACTATAGCTTGAACAATCTCTCAGCAGACAGCAACCTGACAGATAACTAGGAGGGGAAACTGTGTTACAGCTTAGCTAATAATTTTTCATCAAGAAATGTCTATTATCTCTTCCTACATATGAGGAGACTGAAGCAAAGGACAGGGAACAAACTCCTCCAAGGTGATCCACTAAGAGAAGCAGCAGAGATAAGAATAGACTCTGCCTGCCAAATTCTCACACAGACTGACCGGCAGATATCCATCAAGGCTAAGGACACCTCAAGGACATTGTGGGGAACTAAAGGTATCTTGAAAGAGTACTGACTATTGAGGCAAGAGACTCATGGATTTTTTTCAGAAATTGCCATGAAAAAGGAGATCTTAGGATAATCATGATTAAAACAAGAGTGGACTGTAGTGCACTTGCACAAGAAATAAATGGAAGGCTACAGAACAAATACACTGGAGAGGATGAACCTCTATTACAATGACTTAACAAGCCACAAGCTACGTGTGGCCCCATCCACGGTAAACTGTTGCTCTGATAGATCTTCTGTTTCTCAAAAAGACCCTTCCCAGCCAGATTCTTCTTCTGAGGGGGATACTGGTATGTGGTCAGTGATGCTGGTAAGTTTTTTAAGTGAGATGCCAGGAATATATTCTTATCCTTCACCCTGTACAAATGATTGCAACTACCTCACTTCAGTACTTTTGAAAAGACATTTCACCCCTGAGTGGTTCTTAACTGGCCATGCACATACCTCATGTTCATTCCAGCTTGCATGTTGTTGTCCAAGAGGAGCTTTTTGGACATAGTTCTGGTTATACAGAGAAATACATTTTGTGTTCTGCCACTGCTGACAATATATCTTGTCTTTGGGGACAGTGAGTGCAAGATAACTAGAACGAAGTATGACAGAACAAACAGTAAAAGCAGAAATACATTCAGGATGAGGAGAAAAACTACCAAGAAATAGCACACAGTAAGACAGAGAGATATGGATGGACACAATGCAGTTTACATCTCTGTGGCTCCTCAATTGTGTGAAGACATCTGAAGAACAGGGAGTTGCCCTCTGATTTTGATAAAATGAATTTTAGACTTAGAGGAATACCAAAGCATTAGAGGAGTGTAAAGGAAAGCCCCAGGTTAAGGCTGGACATTAAGGGACCAAGGACAGTAGAATGACGGAGACTGTGAGCTCCTCAGGACAAATCAGAAAAGTATTTGACTGAATGAATCTGGAGCCTCCATAACCCCACAGTAGAGGGAGATGGAGTTTGAAGTCTCATATTGCTCATCAGATGTGATGTGCACTGATGTGCAGCCGGGATCTCTAAATAAACAGATTGCTCAGAGAGATTGTGAGTGCTTACTGCAGCAAGGGAGGGAGATCATTTATTCCTGAGATGTCACTGCATGCCACCACAGAGGGAGTGTTCCTGCAGCACAGCCTCTTTGCAATACCATTGTCCTATCAAGCATCATAAATCTTTCTGATGAAGGGCAAGATATTAGATGTGTGAGGCTTAGCTAGAAATACACTAAAAGTGTACTGGTGGTGTTCGCTCTTTCTTGAGCTCTTTCCGGGGATGCCTGGGTAACCTTTCCCAGTATCAGCTTTCCTTCAACATTATCGTTTCTTAGCAGTAAATTAATCTACTGTGGAGTGACTTCATTCATTGTCTTTTACCTCTGCGTGTCTATGGAGAATTTGTTTTGAGTTTTTAAAGACAATGTTCTTGGTGGATGGATGGAGAACAGGTGTACTAAACTCACTCTGTTTTCATTTATGTGCTCTATGCCAGAGCTGAATGTATTCAGCTTGGAGCTGTATGTCAACATCTCAAACCAGGAAAATCTGACAGTCTGGGAATCACACACGCTCTCAGAATAATCAGTTAGCCATGGTTATTATGTATGTGCTACAGCTGGGAAAGGGACTTACAGGGACAGACTTTGGGAAGCGCAGATGGTCTTCTAGGAATCACTCAAACACACAGTATTTTGTTTCAGGTAGCAGAGCTAGTGCTGAAGAAGGAAGTTATTTTAATGAAAGCTTTGGTTTCCAAGACTAATCAAATAATTAGTTCTGAGCCTTGGCCTGATTTATCACCCGATTTACTCTGGTTTAGTCCAAGTGAGTACACAGGTGGGAATGAATTCTTACCAAGAAGGATGGCAAAAAACTACTATAAGATGTTTCTTTCAACCTCTTTTGGTTATCCTTCATTCTTGTGCAAAATGCAATGTAGTAGCACGAAGCACTGGCACTTTCTGTATTAACCTCCTCAGCTTTGCACAGTACTGAAACAGATACAACTGAAAAGAGTTTTCAGAGGAAATTTCTGCCTGAACTGTAGCACACATTGATGTTCAGCACACACACACACAGGAAGCTCTTCTGGACAGGCTGGTATTTTGCTAGTGCTTGGCTACTGCTTGCTTAGCAGTCATGATGAAAGTAGGTGGCAGAGTAGAAGTTCAGAAGTCGAGGAGTTTATTTGGCTTCTAATAATCAGCTAAGCTGGGGTTTAAGTGTGACCATCCCTTTAGCTTCCAATGCTCTATGGATGTGTCATTAATAAGGACTTCTGTGAGAGTGGGGTGGGTTCTTGCAAATAGAAATGGAAAAAAATAACTAAAATGGAAAAAAAAGAAGTAAATTATGGCCAAAAGCAAAATAACACAACAGGGATCAGAAAGCCCTGTTTAGACGTCACCTGTTAGATTGTTTCCTTCCCTCAAAAATTAAAGGAGATGTAATGGGTCCTTTAGAGAATTTTTGCCTAAATGTGGCTTTAAAATTACCTTACCTGAATTAAACTTGAATTAGCTTTCACAGTGGGCCAGCTCTTTCCTGACTGACAGTCAGTGGGCTATGTGGCTCTGAAGGATAGGAAAAGAGAAGAAAAACAAGGATGACTCTAAGTCTCCAAGACCATCTTAGTCTTCTATATAGATCAGAGAAGTCTGTTCTTCTGATTCTGCCCAGGTGATCACCAGGGCATAGAATTAACCTACATTTTTCACCTTGAAATTGAACTAACTGGTGATGCACTGTATTTGAAGAGAGTCAGAAAGTCATCACCATTGTGGTATTTAGAGCCCTCTAGATAAATTCACATGTCTAGATAATTTATTTAGATTTCTAGGCAAAATAATTAGAGATTTATCTAGACTAAAACCATCTGCTCATGTCTGCTAAGGTCACACACTTATGCTTCATCAGCTTGGACAGCATATTTGTTTTGAAGTGGAACACTAAAAATTTCATTTAGAACCAGCCACATTTAATGTAAGAATTAATTACTTATTCAAAAATTTTAAATGGGAGCACCTGTATTAAGTAATACTTTGACAGTCAATTTTCAAGTATGCTGAACTAGTATGACAACATTGCAGCAGTGTAAGACAAAGATGGTTAAAAATAGCTCTAGCTGTGTCTGCTAACACCAACCGTTTGTACACCACCTCCATGTCCAGCATGACTGCATCAGCTCAGCTGCAGCATTTCAATGCCAGATGCCTTGTGCAAGCACACACTTATGCTGAATGAGGAATACTCCCATGGGGAATCCCTCAGATGAGGGTGGTAATTGCACTGCCAGAAGCTGAGAGGAGGGATTTGTGCAGGGAGTGTAACAGTGAGAAAGCAGAGATCAGCAACTGGCAGAGAGCAAAGACAGCCACATAAGGGTGGGGACAGCACCGCTCAGCTACAACAGGCAAGGTCTGACTGGGAAAAGAATGACCAAAGCTCAGGTGCTGGGGTTTCACTGTCTGTTTCCATGATAGATCTCCCATCTCAGGCATTATACAACTTTGGGATGAAATTCCCTTTCACAGTGCCTCAGTGTCCCACAAGACAAGATCAGGCTTTGTCTGGCATCAATAAGCACCATACCATGCTCTACAACAGCACTCTTAAGTAATTGAATTTTTTAAGCAGAGATGTCCACAGGCTAGCATCAAGAATGTTCACATAAGGTAGAAACATATACAGATAGCAGAATTGTATTCATTACATTGTTTGGATACTACGCTTTTTTGATGGGCAAACGGTTCGGCTTGAATTTTTTTTTCATGTTCTCTTCCCTTATTGCTCACTCTTCCAGGCATGCCAAAGCCACCACACTGTTTAAAACACTAAAACTTTGAGAGCTGCATGTCTCATATCTAATGACCTAGTTAATGATTTAGCAAATAGATCATTAAAAAGCCTTACTGTACATATTTGTATTAAGTAGATGGAAATTGGAAGCACTGCCATTTGCATTTTTTGTTTTGTCTGAACTGAAAGTATTTATCCTCCTCCCTCCCTTTCTTTAAACACCAAAAGGAAAAACACATCTCATTCTATTCCTCAAAATTCCCAATATCAGACAGTTAGGGAAGTTAGCTTCCGGTCAAAATCTGCTTAAAAGATTTATGTCATGAAATACATAAAGAGGGATCTTGGGGCAAGAAAATTATGAGTTGTAGGAAAGGGTTGGCTGTAAGAAAGTGTTAACACATTTATTGTAGCTCTCAGGAAAGGTGTATTTTACAGTCTTATCAGACCAACTGCTGAAGTATAAAGGCAATAAATTTTGCAACTGGTTTTGAAAACCCAGACAGAGTCACATGATTGCCACAATACTGAGATGATCAGATCTATTTTTTAACTATCAAATACCATGTTACATTAGACATAAAACTGAGGACTCTGGTCTTTATGGCTTATGCACAATAGTGGTGTTTTGGCTAGTATTAATTTTATTGTCAAAGATACAGCTGTTGTAGGAAATATTTTGAATTTTTAGTACCATCTGGTGTGCTGAAAGAAAAAGAAGTGCTTTAAACTTGGCATAAATTCATTTTCTAAGTGGGTAATACTGGTGCTTTGAGAAAGGGATTGTCAGAAGAGGAGAGGAGTTGTTTATTGGGGCTGTTTTCATGACTCTATCGCACTACAAACCCTACCTCACTTCAATTAAAACAAACATGTTTACGACTCTTACAGCGTCCTCAGAATGGCTTGCCATTGCAAAATACATTTGTATTACCAAACTCCTTTTTTCAGGATATGACACTTATCTATGCTGGGAAATGATGGACATGCAGAAAGCATGGAATGGAGAAAACCAAGACCTTAAGCTGAGGCAGCTAGAACAGCCTCCTCCAGGGGGTGAGTGCCTGTTTATGAGCCCTCTATAGCGCTGTACCTCTGTTTGCCCCTCTACACTGTTTATGCAAGCAAAAATCTTACTGCTTTAACCTCCTTTTATTGTGCAGGTAATTGATGGTGAGATTGACCTTTGTCATATAGCTAGATCAGAGAGAAATAACTGAGCTTCTGTAGGAATGTGAGATGAGTGTCTATATGTAATGTCTCCTACCCAGAGTAATATCCTGTTCTGGTGACTTCTCTTAGAGGAGAAACAGCAGCGCTGATGCAATAGCACATTTCCACATGGGAGTCCCGAAATCTTCCTTCATAGAGTCTCCAGTGTAACTATGAACATTAAGACAATCTTAAAACCACAGAAACTGTAGACAACAAAAATTAAACAATTTGTTCCAGGGCAAAAAAATGAGGTGAAAAGTCTCACAAGCAAACATTTTCATACAGTCATCAAAACTCCATTTGAGGGCAAAACACAGACCTTGGGATCCAGGTGATTAAACCCCTAGAGTGGATGTTATGTGTCTTCTCAGTAAGGGAGATTTTGCAGTAGAAGGCCATCAGCGTTGCATAAATCCTGCAGAGTTTTAGGGAAGCTTTCTGTAAACTCATGGGACCACGTGTGTGTATATCATAGCTTCACTGTGGGCTGTGTATCTGTCTGCCCAGATAGACACTCAGATGTGGCACCACAGAGAGCAAGGGGAGTTACTCAGAGCTGACTGCTTTACTGTAAAAAAAACAACTTTGAAATGTCAATTAACATTTTTTGGAGAATCATTCAAATATTAATCTTTTTTGTTGTTGTTTTGTTTTGTATAATATCACCTTGTTAATCTTGCCAAACTGTAATCTTTTTTTTCTGAAATACTACAAAACCTGTTCGTATCATCTCTTGCTTTTCCACAAGGGATTCTTTGTGCAGACAACTGGTTTCCTGAGACCAGATTTACATCCTGCCTCTCTGTGGGATACTTTCTCCTTCACCAGTTCTGGACTGTAATTTAACTTTATTGAGTCTACAGTTCTGATGAGCTTCAACACTTAATAGTGAGCATATCTTTTTATTTTTCATTTCTAATCCCCTCCTTTTCATAGCCATACTTTGGAAACACATAGTTCTCACTCAAATCTCTACAGTGAGGGCAGAGATGTTTTGAATACCACTTTTAATAAGCATTAGAACTGGGTGCTCCTATTCTCAGTGTTCAGCACAATTTAAAGACTGCCCAAATGAGAGCTCTACCACCACACAATAGAGTGAAAATCAAGCCCCCAAAAACCAGGGCTGAAACTTGCCATAATTATCTCTCCTTGGAAAAATATTTGGTCTTGCTCTAGCATTTTGTAGCAGCAGGAGACCATCCTGTGATGATATGCCCTTCCACCAGTATTATCACTTAATTCCATTCTTTTTGAAGGTTTTTATAGGGATTGGGTGCAGCTGTTTTTCATCAGTCCCCTCTTATTAGAGCATCTAAGAATCCTGATTAATTTGGAGCCTATTTCAACTGCTGCTTAAGGAGATTGAATATTTTGCCTGCTTGCTTGGCCTGCCTTCACAATAGCATTTAATATATAATGTGCAGTGTTATCAGTTTTCTTTTGTTGTTTATAGTCAAATGTATGCATGAATGTATTGCTATCAGAAGCATCTGTCTTATTCTTAGGGGCTTAATTGTTTCTTTCTTCTTCCCCATCTTTTAATTTCTTTAAATGTGTATAATTTGTAGGATAGGACCAAAATATGTGGGAATAAACATGAGCTCTGAGCAGACTCTTACATATCCAGTCCTGTAAAGGGCTGAGTAATGCTAAACTCTGCCTGAAAGCAGGTCAGTCACAGTACCTTGCAGGACTTTCTATTGTTCTTCTCCAACTGGTTTACTGTGAATTTTCAGGGATTTAATATGAAAGAGTTCTTAGGGAAAAGGGTGTCTCCTTCCCCAAATAGTCATTTAGCAATCCTGCAAAGGATTCAGGCATCTTTTTGTGTTACTTCCCTGCTGAACAGTTTTCGTCTCTCTCTTCTTGGAAATTGCTGTGGTTCTATTTGTTGCTGCAGTTGAAACCAAGCCTGAGAAATTGTGGTTGCAAAGCTACAACCTCCCAGCTCTTGAGCTTGAGCACATCCACAATGTTCTGCAAATCTCCTCTTATTCTTGAAGGAAAAGGAGTTGAATGGCAGGAAGAGGGACATGGCACTGGTGAGGGAGATTGCCAGAGGCAGAGAGTCAGCAGGAGATGAGAGCACAACTGGGTTGGGTCTCTGTCTCCCAGGGAAGGCTGATGAATGCTATGCTGCATCTGCACTTCTGGTAGTTTTCAGGCATACACTGATAGACTCTGGGCAAACCAGGTTTGTGACATGGTTAGAAGGGCAGAAGATGGTGCCATGAAGGCCAGCAGGGATGCAGTTGAATGAAAAAATCTTTGCAAGTGCTGAAGAGATCTTAGAAAGCTACTTGCCTGGAAGTAGGGACATAAATCCTAAAAGATTTGTATCTGTAAGTTACGAGCACTTCTAAAATGTCTTTGTTTTAAATGGCAACAAATTGCCCTAAAAAAACCCCAAACCAAAATAAATAAAAAAGTAGTTATTTTGTTTATTTTCTGAAGGTAATTATAGAGCTAAGGAAAACATTAGAGGGATAAGCTCATTTCAGTCTGAAGATTTAAGACTTCTCGTTTGGTCCTGTTTTGGTTTCTTAACCTCATCCCTCAGATATGTTTCAGCAAATGTAAATTCTTTTTTCTAGAAAACCTCCTGATTGCTTAGTGTGGCATGACCTTTTTCTCCCATAAAGCCTTTTGAAGCATTCTGCCCAAGCACTAAGAAGATGGTTGGAAAGCTAGCTGGCTCCTGGATTGAGTGAATTGTCTCCAAATCCAGGAGCAAGTTCACTGTTTTAATGCCTGAAAAATTCGTTCATAAATACATTTAAATTATCATTTCCTCGTAATAAATGGTATTTATGCTATTGTTTACTCTGGTTTCCAAACAATGGGAGTCTTCAGCAATGAAAATGAAATTAAAACCAAACTGTTAGATAAAAATGTTGGAGAAATAGCCCAATTTTTAATTATGTGGTGTGATAGAGCTTATACACCTCAACCCAGTTGTCTTCTACAGTATAAATACTGTATATTGCATAATACTTCTACCAGTTTGTTGAAGGAAAAGGGTGAATTCAGGAGCAAACTTTTCTTCCTAGATGACTGAAAAGGCTATGCACAACGATCACAAGGTTCTTGTTTTAAATACTATTTATCATGTCCTTAAGTGATCCATGTAGTTAGTAATATATTAGTTTTATGCAGGGTATCTAATCAGTGTCACACAGTGAATGTGTTATAGCAAGAACACACATAGCCTCTAAACTAGGAGATGGGATCATGGGGCTTGAGGTTCTGTAAAATTTTAGGCCACATTTGTAGTTTCTAACTTTCTGAAACATAATTTCAGCCTGACTTTTCTCCTCAAACAGGAGTTTACCTTTTTTTTTTAAAGTGAATGCCTTAAACATCTCAGTGTTACTACAATGCTCTCATTTTCTCATTGGATTGCTCCTCCCACTGTCACATTCCTGTGGAGTTTTCCCTAAGAGCTGTGGAAACTGTGTAAATTAGCAATACATTTAGCAATTTATTTCCAAACCCATCTTGTTAAAACAGGTCCGTAATTTTCTAAATCAAGCCTGATATTTTTCCCCTTTCCAAAGGGAAAATGTGACCCTTGAGGATGTTAATGCATCTGCAGCTAGGATATTTTAGGGAAAAGTCTGCAGTAGGGCTTAATTTTCAACATTAGAGAAGTCCAATGGAAAATTCATTTACATATGACCAGTAGTTAAAAAAATCCAGAGCTATAATACTATCATATCTATGCTGTACAATATTTCCATATCTAACACAATTTCATCCTCAAGCAGTGATTTGATGCAAGGTCTGAAGTGACCAGCAAAACTCACTTGCTTAGAAAATCCCAGTCTTGGTTTTAATGAACAGTCTACAAAGTTGTAGAAGGAAACTGATGATTTTCAGAAGTCATAATTCAGTTTTCCTTGTAAAGGAGGTCCACTTCATAAACTGGTGTCCAAATGTATATACTTTATTTTAGTTTCACTTATTTAGTTGTACCATCAAAAGTTCTTAATCTGTACAGCACAGTAAAACTCTTGAAGAGCCCAGGATTGTGATGAGACCAGTTAGGGAGGCCTGCAAAAGGTAAAAGACATACAAGCATGGCTCATTTTTCTGATTCAGACAGAAGAGGATGAGGAGAGCCTAACGTGAGTAAAGGGAGGAGACAGGAAGCTTGCTGACCAAGGCAGAGTTTTTGATTGACTGATGCTTCACTTAACTGAGCAAATGAATGCAGTTTTTAATAAAAGAATTAGTTAATAGTTAGATTCCTGATAATATGACTATCTGGTAATTACTTGAATTGTGTTAGTTAGAAGTGATTGATTCCACTATTTGCAGCAGGGATATGGCTCAGTGCCAGTCAGGGTGCTGACGGAGTAATATGGGCAGCAAAAGGGACTGGCAGTGTCACAGCAAACACTGTGAGGTTTGTGTTTAGATGTCTTAATGCACTTTTTGCTTACAGCCTTTAGCAGCTTAGGTTGTTAAATGACATTTATAATGCATGGTAAACTTTGTCTATCTAGGTAGCTTTGGATTTTCTACTGCTAAAAACAAAGAAAGATCATAGATTCAGGACTAATTTACCAGTTGGATGTTTATTCTCCTTCCATCTTGTTTTACTTTGCTATGAAAATTTATTTTCTTCCTAATAATCGAGAAAATTAAGATGTAGTAATCTAAGACTACTTGCCCTGAATTAAACCATTCACATGCAGCTTAAATACACTGTAATTTACATAAATTGACTTCACACCTTTAGCTGATTGATTTATTTAACTTTACTGAGTGACCCTATGTGGGCAACTGAAACTGTTTAATTTGTAAAATGAAGGCTGCCCTACAAGCTATATCTCTTACAGCTTCTCTCAACCCCAATCCTCCACTTTAACTATGAAAATTTGAAAGCTTACAAGGGTCCTAAGGCCCATTTTATATCACTGCTTGGATGACAGTCTGTACTCAGCCTTTTTCTCACTGCCATAGGATCTTCACTTCCAGCCCTGTTCCTGCAGCACCCCATCCTCCTGCTCAAGGAGTGCTCCCTGTGCAGTGCACCAGGGCATCTTCCTATCTTACCCACGCACCTTTATTTCTCTTCTTTCTCTTTCTGAGAAAGAAATTTTCTGCTTATTTATGGTATTACGCTAATTTGATGTTTTTCCTTGAATCCTTTCCAAGACAGACTCGTTCAGATACATTTCCTACCAACTCAGCACAAAGTAAAGCGATGATGTAGGAAATCCAGGAGTGCCCCCTCTCGTCTGCTCTCCAGTAAAACATCTCTGGCACCTTTTCCATGGAGAAAGAGGAAAATAAAGCAATTTTGATTAATCAGTCCTTTCTTTTCTTTTTTTTTTTTTTTTTTCAGACAGAAATGGAATAAAATAGAGACATTCACAGCATGATAAATGTAGGTGCCTGCACATGCTTTCAGATTGAAAGGTTAAGCAGGTTTCTTTCAGTGGGGAGGAGATTCAGAAGTACAGACACGCGTAGTAATAGTTTTTCTGCCTACTCCACATTCCTCTTTTTTTTTAATCTGCAGACAGAGAAATGTTTCTGGTGTTGCTTTGATCAGAGAGATCACAGATGTTAAAATATTCCCTTTTTTCTCAGCCCTGCTTGAACCTTGAGATTTACTTTTTCTTGAAACTGTATCTTCAAAATGGTTATACTGTGATATGAAGTCTGATTTCCCAGCTAGTCAGATTCATACATATTAACATTCTCATAGCCCCTCTAGAATAATATAGGCAAAGAAAATACATCTATCCTTTTGAAATGATAGGTGATGAGAATGGAAGTGACAAATGGAAGCCACACAAAGAACCACCAGGAGGACAGAACGTCCATGGTTTCTGTAATTGAGCTGCCATCTTCAGAGCCAAGCCTGCAGAGCTGGCAGGGTTGTGTCAGAGTGCTGTGCTGTGCTGTGGGGTGGGTGTGGACAGAGAAGGCTGTGGGGTTCAGGGGATCCATTGGGAAGTGGATCCATGCAATCTGTGTGCTTGGGGACAGTCCCTGGCTAGGAAACCATCAGCTCTTTGCAGTTAGATGAACATGGATGGTTTGAACACAAAAATACTAATCTGTGGGCCTAAATATTTCCCCATAAAATGCCCTGAAACGTTTTATATTATAAACTGAAGACCTGCAACGCAGCCTGATTTTTGTTCTCTCTTTTTGCCTTGTTTTCATTCTCCTGCACAGCTTTTGATTTGCTGACTGAAAAGTGACCCCTGGAGACAAAGTTAATCTTATTTCAGGAACGGTGCCCATAAAACAGGGAGATGACTCGAGTTCTGGATAATATTAAAGAAAAACAAAACACAATGCAGCACTTCAGTCAGTGTGAAGGCTGTACTTGCAAGCAGGGCCACAGTGACAGCAACAGGGAATAGAGGCTCTGATTTACTCAGACAACATGAAAACCCAATAGTATGTTATCCCACTAGCACATCTAGGTATCAGGGCTGTGTCTCTACCATCTAATCAATATAGTGCTGTGCCTGGCCTAATTAGTTCCACTTCTTTAATTAGAACACCCAGGACTCCATGCCAACGTGACCATGCTGCTCTGGGACCTTGGCAAGTGTCCCTGCATGTCTCTGCACTACCTAGACCTGTCAGCTTGATGGGATTTGAGAGCCCACCACGCACTGTGCAGGATGTGGACAGTGTAATTCTGGTGTTTGTTCAATGCTCAGCCCTTGCTGAACCACCAGACTTGGTCTGACTGAGCAACTTGTATGCTTTGTCCATGCTGGAGTTCTCTCCTGGGGAATAAATAGCCCTGTTGCCATTGGCAGGACCAAAGCACGTTTCAGGGCTTTGCCTTACTAATCTCCAAATAATTGACTCTTCCATCACAGTTTCTGTCTCCTGGGTGGATTCCACTGAGGAGAGAGTTCATGTCTCACCCTTATTATAGTTGACTTGGAATTCAGTCATCTACAAAAGGCGAGTCCACCAGAAACGGGCTTTGATGACATCCAGAGACTTGAGAAAGGACGCCTCTCCCAGGCCCACAGGGTGGGCTGACACCCTCTTCCTCCTTGCCCAAGTCATCCAGTATGGTGATTTCATTTATCTCTGATCTAGTCTACTTTTTTTCCAAGCCCTTCAATGCTATATTATTATTTTTATTTTCTTTACAGCTTCGGGATATTTTTGCTTTCCTAGGCTGCTGTTCCCAGTTGAGACTGCACTGTATTGCTTCAGATCTCTGCCAGAAAGAATTACAGATGTTTCAAAGGAAATGTACAGGAACCATACAGCTGAAACAGAATGAATTATTCTTAAAATCAAGGAAATGTCCTAATAAGTAAGAAACGCACCAATTTCTCTAAGAACTTTTTCTCCATGCCTCTATCACCTGTGTTTATTTTTGTTTTGTTTTGTTTTACTTCACTGTGTCATACAACAGATGGTTCCTTCACATGAAAAAGTCTGCAGTAAGTCCAAAGTTTGAGACGATTTTTAGAATTTCTGAAATTTTCCAGCTTCAGAGTACTTTACTAAAATTTGCAGATGTATTTCTTAGACTGTACAATCAGAAAACATTGTTCTGGTGCTGATGTTAGAATTTTAAGCCCTCCCTCACTAACTGTGTATGGAACACACGACCCAGTCATCAGGCAGGATCACATTTGTTGGCAGAAGAATCAGTGGCGTGAAATGGAGTGAAATGAGTCCCTGAACTCACTGGATGATGTCTCCTTTTCTGTCTACAACACACTGTGAGAGACTGAAATGTTAAGGGTTAATGACTCAATCAGCCCTTTGCAAAAGCAGTGGGTGCTTTGCTGAGGATACACAAGGCAACAGCCCAGGTGCAGAGAATGTGCATACTCACCACCAGAGGCTACAACCTGAGTTTTGAGACAGATAAAGGAAGAGGCTGGTAGAGAAGCAAATCCTTTGAGGTGGGATAGTGCTTTCTGTCATGCCAATGTCCTCCCTTATGCTACTGGCTCAGGTGTAAAAACTCCCCACAGGGAAGAACCGGGAAATTCACATGTAAGCCTGAAGACAGGTCGTCATCCAGGCCTGTCATCGCTTCTGATGGGGCATAACTGGTTCAACTACACTAATGTGGAAGGCAGTGTTCATGACTTATAAGGTGTCATAAACCATCAAAGACCCCTAAAGTGCCTCCAGACTCATTTTTGGGGCCTTCCACCAGAGGACTGCACATGACCCACAGTGTTACATCAATATAAACCTTTCCCCTCCAGGGGAGGTGCCTGGGCATTCCCACCTGAACCTGAGTCATATGAACCCATCGAACTTTGTGTTTTGTGGCTTCCCCCACCCTCAATGGATCAAGACTGTGACCTTCACTTTGACCAAGAGGCACTGAAATTTCAACATTCAAGACTCATAGCTGGACCCACAGTTGGTGTTTTCTACTTTTATCCTTTTTTCCCTCTTTCTTCTTTTATTTTTCTTACCTATTTTCTTAAGTGCTATTTTTATACTTTTATACATTGCTATATTTCTACAGATAATAACCAAAACAGCTACATATCTCCTTTCCATTGCAACCAAATTGTTTTGAAATAAACCCACCTATATCTATGTATATTTGTGTATATATATTTATAAAAACCAGTCGGTGTTTCACTCTAATCCTCCTTAAGGGATCTATTATTAAAAAGAACCTCAGTTACCCCACCTTCAAGGGTGCGTCTTAACACATGCTGTGTTCAGGGAGGACCATTTCTCATTTTTTTTCTCCCTATACCTGTATCCCAGTGAAATTGCAAACTTGAGTCATGTGTCTTGGCTCCTTGCTTTCCAATAAGCTTTTCCCTTACTTAGCAATGTCCATTGTCTGCACATACATGTACTCTAAAAATGTAAAATACTTCCGGTCAGCTAATTTTAGGCTATTCTTTTTTTTAACTCTCCTTGAAAAACACAGCCCAAAGTCTCAGAAAACCTAGTTCAACAGAAGATATCATATTTTTACATATTCATTTCCAAACTACAGCTGCTCATCAAATGTATAATGGGATTGTCACATGGTCACTTGTTTCAACACTTGCTTGTTCCCTGATGTCCTTCATTCTGGAAAGAAAGCATTTCCATCGATTTCAGTCACAAAAATACTTCTTAGATTAAGGTTTATCTGAAGACAAGGAAGGTGTTTTTCTACACAGTTGTACTATTTGCTGGGTTTTTCTCTTTAGTTCTTGATTTCTTTAATTTATCATATTCTCATACTGTCTAACCATGCCTGAAGCTCATTCTGACTTCTGAACTTCCCTGAAGAGTCACGGTAGTCACAGCAATAACTTTCATGAGATGAGGTCATCTGCCCTGTTATGGAAGAGAGATGTAATTTCACTGGAATTTTATTGTGATTTAGCATGCATTTATGTCTGCTTATTTGAAAGTTTTTCTGGATAATGAATTGCATCCCTTAGGCACTCTATAATAGTTCTTCTTTAGTAATACTTCTTCTAATAATACTATATCTTCAGTGCATTTTCTAATACCAATAGATCCTTGTCAAGCAAAATGGTCAAAATTAAATGTATTTTCCTCAGTGTAATTTAGCTCAAATTTGAATTCCTTTCTAGATGTGTATTTAATTATGCAAACTAGGGACTGAAAACAGTTTTACCATGTTAACAGAAAGCACAACAAATTTTCTCAATGCCAAAAAATGCAAATCTCCTCAGTCTTTGCTTGGCTCCCAGACTTACTATATTTTCATGCACCTTAAAACTCTGTTGTACCAGGTTCATAGCATCAGTTCTCACAAAACCAGGATCTTGCTATCCTGACTTTGGTTTGTAAATGTATCATTTGTATTTTGTAAGCTGTAGTTCTGGGTTGCTTTTTTTTTTTTTTTTCTTTTTTGTAACATGTGATCCCTGGTTGTCTGGTGCTTTTGGAAAGAAGTTGAGCTTTCTCTCACAGAAGAAAGTGTTTGAAACAACTGAGTCAAAATGAATCATTAGCCTCTTACCAATGCTCCCGTCCATAGCGCAACACTATGTAGTGTGCCCAGTTAGGATTCTTATGCCACTGAGATCTGCACATGCCATGTCACTTTATGCACTGCAATCTACTGCCTCCCCATATCCCCCTCAGCAGCCACAATCATGCTTATGCTAGTTCTGCTGCCACAGTCACATGGGTTGTTTTCCTTCAGACTCAAATAATAAGTCAATTAGAGCAGGATTGGCCTCTGGGAAGTGAAGCCAGTTGCTCCCTCTCTCTCAGAATGAGGATCTTAAATTACCTGCTTGAACATTTTGATTCTCTTCCCTTTTTTTTTTTTTTTTCCTTCAATCCAGTGAATCCCTTCTCTTTTCATTAGCTTGCCAGTAGCCATCTGTCAATGTTTCTCTCATTAACTTACAGACAGAAGAGTGCTTTGTAGCATCTTATCAAGTTACAACCAAGTTTAGTGCCTGGTGGAGCTAGAAAACAAACAACTAACCCATACCAACCCCCAAAAGAGCTCTGCCTGACTCTGTGCTAAGTTTTCATGCAGGAACAAGCTTATTTTCCTCCCTGGCTGGTGCTCTAGTTTTACTCCTCTAGCAGTTGGGAAAAATCATGGTGGAGTCCTCTTTTATAAACAGCAGCATGCCAGTGTTTAGACAAGGGGACTACACTTCTGGTCATGGTTTTCATTTCCTGGATTAAGACAGGCAGAAAAAATGTGGTTAGCCAATATAAATGAGTTTTAACCTTCTTCGGTGTTAAAAAGTAAGCAAATTCAAAATATCAGCCATTTTTTTGTGCCTAGAATTTAAAGGATCAGCACTGGCTCCTTGACATCACATCCGACCAGCAGGGTCAAGGGAGAGTAGTGGAAGGGTAGAAGCCAGAAAACTTATGGGTTGAAATAAAGACAGTTTGATAGGGAGAGCAAAAGCCACACACACAAGCAAAGCAAAACGAAGAACTGTTTCATTGCTTCCCATGGGCAGTGGTCAGCTATTTCCAGGAGAGCCCATGAGGTTATTTTGGGAAGAAAAATGCCAACACTCCAAACTACTTCCTCCTTTAGCCTCCGGATTTATACACTGAGCATGACGTCATATGTTCTGGAATATCCCTTTGGGTCACCTGTCCTGGCTGTGTGTCCTCCCAGTTTCCCATGCACTCCCAATTTCTTGACAACATGGTAGTACTGAAGGCAGAAAAGGCCTTGGCTTTGTGTAAGCCCTGCTCAGCAATAACAAAAACATCTCTATGTTATCAGTCTGGTGTTCAGCACAAATCTAAAACACAGCCCCATACCAGTCACTGTGAAGAAAATTAACTCTACCCCAAGCTGAAACCAGCTCAGGAGCAGCAGCTGAGACTTGGAGTGGCAGCTACAGGAAAGGCATGGAAAGAGCTGGGGAGGTACTCCAGCTGTGAGCACAGCTGTGTGAGGTCTGTCAGCATCCCTTGTTGCTGCCTCAAGACATCCCACAGCTTCTCCACGGTGTTTGGAATTTTTGCACTCCTGTTATGCATGAGGTGCAAGATGCAGGTTTTGTTGCAGGGCCTCGACCGTCAGTAAGCAAGTAGAGGAGGCAAAGCATGACAACAAAATCTGCTGGCAAATGAGGTTGTGAGAAGCTGCTAAGAAAAAAAACTCTAAAGGCTCTGGAGCCTGGCTGTAGATCCTTTTAGGTGATTACTCTGAGCACTAGAAAATACAAGTCTTGTTTGCAAACAAATCATTGTGACTGTAGTCTGCTGTAATGTGGGCCTTGATTTACCAAAGAGCATAGCAGAAAAGTGTCAGATTAAGATAATCACAGCGTGGATTTTTTGAAGCAAAGCTGTTGAGGAAAGCTAGTTGCTTACAAACCTGGAAATGCAGCTTCTTTCATCTTTTCTACCCATTGGCTGCAAGGAGCCTGCAGATGCATCTGGACGCTCTGGGTGTTTCACTTGGGGTTGTGCTCTGAATTGCACATTTATGAATCTTCATCTTCTGAAATGTGACACACATCCTATATTTTAAAGTTAATAAGGCAGATACCCGCTGACAGGGAAAGAGAGGTTAACATCAGGCAGAGCCAGTAAGAGAGACAAATGTAGAGATGTGCGTGTGGAAAACATCCAGGCAGTCGCCAAGCCCCTCTTAATTGATTCTGATGGCAGCTTTGCACACAGTGTTCAGCAGCACCAGTGCCTGTCACGGCCCTCCCTGCCAAAGAGTTTCCAGCCATTTGGGCCGAACTGGCTGTGCATCGAGTGCTTCTCAACATCCTTCTTCTGGCACTGGGGCTGTGATTAACAGCCTGGCCAGGCTGGGCCAGGGGCCTCTTGATATATTCAGTATTTAGAACAAAGCCATCATTCTCCGGGGCAGTTAAGTGCCCTGCAATGAACTGAAATAAGGCAGAATGTAAAGGCAGGGAGATACAGGCACTCTGCTGGAAAGCAAAGTCATTAAAAATAATGAGCAGTCTTTCACTTCCTTCTTTTTATTAACTTTCTGCAAAGGACAACCTGGGACTTTATTTTTAACACAGTCTCCACTTTACTAGTATCTGTTAGACAGATGGCTTAATTTTTTTTCCACAACATGACCCACAATATTTAGAAAAACAGTTAAAAAAAACTAAAAAATTCAAAACTGAACTCCCCCCTCCCAAATTCTTCTCTATATTTCCCAGAGGACAGTATTTCAATAACCTCTCTGAATTCAGCCGTTCCTGCCAGGGTCTGTGGGGATCTCATGAGAGGTGACATAAAAGCTGGCACGTCCAACAGAATTTGAAGCATGTGTATATTAACCATCATTAACAATCTGAAAATTTGAATGAATAAAATTTTGCAAGCTCTTTCTTGGGACAGAAGCATGTCTGTAGCCATGGCCAGAGCTCTGGCATCCTGACTTGGGTTAAATAAATTGGTCCTGCCCTGAGAAGCAGAGGTGACATAGGTGACAGGATCCACCAAGAATGGCACATCTTTTGAGATGGTTGCTCAGGCCCATCTCTCCAGCCCTTAGAAAGGTCTGATAATTGGAAACAGGGTTGTTAATTGCTCTAGCAGCTTTTTCTTCCCTTATAATCACAGAAATATTCAGCTCCAGCTTAGAACCAAAAGGTCAGATCCTGACCCTATTCTATAGACCACCACCACCCTTGGACTCTTCTGCCCGTGCCAGCTGCCCAGGGTTATAATGCAGGGACTTGTAGCCCTTTGTAGACACTGAGGTACCAAGTATGGTGAAGATTAAGTTTAGCTACAAGCAATGTATAATTAAATATGTAGCTGAAATCTTTGCTTCAGATCTAAAGAGATACTGAGTTGAGATTTATATTAGTATTGATATTGAGAGGATTTAGACTTATAATTTATGCTTGTAACTTGTATTTGCTATCACTGACACTTTTTAATCTATTACTGCAATTCTACCACCTTGGTCAAGGCTTCCTGGACTCCTAAAAACCAAAGGATCTTTCCAGGCCCCATTGGGTGAGATGTGTCCCTACTGTGCCTTGAGCTGGCCTCTTAATTTTTGTCACTTCCCTCCCTACACTTACACACAGCACCTCTGTGCTCTGATCACAAAAATCTGCAGTGAGGCCAGAAATTACTATTTGAGAAGGGTATAATATAAACTGGATGTAACATCAAAGCAAACAAGCAATAACTTTGCATCAGGCTTGAAAAGGGGGTGGGTGGGAAGAGAGTGGGATCTTTCCAGAGGCAGAAAGCAGTATCAGAAAGCCCTGCTCTACCTGTTGGCCACAGTCTGAAGTGTCATGAAAGCCTTAGAGGGAGAACAAAAGGAGCATGTTAGTGCTTTTCTGGTCTGCTCAAGCATGTACAGACACAGGTACAGCCCCCAACTGAATTCAGCATCAGAAGATGACACCTTACAATCATAGAGACCCCCAAAGACACACCGAGATCATCCTTTACAAGAACCTTCACAAGTAGCTGCATAGTGATTTGGGGTCTATGGTATAAAAGTCCAACAAGTTTATATAACTTGCATGTCTTTGTGATTTCTGTGGTGCAAGCTTTCAGAGAAGTCCCTGCTCTCAGACATTGACCCAAAAGTTGAAGTGGAATAATTAATGGTAACACTTATCCAGAAGATCTCAGCTATTTTTCATTTCACTTTGACATGTCAGCTCTTCTGTACCTTAAAAACCCTAGGTTAATTCATGACAAATCACTGCCTAGACCTAATCTCCCTCTTCTGACACAATTTTGAGCAAATTGTGATCTCTGCTCGCTCAAAGCTCTTGCTGGTGTTTAGCAGAAGGAGAAAGCCATATTGCTTACCCCAACCATGAACTGAGGAGGCATCTGCCATTCACCTTTCTCAGTGACTGGGTTGGCTCAGACATCCATGTTAGTGTTAGATATGATCTAAGCACCCCCTGTCCGGGTCACATCCCTGACTCAAGACCACTCACAAGTCCCCACTGGCACCATCAAGAGGTGATCCATGCCTCCCAGTAGGGTGGTGTACAGGGGATGCCAAGACCCACATTCCTTCACAAGAGTTCCTGCAGACTTGGCGTGTCTATTAAGTATTTCTACTCCTTTAAGTCTGTTATTGCCAGAGGAGGTTTTGGAACCCGAAAGGAGTCTGAGGGATGGGGCTTTTTACAGTCACCACTAGCTCCTAGCAAACCCAAATGTGTGGTAGATGAGGATAGCTCTTGATTGATCACTTTTCAGCCCAGTTTGTTTTCAATCTTTCAACATTAAACACACATATGCCTGCAGAAAAGTCACCATTACTTGTCCCAGTGTTTTTTATAATCAAATCAAGCCAACGCAGCATTTTTCTACACGACTGCAGCAAAGCTCCCTATCATTCATGTTAGTCTGGATATACAGGGTTTTCATGATGACCTGGCATTGATTCCTGATAAGAGAACAAATATTTAAGTCTGATTTGGTTGCAAATATTTGCAATTGAGTTATGCTTCCCAGTTGTAACTGATAAAATGTGTGTTACTGGTTCTGTTGAGGAAGGTCTGGTGGTTTTTTCATTATATCCCTCTGAGTTTGCTATCCATACTCTGGCCAGCTTTACAGCCCCTTCCAGCAGCAGTAGAATGGACAAACCCATGCACTAGCAGAAGATCTGCATTTCATATTGGATGATGGATTTCCTATTTCAGATATTTTTAGAATTTCCTATTTGTATATGCATTTGTACATATGTCTATGTGTAAAGATATGTCTATCCTGGTTGGGACTGAGTCAAATTTCCAAAAGCCTTAAACTTTTCATGAGCAGCATGAAACAGCAGAGCCTTTGTTTCAGTCAGTTTGCTACAGAAAGCCAGAGGAAACTCAGTTAAAAGAAAAATATTCCTTGTGCTTATGTATCATAGAGTATTAGTCGTCCTCCTATTCCACAAATGGCTGTGGGCTATACTGGTATACAAAGTATACACCAGCTGAGGATTTGTTTTTGAAATCCCTTTTGGGTTTGCTCTCCAGCAGGGCCTGTGCCAGAGACTATCTCTGACAGCTCAGAAGAGATATGAACTGTAATTGATTGTGCCCCTGAGAGCTTTTCTTCCTGTTTGTCTGTGTGTGTGTGCATGAGAGAGAGAGTGAGAGGGGGAGAGAGACTGTCTTTTATCTTTTGCCAGAAGTGGCTTTAATCCAGCATTGAGCTTTTCTTCTTCACTCACATTCTGAAATGCTCAACATTATGTGTTTTCAGGGTGGGATCAGGAAAAGGCAGTTTTCAGAGAACATCTTGCTCCAGAAATTTCAGAAAGAAACCTTTTTTTCTTACTTGAGAGGCGAGGGAAGCATCTGTAGTGATGACAGAGTTCAGTTTTGAAGACATGAGGAAACGGCATTGCAGCACCATACCAACCCCTCTGCCATGCTGAAGGACTCTGGCGGCAGAGCACTGCCAGGACCTGCCAAGACAGTTAAAGGGGTCGCAGCATGACCCCTCTCTGCACCCCTGCGTTCACTTCCCCTGCCAGAAACCCCCATCCCAGCACATGAGGTGCCATGGCATGGAGCAGGCTGCATTTCACACCAAGCCTGCCAGCCAGTGAGGAGAAGGCTGGTCTTTTTACCAGGCTGGGAAACACAGTGCAAGGATGTGAACTCTTTTCCCTGCTGCTGCATCTGGTCATCTTAATACCTGTAAATTACAATAATAGGACATCCCATGTTGGAAGTGACCTCAAAAGGTTGTCTGGTTCAATCTTTTGTAGGAGAGGGAGACTAGATAATATTTAGCACACTGTCCTATCACATCTTGAGGCTCTTCAGTAGTAGGGAATCATTGAAGGAAGGGAGGTTATAACAGTAAACTTTAGAAGGTTACTCCAGTAAATGATCTTTCTCACTAAAATAATTTCTTCCTTGTATCAAGATGAAACGTCTCCTAGGGCAGCTTGTACCTGTTGTCTCCTCTGTGGCTACTTGTGAAGAGAGAGCCTCTACCCTCTTTGTAGCCACCTTTTAACTACTGGAAGGTTATGGACCTATTCCTTCTGAAAGCCATTTTCAAGGACAAAAAATATGGGAAATGCTTGGGAACAGTTGGCATGGGTTGGGGTGATGACCAAACAGATAGCACTCTGTGCTGAGGTGACTGGCAGTCAGACACAACATGTTTACATTGACTATAGAAAGGCTTTCTGTAGCATCCTTATAGCCAAACTGGTGAGACATGGGCAAGCCACTTAGACTATAGGATAGGTGAAAATTGACTAAATAGATGGTGACCAGGAAGACTAAGAATGGTGAGCAGCAGGGTAAGGTCCATCCAGTGCCTTGTTAAAAGTGACATCCTCAAGGATCAAGCCAATACAGTTCACAACCTTTATTAAAAATCTAGACAACAGGATGAGGTGCATGTTCAGTGATGTTGCATATGTCAATATATTCAGGACAAACTTAGGTCTGGTGTGCTTTGTCCAGTTTTGGTCAGTTCCAGTACAAGAAAGACATGGATGAAGTGGAGGAAGTGCAGCAGAAGGCTGCCAAGCCGGTCACGAACTGGAGCACAGGGCACATAAGAAGAGACTGGGAGAGCTGGGATTTTTCAGTCCAGAGAAGAGATATCTTTGGGACAAGATTATTCCTGTCTGCAAAAACTTAATGGGGACATAGAGAAGAAGAAGCCATACTCTTTTTGGAAGTGTGTAAAGCAGCAGACATAAATTGCAACAGAGAAAATTCCAACTAGATAATAGTTTATCAGTTTTTTCCTTATTATGAGGGTAGTCAAACACTGGAAGAGGCTTCCCAGAGATTGTGGGATCTCCATTGTTGCAGATATTCAAAACTCAAATATCTGATGGGATCCTGGAAAACCTGATCCAATTAGCCTTCTAGTTGTAAAGACAACTAGGAGTAGAGAAGCAGGGTTCTGCATTTTATGAGACATTTTTGATTCACAGTCAAGTGATTTTTCCCCTCATTGTTTTATAGGGCCAAGAACAAGTCCCTGTGGGGCCTGGCTCAAAAAAACCAGTCATTTGAGGATGTTTTCTCTTCTACAATTACATTTTTGTTTCTGCTGCTAGTGAAAAAACTCATGATGATTGTGTTAAATGCCCTGCAGAAGCCTAAACAATTTTATCATCCTGAAACCTTTATCAACCAACCTTATTTTCCTAAAACTTCTTTTCTAAAATAGCTTGAAAAATGATACTATGTGAGTATGATGAAATGTTTTCTGTAAAACCATATGAACTGTCAAGGCTGATAGCAGTGTGCTGTAAAGAGAACTCTTCAGTAACTGGTGTTTTACCCAGGATTGGTGGTAAGTCCAGAAGCCTGCTTTCAGATTACTGTAATTGCCTTTGAAATAATGGCACACAAATAAGCTTTCTTACAGGCCTCTGGAAACATAAGCTAAAACTTACCCAGTTAGGTGTCATAGACTGCACATTTAAATAATGTCTGCTAAGGCCATGGGAATGGCAGAAGCTTAAAATTAGGGCATGTTTATTTATATATTGAACATGGGTTTAGACATCTAGCTTCTTATATGAAAATTATACAAGTGTGAATAGCCCATTCCAGACAAGCAAGGTTATGCTTGTGATCATCTGCTTTGCTTATATGTAAAAACATGCTAAAAGTGGGTGTAGACAGCAGGAACTCATATGGCGTGGCTGTGTCAGCATGGGAGGACAGGGTTTCCTCCTCTTTCAGGTGTCAAATGCAGCATCAAACAATAATAGAGGTGTGGAAAAGTATACAACATCAAGATGCACCTGCGTGGGAATCTGCCATCAAGCAGGTATGGGATGGAGATTACACAGCATTTGAAGAAAGAGACACAGAGATGAAGGGAGAGGGAGAGAGAGAGAAAATAACCCTTAAAATTAGATTTAAAGTGGGAAGATGATAAACCCTGCCAAGTCCTACTAAGATATTGCTGCTGAGGACGGGGCTATCCCTGTGTTCAAACCATCTCACTTGCTGCCACTTACACTGCCATCAAAGTATGCTTTTCTAAATGGCTGCGTTCCATCTCCCAGGCTAGGAGCTGTGGAACTCATATGTAGTGTTAAAAGTCATATGCACATCACAATCAGCCTGTGTTTGTTGTGACCAAAATCCATAGGGAAGAAATTCACAGCAAACGTCTTTGCAGTGCAGAGGGTGGGAGGTCAGATTTTGGAGGTGACCTTAGTACATACCTCAGCAGGGCTGATTTTCCTGCATAGGCTGATGCATCACATCTGATAGTTGAATGAGGTTGTTTGGAACAAGCTGGGCATCTCTGCACATCCTTGTTTTATCGTAAGAACTTTGGCTCCTGAATGACTAAATAATTTTCAAGTGGTACTTCTGGCTAGAAATGGAACATATTTGGGCACCAAATTCATATTAAAATCACTGAGAATTAGATGGCAGAACACCTTTGAAAATCTGATCTTACGGCTTTCAAGTCACTGAAAAGCATCTGTAAGTCTTAGCCAAAGGACTAATCAGATCTTGCCATCTGTTGATAAAGACTCATGGCTACAAATGGGAATGTATTTTCTTTACGATCTTTTTCAGGGACCTGAAAGACCAGAGCCATTCAGTCTATGAAAATCAGCTCCTACTCTCACCAAAATGAAGAGCTAGTATTTACAAGGTATTCATTGTCCCTTGACAGGCTGAAAAAAGCCTGTGTTGCCTTTATTGTTTCTGAAACAATAGGACCCAGGGAAACAACTGTTTCTAATATTGGACAACACATTTTCTCTTCAAAGACCAGCAGCTTATAATGTGGAATGTCCGCTCCATCTCCAGTGCCCAGTTTGAGGGCACAACTTCCAGGAGGCAAATTCTGCAGTTTAGGCCCCATTCAGGTTTCTCCCCTTGGCTGCCCAAAGAAGCAAATAGCCCAAACTGATCATAGTTAAAAATAAAAAAGGAAGTCTAACAAACTAAGCATAGGAGAGAGGGTTTCTAGCCCTCCTGTACCTCTAGTCTCACTTCTTCCTCACCGTGTTTGTTCCTGGCCTTGCCACTGGACAGCAAGCATCTGTGCTTTTGGGCCTAATATACCACACTATTTTTCATGTTTAATTCAGAAAGAAAGGCATTTATAGACCATAAGACTTCACTCAAAAAAAAAAGAAATATCACAGAGAAAGGGAGGGAGGGAGGGGAAAGTGGAAGCAGCCTGGCAAAGGGATGGATCAGAAGCAATAAAAATGCTTTTCCTTCTTCAGCATCTAGGAAACTTATGACTCCTAATGTGGGAGGACTGAAACTTGCTATGTAGTCCTGAACATAATTTAAAACATAATCAACAAAGTACGTAAAAGAATAAACCTCTGCCAAATGAGTAAGCCATTAAAATATGCCCAAAGTATGTTATATAATCAGAGTTTAATGCAACTGCATGGTAAGAAAATATTTGGAGTGGCTAAGTCTGTATTTAGCACAAATCAAAGTGTTGTGTAATTAGAATTATTTTGTCACCATCTTGTGGGACACTACGTTAACATCTGGCATACTCCTGATTTCAGTGGGTTCAATACGTGCTGAAGAAAATGGTGAGAAAGTAATTGCTGTAATATTACACTAGTGTTAGTGCACACCATACTGTAAAATTTCAGATCATTTTTATAGAACTTTAGGGCTGTTGGAGTTTTACAGTGCTGTTGAGCAAACTTTCTCGTTTGCTGGCCAAATAGTTCTCCCAAAGTCTGTATGCAGATTCTTATAAAAGTTGGCACAAAAAAGTGGGAAGAGAAATCAGATTGCTAACATAAACAGTTATGTTTTCTCAGAGAATGTCTCTGTTTCAGCCATCTGATTTCAAATGGTTTCCTTAAGCCCTAATTTATTACTTCAAGCTCAGAAACTTTGCCTAGTCTGAAGAAGCTTAAGAAATATGCTCCCTCTCTCCATCAGTCCAAGCAGTTGGTGTCTGACGCAGACTTTTCTGGGTAAATGTGAACCAGATGTTCTCCAATCCTAATTCATGAACTTCTGTCCCAGGTTTCTACCCTGAGTCAGTACGAGAGCTGTGCAGGAGCAAAGGGCTGTCTGGGTATGTGTGCTGTTTCAGACACCCCTGCACTATCACAGCACTCCTCCTCCTGTGCTTGGCCACCAAAATACAAAGTTCCCTCTTTCCTGGGCCACTGCACCACACGCAGCACAACAAATTAGAATTGTAGCGAAGAAACAAAAGGCACCAAGCCTGCACAGGCTCATTATGGCAATCCCTCTGTGCCATCTTCTGCCTATGGATATCACCTCACAGCCAGCCCTACCACTACTGATGTGGTAGCCAAGGACATTGTACCTGAGATGTCTGTGAGAGAGAAATCTGGAGTCAGATTATATTTCCCAAATATTAATGAAACTCCCCTTAGAATAAAAGTAGAGGAGCTGGCGCCACTTTGTTTTATTCAAAACCACAATCTTCCCCTCCCTTGCAATCTCCCAGGGTTACAGAGTCTTTAGCAACTTCTCAAAAGTTCAAGATGTTTTCAAGCGAGCATCCCACTCCTTCAAAATGCACGCAGGGAAAATTAGAGATACAGTTTAGAGTTGCTGTTTATGAGGGGAGGGAAGGGTGATACTGACCCAGCACAACCCCATGCACTGAGAACATGTAAGAGTTTCACCTCTGCATACCCCCTGCCTTCTGCAGCAAATGCCTCTGGGAGTGATGCTCTGTGGCCAAGGTGAAGGGTGTAAGCTGCGTGCAAGAGGAGCAAGGAGGGTCTCTGCTCTCAGCTCAGGGCTACTCTGGGGCTGGTAAACCAAACAGGGCTGGGACTGGCAGTAACCTCTGCCTTGCTGGCTCTGGCATTGAATTGTCACAGCATTACCTGGTGCTATTTTGGCCTGTACTATTCATCAGACAGTGTATGGGCACATTTTGGAATGCATGTGCCAGAGACTCCCTGCAACAAGCATCAGAGTGGGGATTTGTACCTATAAACATATGGAGATGAACTATGTTGTGCCACTACTTAGCTGGGCATGAAGGCAAGATTTTGAGTGATCTCTGGCAAGACCTATTTAATATTTCTTGTCTATATTGGTAATCATGTTTTCTTGTTAAGTAACTTTGACTCTAATGCAGATCTGTAGGGAACTGGATGGGTAATCATCAGATTATTTCCAGTTTTTTTAACAACATATGTTACATTATGTCTTTCACTGCTCAGTGTTTTGCAGTCCTCCTTTCCTAAGGCTTCTGGTTGTATAAAAGGGACCACTGATATCAGCTGGAGCATCTTGTTATTACAGCAATAAATTTAGGCTATTTGTCTCATCTAATAAATGCTATGAACAAGGAAGACTCTTAAACCAGTCAATTGGATCTTTCATGTTTTATAACTGTTTCCAATAAGCTGCAAGACAGCTGGCTCCTAAACTTAAGCAGGGCAGAAGGAGATCTGTCCTGAGCAGGACACAGCATTCATCCCAGTGCCAAGCCTTGGAGCTGCACTTAGGACACCTGGACTCCTTGCCAGTGCCTTCAGGAAGAACTGGGGCTCAGCTATGAGACTGACAACTACCACACCGCCCCTTGGTGTTGTGAAGACATGAGCTCTACACTGACCACTAAAGCCCATATTGTAAGGCAGCAGCTCCCTTCCACCTCAGGGATCAACCTCCTCATGACAACAAAGGATCAACATGCTATCACTGGAAAAAGGACAATGAGGTGAGTGAGGATCACTTCCCAGATGAACCATCAGGGATCGTATATGTTCAAGGAAGAGTCTTGGACATGCTCTGTAAATCAGCAATTGGGAGCATGCCTTTTTTTTTTTTTTTTTTAGGAAGATATAGATTTGAGGCTATCATCTGCTAGCTGAAGCTATGTAGGGATGTCTAGTCCTTGTCATGAGATCATTGTAATGTTCTCATATTTAATATTCTGATATCTTTAGTACATACTTGATATGGCACTAAACACATCATTTAGCTTTGGCTCATATGGCAAAGGCAGTGTGAATTAGCAGCACAGTATACAGCTAGATAGATATGTAAAGTAAAAATTAAATTTCTGGTTTTAAAGAAAGTGGTTCTTGTGCAGCTATGGGGAATTTAATTGGAAACTTTTCAAAAAAGACAGAAGTTTAGGACAGCAACACCTGATTAAAAAATGCCACAAGAGTTACTGTGTTAGACCATTTATCTTGTATTTCTATTGGCAATAGTATATTTTGAAAAATAACCACAATCTTTGTCCTGAGCAAAATGCTAGAGGAAGGCACATATCCAAGAACAAACATCCAAAAAAGCCCACAGCCTTAGGTCTCAAGTGTGGAGTACTGGATCCCCACACAAGATTTTTGCAACAGTGCAGAATTACATGTGTATTACTGGGCTTCAGTGAAGGGCTAGAAATATGGCCTGGTATGGTGACTTGCGGAATCAGAGCCAGAAGTCTTTTATTTTACTGAAAAATGGTCACACCAATTCACAGAAATTTTTATAATGTATCACATTAGAAAGAAACACAAACAACTTTGCCAAACTACTTCTCATGCTTGTGCTGGCTTCTGCCTTCTGACAAGGAAAATGCCACTGGCTTGATGAGGAATGAAAATGTGGAGGTGGGTAGAAATACTTGAATATTAAAATACCTGGTTGCTTGAATGTGTGCTTCTAGGGAAATGTCATTAAGATATGACTCCTCACTTTTTTTTTTTTTTTTTCCCAATGATTAAAGCAGAAAGAAAACTTTTTTAAGAACTAATTTCTTCACACCAAGTCTTTTTTGGTTAGAAAAGTCAAGCTCATGCAAAAGGTATGAAATAATGTTTCGGTGCACAGAAAATAAGAGGGAGAAAAAGTCACTGCACAGCACAGAATTTCCTCTAGATATCTCTTTTTTTTAAATTAAAATTTTATGGTTCTTACAGCTTATATATAATTTAACCTGGCAGTAACAACACAACACTGATAACAATGGTGAGAGGTTTGTTTGCTTATGGGCTAGGTAAGATTTTCAGGTAGCCAGGAGCATGTTTCCATATTAGAGAAAAAGCCTTCCTTCTCCCTTTGCTTAAACAGGGTGTAAGTTAGTGCTGGAAACTAGTACTCCACAGTTCACCTCCTCTGCTGATTGGAAAATATTCCAGACATCGAATTTCATATGAAGCAATGCTGTCGACAGCTGGTCAGGCAAACACATTGCAGGAGGTGTGCTTCCAGCCCGAAGATTACCTCCCTTTTTAATGCCTGCCTATCTGCATTCTCCAGAGAGCTGTCTCAGAATAATTCCTCTGAGTAAATACTTGGCAGCATGATACCAAAAATACACCCTGCCACAAAAGAAAAGGCAACAATGGATCTCTAATCCTGGCATAAAAGAGAAGCCTCTAAAAGCAAAACACTGTCATTCTTTACCATGCACTTTCTGGTCCCGCTTTTATGTAAGCGCACAGGGTTGTGTGACTTTCCTTTGAGGTGATAACTTTGAATTTACTCCTCTTTTTCTCCTTCTCTTTCAGAAGTTGGAAGCAGGAATTTAGTTAAGGAACTGGAGACAGTGCTACTTTTCTGGTAAGACTACTAATAAAACCAAGACAGAAAACAATAATTGAAGGGCAAAAGAATTCTTAGTTAAATACCTTGCAAACCCTGATGAAAGGGGCTACTGGTGGCAGGTTTCCTAGACCTGTCTGAGTTGCAGAGCTTTCAGGACTAGCAGGGTTGTTGTTGTCTTTACTGAGGTGCTAAGTAAATGTTTTTGCAACAAGCCTTTTCTGCAAGACACTTTAAATACAAAGCACTAAAAAGAAATGGCCTGCTTTCCGATTTTAGAAGCACCATTTTCTATTTGTGTTTTGTGCAACCATATTTTTAACTATTGCAGCTTCCAGAGGAACATCAAAAAACTCACAGAAAATGATGAACTGACCATAAATGTTATTATCATCATCAATGAATCACTGCCAGAGACAACTGAAGTGCAAAAAGGATTTCATCCCACAAGGTGTAAATATATGCTGTTGCTATGAATCATTCTAGTCTTCTGCATATACAAAATTCATGAGCTCTCCATGAATGTTTCTTGCTTCTGTAAATCAGACTGTAAAATCAGACCATACAGTGATTTCAAAAAAAGTCTTTCAGTATTTATAAATGAGGGATTTTGCTTTCCAAAACAAAATAGTAATGATGTGCAAGACAGAAATAGCTTGTTTTATTTCAGCTCCTCCACAAGAGTCGTTCACTACCATTTACAGCTCGGATTCTTCCTGTTTCATACTTTGTTTAATTATACAAATAAGATTTGAAAAACATATGTGGACAAGAAAGTTTTGTTTCAGGAACAGAGATAAAACATACACACAGATTAAAGAGGAAAACATTTGTTTATTAAAAAGGAAAAGGTTCTGGATGGCAGCACAGAGTCAGACATGAGACAGATGAATGCATGCACAGCTGTTCATGTTTAAAGGCAGAATACAGACATAAATACAGTTAAATCTTTGCTCTGCTCTGCTGCTACAGTATTTTTATACAGTCAACTCAAAGGAATATCTGCCATAACTGAACACAAGGAGAAATTTATCAGAAACAGAGCACAGATTGCTTCCCTAAAGCCAGGATAAACAAAGCTCAGAAAAGCCTCTCAAGCTATGATACTGCAAAATAAACTTAATTGTGCAAAAGCAAATCATCTTCTGTGGACAGTAAGATTAAATGTCAGATCCAACTCCAAGTCAGATAGTTTGTACTTCAGTTTGAACAAAATGCAGGTAATTTTCCCCTGCTATTGCCACGGTTCTGCTCTCTCTGAAGGAAAACCAGTTATTGTGAAGCAGGTATGCCCTTTAAAAGCAGTAACTTTTTTTCCTATGATCTATTCAGCCTATTTTCAAAGCACACCAGAGAGAGGGAAAGGCTGATGAGGCCTTCCTTGATGTTTTTTTTTTTAGTGCTTAGATACAATGAGACCATCCTGGAAAATCATAAATCCTCAGGAAATGACGGCCAATATTACAGGAGAGTGAAAGAGGGTCTACAAGAGATACCATAAGCTGGACCATGGGACACAAACGCTTCCCCAAGGCTGCCGCTTTCTACCCTGAAGGACATTATCTTGTATTGGTTCTGCCGCAGTGAGCTCCAGTCATACTTTACCTGCACTATGTAAGACACCACATAACTATTCAAGGCATTTAAGTGCAACCTTTAGTATTTCATGGTTCAATGTCTACAAAAGTAGAAATATGGATGCATATTATATCACGAAGGTTAAATTTTGAAAAATGCTTTGGCAAGCTTCTTTAGAGTGCAATTGGAAATTGTTTCAATTTATAAATGAAGCCAAAATGGATTACCATGAAATTTTAGCTATGATGTTTATATATGATGTTAATTTTAATGTTTATTCTTATTTAGTTATCTAATCGGTTTTTGTAAACAGCTTTCCTGCTCTTTTTTTTTTTTTTTTNCACTTCTAATTCAGGTTATGAAGTTCAGTTTTGATAGTCACAGGATATCAGTTTTCAGAGATCTATTTATTTCTTTATGGAAACAATAAAACCCAACTCCTCACATTCCTTCCTAGTCTTATTTAAAACCCTGCAAGATGTAGAAAGCACTTGTAAGACAGTAATATTTGATTCAGATTCTGAATTTCTTAGGGATCTCATATGCTATGGCAATAAAACTGCAAAGACATAAACTGCCTCCCAGTTACATGTAATTTTCATTTCAAATAGTCAACAAAAGAGACAAGTTATGCTGTACATATTCCAGGCTACAGGAGCAGAAGAAAACCCCAAACCCTCCCCTCCCCTTTTCAAGTATGTCTTGGATATTACAGCCTTTCAGTTAGATAAGAAAAATACATGACTATCCATCAGAAATAAGCACAGACACATATATATGCTGAAATCACAGTCACAGCTCTTCCCATGAATGTAGGATTGCCTGAGCTCATCCTGCTTCTTTGCATAGGGAGACTAAGCCAAGATGAATTCTGCTAGAACAGAGATCTGTTAGTGGATCCAGAGGCACAAATTCCATCTGCTGTGCTACCTCCCACATACAACCTGTGGGAAATGCAACTAGAAGACATCTATATGATGACTTCATCAAGTCACAGGTACTGTCACATGACAGCACACCATTTCAAAGTACATCAAGTGACACTTTGTTAGATAAATGTGAGAAACAAGGTTTTTAGCATCTAGTCCATCCTTGGCACTCAATATTCAGATAAACAGTAAATGTGTGTGTGCATACACATAAGCAAGTTAAGTGTAGTTGTGACACCTAGTATTTGATGCTGTTATTGGTGGGATTGAAAAGATCCTAGAAGCCATATAGCAATCATCTTTAGCTATTAATGTTTGTTAATTATTTTATTTTTTTCTATATGGTACAGTGATGGGACAGTTAAGCATTTCATTTCATAAGCATGAACTGAAGTTAGGGAGCTGTGTGACTGTGACCAGCCATGGTCACACACACACAGTCCTATAAGGAGGAGCTCACAGCACTCTCATTGGGCATCCTCCTACTCTGCCAGGCATCTTAGATCCCCAGTGTGATGGAAATCTACAGCAATTTCAATTAAGGAGATGGAAATATTTTTCTGCAAGTACAACCCATGATTCTCTCTCTCTCTCTTTTTTTTTTAAGGACTTCTAACATGTCAGCATCATCAAATCTCCATATTCTTCAGAGATGATCATCAGGCTTATGTTTTCCACAAATGGCATTTGGGATAAAAAGTTAGAAAGTTGAAATGGGGTGATTGATTAGTTCCTTTTTCATCAGCAAAATCAAAATTCTTACACGAAATGCCAGAATATGCAACTACTTTTTCCCTACACTAGGCTGAAGCTCCAAATCAATGACAAAAGAAAGAAAAGATGTAGAAAACTACAATACAGTACAGTGTTCTATGCAGAAGGTGAAGTTGGGCCACAGGGTTTGCTGTAATTATAGAAAATACATTTTTACTAAAAAATGATTTCTATTACCCAAGAAAAACATGCTGTGCTGAATATTGCATTGTCATTTTGCACGGTAGAGGATTTTCAGAGTGACTTTGTGGTAACAGAGCTGAGCGCTTTCTCGCCTTCAAATGGGCTGAAAAGTTCCTCCTGGGGATGGAGTGAACTGCAGTTGACCTTCTGCCAAAGCAGCTATCAGGGGATCACACTATAAAGGAATTGTTTTGAGTTAGGACAAGGAGAAGGAAGATTATTTCATATTTCTAAATTATTTCAGTTAATGGTTTACAGGTTAACCCCTCTTAGAAGGGTATATGTGAGTATGGGTAGACAATTGGAAAGAGCATATAGACACAGAGTTTGTCCCTCTGAAGCAGAATTTGCTTCCATAGAAAATAGTCTTATGACTATAACCTGCTTGTGTGTCAGTTATCCCAGTATGTCAACATATACCACTGTGAAGAAGTATTAAGAATGCAGTTATTCTGTGAATAAACTGAAATGTTTTTGCAACATTTTGAATTAAGTGTACAATACCAAAGACAACCCAATCAAAAGTACTCTGGTACCATTCAATCAAACATATTTATTATATAAATATTTTATAAATTACAAGATTTTAATTGTAAATGTAAACACTTCTAGGAAAATAATGTTTTATATTCTTATTAATGTTTACAACTATTATAAGGCACATAGTGCAAAAGTATATTTCTGATGCAGAGATCACAAAATAATTACCTACATGTGTTATCTAAAAAATGGCTGCATACACTTCTGTCATACAGTATTGTTTTTAATTAATACATCTTGCTTATTCATGGCTAACTCTTTGTGGGTAAAATTATTATGCAGCTGCCATTTGATCTACCAATTGTACTGGCATGCAAAATAAATATTTGGCATACAGAATGCATATTTTCAGAAAAAGCATATATTTATCTGGTACATACCATATGTTATTATGCAGGTAGAACGTTTTATTCTGAATACCTGAGAGTTGGCCCTGAAATGCTTTATCTGTATATGCATGTATTTTTACAGTTCTGGACTGTAATGTAATACAGAATAACAAATCAAACTACTAAATTGTTTTTTAAACCTTGTAGCTTTTTTTTTTCCAACACTTAGTTTCTCAAAGAAATAATTTTAAATAGCAGATGTTAGAACTGTATTTACAAACATTGAAAAACCATCAAAGATGGGCACCAAAACAACTATGGGGCTTGATACTTCCTCTGTCCAAGTTTTTCACTAAGGTTATTGAAAATTATGTTGAATTGCAATATGAAGGACATATACTACAGCCTTGACTAATACGCCATTGGCCAGGGTAAAGGGGCAAGGTGTATATGGAAATGTGTTTAAGCAAATGCACAGTCGTACAAATACAAGATGCTATGGTAAACAGAATACACTGCTTTTACAGTATACTTGGATGTGAGGCAGGAATTTCAAATCAGGTTTTGAAGCAATTTGTTTCCTTATTTTCTTTTCATGTAGCCACAACAAACCTAACCCCAGATGTTTAATGTGCCATACAGACTACAGAGGCTAAACCACACTTCTCAGGATTACTGCCAGTATTTGAGCACCACAAATAATACAATGAAAAAGGAAAATGCTTTTGCTGACATAGAAACACACAGATCTATAAAACTATCTGAAGCATTTTGGTTATGTACTTATCTGCTGTAAGTTATTAACTTACATTATTAAGATAATCCCTGAAAGTTTGAACAAAATTGGAAATACTTGAAATTATTACCTTTTCTATATAGCAATAAAGCTTTCCTTTCTGTATTTTAGTACAGTCAATCAAGAAGACCAGTAGAGTGTAAATTTTACTGAATAGTGCATAAAGAATCACACTGATTAATTGCAGGCAAAGAATTAAAATAATGGTAAAATCTCGAGTGTTACCCATGGTAGTAACCTCAGTGCAATTTTCTTGCTAATATATACTGTACATTGAATGAATCCCTCTCCATTAAAAGCTGAAGGTCTATCACTGTGATTTATGCACTTGCCAGCCCACATACAGATAACACAACCCCGAGTAAATCCTGAAGAAAACAGGAATTCTTAGTAGTGAGCATTAGAGTAGTGGGCACTACAGAGATGAAAGAATTAAAATATATATACACAGCACCATACAATTTGAACCTAAATGGCAGATGTCCTTGCTTCGATGCTCTTAGTACATCAGAGTTCTCACAGTATTTGAAGCTGGAGACCAATAGCTGTGCTGGGAACACATTTTCCACAAAATCCTCCACATCTTCCATATATTTTAGTACCATCCTGGGAATTAGACAAAGAGAACAGTCAATCAAGAAAAGCAATTGCAATCTCAGTTGTACAACAAGCTTGTACAAGAATTTTGCACACAACAGGCCTTTTGACAAATTGTACCTACAAATACCAAATTAATAGACAGCATCAAGCTAGAAAAATGAACACAGCAATCCTTTATCACTGTGGCTTTATACCTTGTTTCCTGGCTTATCATCCAATATTGTCTTAAACTGTGCATGCTTGTTGTTCCTGTTCGACTGGTCTTGGTTTCCCATGTGAATCAAGTTAAAGGTAAGCAACCTATAAAGATCATCTGTAGTCTGGTATCTTTAACAAAATGTGAGGGTTTGGGTGCTGTGTTTGGGTTTTTTTAAAAGTTTGTTCCAAAGATACTTAAAGATCCCTTTTAAAAGGCATCCTCAAAACTTCTGATAAACCTGATCAATATAACAAGAATCTTAAAATCAGTTAAGGGAAAGATAGACAGGCAGTGTTGCTTTGAATTAGATACTGAACGGTGTGATTAAACACAGTTTTCTTCATTACATCTGGAAGAAGACTTAGATGGGTCAGAGACCTTGAGTCTTATTTTTGATTCACAGCTCACTTTCACTACAGTCAAAACTTGGACCTTTTGAGGCATAACATTCCAAGCCGCAAGAGCAAGTAAAGGAAAACACCAGTGACTTACGTGGGATTTGTGTATGTCAGCAGTTGCATAGTTGCCCTGGGCAATCCACCTAACTGCACTGGATAATCTCAGACCTGTACCAGCCAAATTAATGCTGAACTGTCCCTAGGAAAAAAAACAACAAATAAAAAAACCAACAAAACCAAACACATAGGGAAAAGAAACAAGACAAACAAACAAACAAACCAAAAACAAAAAGGAAAGGAAAATACAGAACTGATCAACAAAAGTTCTAAACACTATAACGCTTTACATTGGCATATCTACACATATCACTTAGGCTATATCTAAACATTAAGTACTCAGAGGTGTAAAAATAACATGGGTTAGTTACACTGCAATTTGCCCTTTCATGGATTGTCAGGACATAGACATGAAAACAAGTTATTCTGCAGTAAGTACCACCTGTGTATCAGTTGATTTGTAATATCTGTCTGCAGAGTTGAAGACAAAACTAATATCAGACAATTCAAATTATTTTTGCCCTTTCTACATATGAAATTTTACTTTACAAAAAGTACAGGCTCGAAAAAAGCAAGAATGAGGTTGATTTTCTTGAAATACTTGGTTTGGTATTTCTAAAGTGCCTGAATTTCTCGAAAACAACATGGTCAAAACATACTACTGTCTGGAAATTACACATGAATCACTTCTTAGCCATCTAAGTTTTTTCAGGCACATCATCTAAGCATCACCCTCCTATTATCTTTAATTTATTTTTCGGTATAACAAATACCATAATTGAACACAAACAGAAGTGGAGGTTAAAACAAATAATTGTATTGCTAAATTGAACGTTTTGCAATACAAACCATTCAAAACAGATATAGAAGCTATTGATTCTGAAATATTTGCCTATGCAAATGCTCTGAAAACTAGCTTTTAAACAGTCACTTCACATAAGAATAGGAAATATATTAAAAGCAACAAACTGTACTACCTTGGGAAACAAACTGGGATATGGAAAATTACTAAATTTCATTCACACAGAAGTGCAATATGTGGAAAGATGCAGTATCTCCACAAAGAGCCTAATAGTTTCAGCAACACTACAATCAGAAACTTCACACCTCCACACTATTCACTGAAAGACTGAATTTCTGTATTCAGACCTAGTTAAAAATGCTTGAACAACAAGATCAAAGCTTTAGCAAAGGTAAAATTTTTATTACAAATGGTAGTTTCTGTGTTTATTGCTTAATATGATCATATAAATATATATAATTGTGTGGGTATATGTATGTGTGCATGTATAGAATTACAGTGTTCAGCTTTTATTCTTGTGATTCACTAAAATTCCTTGCAAAAATTCAGTCTTACATTGTTTGGTAGGCAGATTTATTTTGAGAGCACTTCTGTGTAAAGTTGCTGTGCTTACAGCACAAGATTCAGGAAGAGCTAAAATAAACTCATAGAGATTGGGTAGGTTATTCTTCAAGTGCCCACAAAGTAGAAAACTTCCATTTAATGAAGGAGGAAATTCCTACAAATGTTTAGAATGTTTTCCACAGTTAACAGGACCAAAGTAACTTCTTTCACAGTGATATTGCAAAAATAAATGAGAAGTGCTATGTGCAATTATAATGACAGGTTAACAGCTGCCTGACATATTGTGCAGCAGACTAAAGGCCAGGAATAGATTTCATGCACTGAGAGTGCAGAAATGAAGGACTTTTGACTGCATCAAAAGTGTTAGCTTCAGTGCAGATCTTATAGATGGAAATGTATCAGTGCCAAACCATGTAAGGCAAATAATCTCAACAGCAGAATTTACAAATTGCAAACAGATTTGTATTGTACTGCACCCAAAGAGTTTGCAGGTTGAAGGTATCCAGTACTGTAATGAGCTCCAAATGTTGTCAGGGGTTACGTCTGCTGAACCTAGGCCCTACTTTTGTATACAAATCACACATAAATTGTCTCTAGCTGCCCTTGGCTGCAACCACCCACATAGCTTAAGTTTAGGCACACCAGACAGATGGACAGCAGGGGTTCACATCCATGCAAGACAGAGCCAATTGGTCTTAACTCCTTTATAATCAGTGAAAAGAAACGCAATTCCAGAGGTCAGCTGACCTCATCCTAAATTCTCTAATGGGGTAAGATTAGCTGAATTGTTTTCTAGGGAATCCTATTTCTGCCAGTGGGCTCCAAAGGCAGCCTAGGTTAACTAGTTTAGACTAGGGCTACCATCTGCATTATCAAGCAGGACACCGAGTTTGAGCAGACCTGTAGAGTGAAAATATTGGCTCAGATAGCCCAACATCTATGGACAGTGCACAAATTGGGCTTTTATTTTGGACTAACACTCTTCTAGTCCCATAGACTGAATCCTCATTAGCATTAGAGTGTAATGAGATACTTCCTCTGAAGCTCCTTGATTTAGCTTCATCCAGAAGGCATCCTGTTCATGTCTTTCAAAACTGCTCTGTGATATGAACCAACAAGCAGTAAACTGGGACAATACAGAGATTAACCTAAAAAGCATCATCCAATACAAACTAAAACTTTAATGTAGACACAGCAACGAATGTAGAAATTTTAAAGTCTACAGCTAAACAGGACAGATTTCCTCTAGTAGTCTTCAATGATACGAAGCATCATGAGAGAAACAAAGAAAAGATAAGAAAAATTATGCAGGATTATAGAAAAGTCACAGGAGGAGAACAAAGAAGGGGAAACAAAGGATACATCACCTCCAGATGGAGGGAGAGTAATACATGAAACACATCACAAGCTGGATATACATACACGTAGCCTACAGGGAAAGGGTGAAGTAAATAGTTTGAGGGAGAAACTGTGAGCGGGGATGGAAGAACGGGAGGGAAGAGAGTAAGAAAAAAGTACTTCGTAACGTTGTACACTGACTACACAGAATAGGAGATTGTTTTAGAACCTCACAGCTCTAAACAAGTAATGGAAATGTTTTTTTCCTCCCTTACATGAACATTTCAAGGGGTAAGAAAACACAAATACCTGTGGACATCTGGCAGCACTGTAGCAATCTCCAGCTGTAGCAAATGGTACTGCTCTCCCAAGTACAGTCTGAGCAAAAAGAAAATCTGTGGCTAGAAAACAGAGAATTACTCAACACAAACTGCTGCATTGAAGTTCAGGGGAAGGTAGTGCCAAAAGTCATTAACACGGTGTTTTACTGATTGTTTTGGGTGGTTTGAGGTTTTTTGTTTGTTTGTTTTTTTCTTGTTTGTTTGGAGGGGAAGGTTGTGTGTTTTGATTTGACAGACTACACGTTAAATTTTGGTTATTGCAATGCTAGACCATATTTCTTTCTGAGGTACAAGGGAGATAGGAGGAAGATGGATGTACACTTGGACACAGCACCAAGTGTGCTGGTTATGGGCCAACTTGCCAGCTTCAGGCAGGGGCTTGAAAGCACTGGGAGAATTCCTGTCCCTTTATTTAGTGTACCAGGGTCTGGGAAGGGACTGAGCAGAGCATAGGAAGACTTCCACAAGAAAAACAAGCTGTGGACTAAAATGGAACAATGGGAACAAAACCTTAGAAAGTGGTAGCTCACATATAAAATATGAATCTGTGAGATTCATGCCATTTGACCACTTGAGACAAATTAACAATGGAGGTAGTGTAGTTTTTAGTATTTTTTCTCTTTGAAATTCCCATTGAATTCCTAAATTAAATAAGAATTTTGTTTGCCCCAAAATGGCACGCCTGGATCTACAAGTGGGTGAAAATTGTAACTTGGTAATTGTGACCATGGACAATGTCAATAGAATGCCCACATTGGCAAAAACTGACAAAATGCTTACTTTTAATTTGCATGGAAGCCACATCAAATCTTATTTTGCTAAAAACTGTGAAGCCAGCTGCAAGGTAATCATTTCGACAGGCACAGTCTTGCCTTCTGCTTCCATTGAAAGGACATTCATATGGATTCTGCAATCTACAGAATAGCAAAGATTTAGTTTTCCTTTTGACAATTTTCCCCAACATAATATCAGAGTGAAAATTAAATCTATTGAACTATACCACACAAAAAACATTAAACAATTGTTACTGAACAAGACGTTCAGCTTTTAATCTTGTCTCAACTGAAACACTAATGTGGATCAAAGCCATTTCTACTAAAGTCAAGACAAAAAAAATAATTTATAATTATTTACTGCAATTAGCATAATTTCAGACTGGCAGTACTCGCATTTCTGTATGTGTGTTCACATGCTTGGATATTCAAAACAGAAAATCAAAGACAGAAAACCTACTCATCTTTCTCACAAAAAGTATTATTTTATTCTTTTATTTTGGAAGAAATAAATGTACTTCATAAAGTTATAAAATAATTTCTGTACCTGAATCCATATACTTCAGAAAAGTTGTCTACTTCACCTTTTACCAATGTCAAATATTCTTTGGGATTCTCCAAGTGCATGCCTGAGCAATAAATCTGGGAGAGAAAATACAACCCTTTAGCAAAATCTTTATTAGAAAAGAGTTATTTCATAAAAATATGTGTTCATAAAAACTCATAAATATTAACAGTACCTTTATCATCCTTCCCTTAATGTTAAGTGGGTATTCACCATCCTTTCTAATCCCTTTTTTAATCTGCATATCTTTGCAGGTGGTAAGAATTTCACCTTCAAAATGAATGATTAAATCGTATTAATATTTCACAAATAGAACTTACTTTTAGGACTTAATTTTGCATAATTGCACTCTGAATATATTTATAGTTTTAATATACATAACCTTGGAAAACATTAACTCCAGTGGAAAATTACAGCTGTCACTTACATTCTTCCTCATGGCAGATCCTTCTGGTATCTGGTTTTAACTGTGGCAGACACAAGACACTGGATAAGCCATTTTCAGTCATACATTCTACAGTTCTTTCCTTTATTCCCACTCCACAAGATGCTGAGCACTAGACATGGATAGTCATCAAGAGTTCGTTCAGATAGTAGCAAACAATTAACATCATTATGTCAGCAAATTAGTCTTGGCACTCATTTATGTTAGAGGCAGCTGTTAAAAATAAGCTTGCACATCTGTACTCACTTTGGTCCACTTCCCCACTCTCCAGGTAGCTGCTTGTGAACATCCATTGATATTACATTTATAAATGTAGGGGGAAGACTCTACTGGGCATTCTTGGTATGCTACAGTTTGAAGGCCATGGGCATGTTGATTTTGAACAGAATGGATTCCAACACAGTATGTGATCCTCTGCTGGTAAGTAAACCCACAGCTGGCTGAGCACTAAAATAAAATCCCCAAGAACAGACATGATTTCTGTGAAACTCAACCTTTCTGCAGAACTGTCATTACAAACAAATCACCTCTGATCCTTGCTCTGGCAAAAGCCTGTGATCGGATGCGTGCCACCTTGGGCTGGCACAGCTGTGTGCAGAAGTGAAGGTCTACAATAGTTACACACACAAGGAGCTGGGAAGCCAGCCCCATGCTGCCCTTTTCTCAGAGCTCACAGAGGTGCCAGAACCATTTCCTCACAGCTGTGTTACACACACAGACACATACACACAGATAGTGCAGATGTGCAAAGGAAACAAAGCACTAATTAATCACTTCACTAAGATCAAGGAAAAGATTTTTTTGGCTACTTCAGTGACATCAGTTTGCAAGAAAGTTGCCTGGGAACCAGCAAAATGGTAGGGGCAGCTCCCCTCTAGCTGGTGATCCTAGGTCCTGGGGGGCTAGCAGAGGTCTGTAACAGCCTCTACAATAAACCATGGCTGACTGGGAGAGTCAATGTGGAGCAAGTTTAGACAGCCATGTTCAAATGAAAATATAGTTTTTTTCTTTTTGCTGCACACACATAAAGCACATTTTAAATCAATATAACATTCTTAAATGTAAAATTACATAAAAGATGTATGAGCAGTATAATTAGTGTACCTGTGACAGTTCTCCTGTGAACACAACATATTTAGAGGGAGCCACTCTGCAGGTTTTGGATGATGGAGGCTTTGTGGCAGGATCACAGAAGCTTTCATCCACTTGGTGCTGGTTTTCATTCACACACCTAACCTTCCGGTATATTTTCTTTTTTCCAAATGATGCTGAGCACTAAGAGTGAGAAAATCAGTCACAGTTCTTGTACTTAAACCAGCTATGTACAGAATGAAGTTATCTACTGACTGCCACACACCAGTAAAACCCATACAGCAGTACTTTTCATGCCATCTGCTACCAGTGTCAGACTGAATTACTCACTGAATCAGAATGCTTTACTTTGTTTTCAAAGTTCGGATGTCTCTAATCAGATGTAAAAAAAACAACAGCGTGTAATAACACGACACTGTAAGTGTTGGGTGAGACAGAGGAGAAAATGAAAATGTCAAGCCAAGATGATAGGGTGATTGTGAAAGCTCTTTTGTATAAAAAGGGAAGTGCCAAAAAAAGGGTTTCAGTAAAATATGAAAGGCGTAAGTTGCATCCCTGCAACTACATACATAATATGCTGATAAAGAAAATAAAAAGAAAAGATAACAAAACTGGCTATTAATCAAGCCAGTGCTAGCTTTGGGCAGCAGTACCTGTTGAGCCTGTGCCTTTGCCCTGAAGGTTCTCAGACCTCTGCCCATGGCATGCTGTTGGAATACTCATCACAGCTCTGCCAAATAGGATGAGAATTTTGCTGCCACCAGAATCCAGAAAAGTGGAGGTACAGGCTAAGTAATACATATCAACATCACATCTCCAGCTACAGGTGCCTCAACCAAGTTGTTTGAATTTGCTGTGATAAAGAAGAAAAACTCACCAGTCTCAGCAGGGGCTTGCTATAGTTTATAGGTTGCTGGCCATCCTTGCTGGCAGGATGAACAGCTGGCCCACCCACAGCTGCCCACCAGGATCCCAGGGTCACTCATACCCAGCCTGGGTTGCCACAGGAGTGCTTCCTTTCCAGGGGTAGCATTTTGCATTTGTGGTGTTTCATGAAGTTCCAGTGATTCTATGTCCAGGTCCCCCATATGGCAGCCCTGCCCTTTAGCAAACCAGTCTGCCCTCTTTGGCACCATCTGCAAACTTGGTGAGCAAGTACAGAGCCCCAAGGAGCTGCTGTACAAATTTCACTGACCTACGTATGCTAATGAAACAAGATTGAAAACACACACTTGGGCTTGCAAGCTTCATTGAAGCTGAAAGCTCTAAACATGCACAGACCCGGATAAGCAATCATTTGGATGAAAAGTGTGACCTTTTTTTTCCTCTTCATAAGAGCAACAAGTTAGTGGGAAAAACAATTGCTAATACCACTTTATTGATGAGAAAAAGCAACAGTTTTATTCCATCTGAGGAACAGCCTGCCATCACTTTATCGCTCTTTGTAGCGGGATGGAGGGGTGATCGAGGGAAAAAAAATCTGATAAAAATTCACTTGCATTAGGTAGAAGCAAGGTCCTAAGACTCAAAGGAGAAATTTAAGCATTGACTCATGACTAGGGTATTAAGTGCATATAATCTCCAAGTCTTGCTGTGTGATAACCTTCTTTCTTGAAAAGGTGATGTGACAGGATGGATGGCAGGAAAACAGAGAAAACAGTGAAAGTAAATCAGTGAGAGAGACTTATCTACCTGTTCAAAAGACCTGCAAAGATACTGTGGTCCAGAAATGGAAGCCACTCATGCATTAAGCCTTTAAGAAATCTAGTCACTCACAGAATGAAAATGTTGTGTGGACTTGTATAAGAGGATGGAGTGTTGGATGGTGCAACTTACAGAAATACCTGCTCTTTTAATGGCATGAAGCAGCTCAGAATATTGGGCACATAAAGAATAACCCAGTAATGAAGTAATGGGGACAGGCAGGAGAATTCTTTTCATAATGCTTTATACCTTAACCTTGTAGATATTCTTCTGCTTAGGATAAAAATGTTTCAAACAGTCTACCAGCTGATAAAATGCTACATCTGGAAATACCTCTGCTGTGCTGTGACTACTGAGGCAAGGAAGTGACAGACAAGCACTCAGAGCTAAGACAGCTGGGCAGAACATTGTGAGTTTGGTGGAGGACGTACTGTACCAGGAACAGAACACAGATGGGTAAGAACCTGAACTCCTATTAACACTACATATACAGGGCTGTATATGAATGTGGTCAGAGAAGGGAACAGAACACAGGAATTTCAAGCAAACAGCAATATTCATGTGGAAGACGTTATGAACTAGCCGGTGAAAGTAGTGAAACACAATGCCTTTGTAGTGGAGAACTGCAAATACCCAGCTGGAATATGCAAATATTTTCTAGGAAAGGAAAATTATCTTATCTCTCATTCTTTGAAAGAGTATATTTGTGCTAAAAGGGCATCCTGAGCCACTTTTATTAATTCCCGATTTTAACAACTACATATGAAAAGAGAACACTTAGAAGAAACATATATTTGTCAGCTTCCTTCAAAGCAGCTTAATGGAGGAATATATATGTCTGAACCACATTACTATAACCAGATTTGGCAGACCACCAGAACACTTTTAATATATTAACAGTTGTCACTTCTACAGAATTTTGTCCTGAGAATTTTGAGACTTCATATTCAAAGTTTCAGAGGGGTTGCCCTAGGAATTTCAGCACTGCAGATTATTAAGGTGTCACAATTGTACAAATTGGAGTTTATTTAACGTTACAGTAAGAGACAGGCTCTTTTGTACACTATTTCAGGTATTATACATAATTTTGGGGGGAGGTGTTTTCTCCCTCATCTTTATATATGCTTGTATGTTTGCATAAAAACCGAAAGTTATTAGATTTTTGGCATGTAGAAATTAGTCATCACATCTTTAGAAATGGCATCTCTCTCCTGAAGGCAACAGTAGATTTTCTTAAATATGAAAAAGCATATTTGGTGGGAGAACTCTGAGTTTTCTTACATTGCTTCATAATTGGTAGGAGAATAGTGAGTTTTATTTTGCTTCTTATCTTTTCTTTAAGAAGAAAAGATGCTCTAAGTTTTTAAGATGCTTTAAGTCTTCCATACAGAATTTCTTGAAAATACTGTTGTCCAAAGATTTTTCCTCCAAAGTGTTAACTTCCACATGACAATTCTTTTGCATTTCTATTCTTAAAAACTGTATTTCATAATGAGGATTTGTTATCCATCTTACGCAGTATGTAGAGACAGTCCTGTCAATAGACACCTGCTCCTCCAGAGCTTTTCTCTATAACAGTAGATAAGAAAATCCTCTATAAGGGAGTAAACAAAGTCTTTGATCTTTTTTTGTCACTTTTTAAGTTTTGCAAGCTTGACCTTGAAAATAGCCAGTATATTCTGCAGCATAACAGGTAATAGAAATGCATCCAAACATGGGGGGGGAAAATGCAAGTGAAAAACAAAACCAAAAACCTAACAAACAAATGAAGACTTACTATTACATATGACATCACTCATATACTTCATCCAAGTTGAAAGCCTTACTTACATCTTGCCATTCATCTGCCAACCAGTGGTACAGCCTGCAGGCAGGCAGCCAGCAGTGCCTCTTGCTAGCGGGGCGGTTATCACGGCTACACATTGCTTCACTCACTTGCCCCAGACCTGTCAGCTGACAATAGATGTCTCTTTGCTGAATCCCCACTCCACAGGATACAGAACACTAAAATTGATCAAAATCGGTTATGTCAGTGCAAAATGAGAAAGTCCCCAGAAGGGGATACAGCTTAAATATTGTTTCAAATATACTTCACAGCCCTTACAATATGAGTATTCATTATACCTAAAGAAACTGATGTTGAAAATGTAAAACTACAATTAAAGTAAACATTTTTAAGAAATACAGAAAACAAGTGCCTCTGAGTTACCTAACTGAGCTCTCTGCTTATTTCACAGTACAGGCAATCAATATAGGCATATGCAAAGCAAAAGTTTACATTTTTGCAAGACCAAACAGTTGAAGGTCTAAGTTTTCATCTTGCCTTTATTAGAGAGTGACAGTCTTGTCTGTTGTTTTAAAATGGAGATATTATAATGAAAGAAAACAAAATCTCAGTGTTTTATGTTAGAAAATGTTGCAAATGGTGCAGTATTTTGAGGACACTTCTCTTTCTTTTGCAGGTAGTGCTAAGGATTTTGAGCTCTCAGGAACATGAATGCCATAAATGCCTCTTTTCCTTCTTCCCAACCAAAGGCATTTCACTATACTACTAATGCTTGCTGAGATAGACAGACCCCTTTTACACCAGTCAGAAGCAGGACTAGATCCCAAAGCCTACCTGACAACTCAAGCCTAATCATAAAGCTCATATTTTTCTATCAAGCGCGGACAAAATGTGGAGAGTGGTAGCATGTCTTACCAATGTGGGAATTCATATGTTGAAAGAGGTAGTGAAATGCAAAATATTGCAATGTGTTCAGGTATACACAATTTTACAACAAGGTGAGAGATGTTTTATAAGACCAAACCAGGGACAAGGCCAATATTTGTGCCAGCAAGCTCTTTTGCTTGTCCTTCCCCCACAAACCTGTCTTCATTTCAATATTTAGATTAAGACAGCAAATACAGTGATACTACTGAATCCATCACAGAAGATAAGAAGTAACCTTAAAAAAATTATTGTTACTTTAAATTTCCAATGTAAGTTGAGTAAAGTCCTAAGTACCTATTCAGTACAAAATTCAGATTAGCAAATACTTGGTTTACAGAGACATTTATTTTTCATTATTCTTAGAAGAAAGAAAAAGAAAATATTATTAACTATTGGCTACTTTGTAGATTTCATTGTGATGTGCATATAAAAACTGCCTTACAATTATTTCCATTAAAGCAGTGTCCTGAATATGATATTGTCTTGTACTCTCACGAAGAAGACAGCTACGTCAGAGTTTACATACCTCTTTCCATCTCCTGGCCTTCCAAGTAGGACATCTCCCAGCTCTACATATTTTATATGTTCGTGGTTTTTTCAAATGTTTGCAGTTTTTGTCTTCTATTTTAGATTGGAAGCTATTAAAACAATGCACATCACGAAACTTCAAACCTTTTCCACAGGAAACAGAACACTGAAAAGAGAAGTGTTACTGTGTTACTTAACTAAAATTTTCATAATAATAAGAAAACGAGAAGAAGTTGTGGCATCATCCAAAACAGTCAGATTATAGGAAAACTCAGATTATAGGAATAAGTTTCTGTACTATGACACAACATCTGCTTTACATACCTGAAATTTTTGTGTAAGCTCTCTCATACTGAGAATTATTGATCAGGTGCCAAATAGTTCTCACATTTTGTTCATTGTTGTCATTATTGATAAATACCTGAGCTTAGCCATCTGTATCCATGCAGGAGACAGCCTGACACATTGATCTCACAAGAACATGCTCTAGCAGCCTCTAGTTTCCAGCAGACTGCTATTTCCATCTAAGCATGATGCTCATCATAAGCATTAAAGAAGAAAAACACAGAATGATGGTGGTGTGCTTCCAGCTATTAAGCTACAAAGTCATGTTTGCTTGGTGTCTCCCTTCCATGACCTTTGGGTATCTTGCTGTATGTGGCAAAGAGGCAAGAGAAGAGGTATAAAGTAGACACCAGCAGCTAAGGTGCAGTCCTTGGAGGCATGGACTTGCCCTGCCACCCCAGTATTCTCTTTCCTCCATAATGTTGCTACAATAATGACCACTGGCTCTAGGATCTCTCCTGCTTCCTCCAGAAGAAACATTTTTCGCAATAACAGCAGTTTGTTAAACAGAATCTCAGCTGACTCAGTTGTCCTCAATACTGCAGGGATTCCTATGCATCGTTACACATTTATATGTGTAATCTTAGAGGTTTAATTGAAAGTGCCATGTTTAAAATGAAATCTTTTCAGAATTAAGCAATGCATTTATGACACGATACAATGGGTAGCCTATAGCTTTTCTGCAGCTACATTTACAAAAAGATAAGAGCACTAATTTGGCTACAATTTGCCTTTTACATGTCTACTCTAAAATCTCCATAAAAAAGAATGTTTGTTTCTAAATTAATTCATTTTGCTCTCAGCAAAACCTTTCAATTTATATTTTTAAAATACTGTCAGTGTAGTTTTACAATTTATGTTTTATTAATTTGGAAATTACTTTAAGACAGGAAGATAACCAAAATGACCTGAAATTTTAATATATGAATAATATAGGTCAGAAAACTTAAAATTCTTCAAACCATATAATGATAAAAACCTTTCAGAAAACTCAGCTCTGAATTCAGATTTATTTATCAAGCAGGCAAGATAATTTGTATGCGTGAAAGCTAAAATACTGTTATTATCCAATAATTTACTTTCCCTCAAAAGTCTTTTTCAGGAATTTCAAACATAAATCAAACCTCTGAAGATTCTTCCTTTTAATTCTTTGGTAGAAAGTGAAGTGCAGCACTGAGTTACATCACCTCCTCCTATGATGTGTTAGGAAAATACCACATGTCCGTCCTTCCTCAATGGCTCTCCTCTCTGCAGATTAAACAGGGCTCCAGAGTGCTCCCAAGAGACCTTATATCCCTTATGGGGACAGCATTCCAGGCTGTGAGCTGCAAAGAAGCTGTCCTAAGAAATCTCCACTTCAGGTGGTGAGGCTACCAGAGCACTGAATAATCTCCCAGCACAGCATAATTGTTTTGTTTTGTGTTTTGGTTGCATTTTGTTAACTTACTTCATGAAAGAACACTGCTATTTAGTGTGTTAGGTTAATGTGCTGCTCTGAAGGAATGAAAACTTCTGATACTTTTAAAAGCTAAAAGAGCCCCCCAGACATTAAACACGTATAAACTTTATTAAATACAATTGTCAAAACTTAAAAACAAATAAAACACCAACTAAGAACGTGCCTCCAAGCAGCTTAGCTAGAACCAAGTGTGTGGGGTACTGCATCTCCTGGAATTTCATGGAGCTGCTCCTGCCTGCTTCAGCATGGTTCTTATATCTGCTGCAGTGACCATCTCCCACCAAAAGCAGTGGGAGGAATAGAAACCTAAATATCTAAGGACCAGATCGTTCCCAATTTCAATAGGACCTTAATAAAATTTAGGCAACTAATTCAAAGATTGTTATTCTTAAAGCCTTGCATATGTATCAGTTACAGAAGGACCTGGGTTGCTCTGAGCCCCAGCGAAGCACCTTAAAAAAGTTCACTTAAAAAGTGCTGAACAGGCTAATTCTACAAGCATGCACAATTTTTTAACAGACTAACCAGCTCAGTGCTTTACATGCCTATAAGGATTATCAGCATTCTGAAAACAGATTTTCCTCTATTTCTACTAACAAGTTAAAAAAAAAAAAAGGCAATTGGTCAGTGTACATGGCGCACGCAGCAGGTGAATGAGGCACATTACAAAACACACTATTTAGAGCAACTGAGGAAAGAGAAATGCTCTTTTTTTTTTTTTTTTTTTTTTTAAACACATGGAAAGCTCATACACTTACCCTGGATGTAGCAGATCCAGGATCATCAATGGAAAGTTTAAGAGGATAAATTACTATGTATGTATGTATAATATTCTCCTGAAATTGGACATATTTTACTTTCATTCCTCAGATAAAATATTAAAAAAAGGTTCTTAAAAGGATCCTTTCCTCTGCAAGTGCCTTGGCAGCAGACGCAGGCAGGCTCAGGTGTGTTCTGTACTGGATAGTGACCCACCTTCAGCAAGAGAAATGAAGACTACTTCTGTCCAATACAGCTTCTCATAGGAGGCTTGGTGTTGCTTGTTCTCCATTACAGAGAATGCATAGCAAGGAGAGAAAATCGAGTCACTTAAATACTGAATCAAAAGCTTTAATCAATACAAAGTAGAGGATGACTCAACATTTCTGTAAGGGCAGAGCACAGCTCCTGCTCAGTTCTTAGAATGAAAATGCAGCATTCATGAAAGGTCCCTGAATAGGAATCCTAAGTGCCTAAAGGCATCTAAATACAGCTTACAGGGAGACATCTTGCCCACATCTATCCCCACTGTCAAAGTATTCTTTAGAGAGCTGCATATTGAACACTGACCTAAGATATCTGCTTGATCAGTTCCCCTTCAGCTCTGTAACATCAGTAAGAGATGTCGAATTCCCACTGCTACAGGAGCCAAGCCTTGTTCTGTGCTCTGGAAGCCACTTATGCCCTTTTAGTGCATCCAGTCTACAGTGCATTTCTTACAGGATGGAACTCTGCCCTTCATAAGCCTGTATGGAAGCTCTTTACATGTTACGTGGTCTGTGTAGAAAGACCGGGGAAAGTACAACTGCACTTGACTCTGGCTACTTGACCTCCCTCATTCAAACTTTAACATGGTCAAGAACAACATAGTAGTTATGGCTCAATTTGTCTATAATGTGGTTTCATTTGTATGACATTAAACAAAATTGGAGGTTTATGGAGAGAGAGTAGAATTTTTCATATATATTCTGCACATGTCGCAAAAAATTCATAGGAACTTTAAATCTCACAAGAAATTTGAACACTTCTTTGAGAAAATGCAAACAGAAAAAAATCCATCCTGTAACCATTTTCCACAGAAATTCTAATACTTGTCTCAACATTGGCAAAAATAATATTTCCCATATGTCAGGTTCTTTTAAAAACATAAATCTGCAGTAAAAGCTGGACTTCATTACTATTGTTCAAAGTCATTCCATAATGCTGGTAACTAAGATTCATCTGTTTGTGTTTTCTTCACTGCAATAAAGTTCTCTGAGGATCAGCCTGACAGAACTCCTGGTGCTTTCTGTGGCACAGATGGACTCTCAGACAGGCATGCCATCACCAATTCCTACCAAAATAGGGGTCTTTCTATGGCAGACATGCAACTTCACTAAAAGCTTTTTTGTTCTTTTACTATTATTATTTCATTGAAAAGTTGAAGAGCTTGTATTATTTGGTGGATTCTGTACTAAATTTCTTTAACCTTTCCTTTAAAGGAAGAATTTTGTTTACTTTAGCTGGTAGGTCAGTAGGCTTCTGGATACCAAAGAACAGACCAGTAAGTGGAAAGCATGCAACATTTGCTCTTTTTATTTGTATTAAATGTACAGAGACTTAAAATATAAATGAGTGACTAAAAGCAGTACTGTAACTTCACTGAGTTAAGCTTGGATAGAGTTAATTTTCTTCATAGCAGCTAGTACAGTGCAAGCCTTTGGATTTGTGACTAAAACAGTGTTGAAAATGCATGGATATTTCAGTTATTGCTGAACAGTGCTCACCACACAGCACCAAGGCCAGTGAGAAGGCTGAAGGTGCACAAGTGGTTTGGAGGGGACACAGCTGGATCAGCCAAACACGAGGTGTATCTCAGAATAAGTGATGTGGTCAGCAATAAAAGATGTGGAATTAGGAAGCAGGGACATGTGTAGTGATGCATTGTCTTCCCAAGCAACTATCACACATGATGGAGCCCTGCTGCCCGGGGGAAGTGGTGAATGAATTCTTTGTTTAGCTTTGCTTATTGGTGCAGCTTTTCCTTTACCTACAAAAAATACTTTTTCTTAACTCATGAGTTTTCTCACTTATTCTTACAATTCTCTTCCCCATCCCACCATGGGGAAGGGAGTGAGTGACTGTGAGTGGTTCTGTGGCCTACTGCAGTCATATTCCAAGTCTTAAAAGGTATTTTCTTCTTTTCTGTCTTTTTTGACCAGGAACTTCTGTGACTGGACAGGAAGGCCAGCTTAAATCCTACAGGATTAAACATGATTGTTGTTTGAGTTGTCTAACAAACTCCTTTTTTTTATTACCTGTAGTTGACCCAAAAGTCTGTTTGGAGTAATTTAAAACTATTCTAGAAGTAGACTTGGAGCGCTACTGCACAAGATATTAATAACAGAAAATTTTGAGCATTTCTTAATTGAGAGGTACTTTCAGCTTTTCATTTGCCTTATTAGAACTAGTTCTTGTGCCTGCCTACTCTGCTAGGTGCAATTCCCCAGGGGTTTTTGGATGCCTGAGCACAAGATAGATTTTTTTTTTTTAGCTAAAAGCATTCCAAAAGTTGTTCTTTACTTTAAGTACATCGACCACTATGAAGAAGCAAAACAGAATCAGTAATTAGGTCCTACTGAATTCTGTGATTCAAAGTAGTTCCTCACTAAAACTAGTACAAACACTTGTGCTATTAGTGCAAGCACTCAGAAGGGTCCTTACAAAGGACCAAACATTCCATAACTCCTGAAAAAAGGTAAATTCAACTCCAAGAGGTATGTCTATGATTTACTGCTATATCAAATACAGAAGTTACGCTGAAGATACTTTTAAGTTATCTCATTCGAGTACAGCTTGATTTCAAAACTTCAGTGCTAATGATGCTCAGAAAATCTTTTATTTTCCTTCCATCTGCAGTCTGTAACTCTGCTTTGCCACTTTTCTGAATGTGCTTTTGCAGCTTTAGCAATGGAAAGGAGGAAGGCTAGGCCAAGAAGGAGTTAGAATTCATCCAATTCATCATGCTGCTCAGAATCTGAATCCACTATATCTGGACTATTCCTGGCAGCAGTTGTCAGTCTTGTCTTCAATAACAGGAATGCTACAGTCTCCCTTGCCTGTGTTTTTTCACTGTATAACCATCCTTACAGTTAGAAAAAGTACCTTATGATTTAATGACAGTCTCTCTTACCATTAAATAAGATGGTTGCTTCTCATTCTACCCTTAGCAGACCTAGAAACACTCACCTCTTTAGAAACACTGATTATGTGTTGCAAGAATACCTCATTCAGTCTGTTCTTCTATAGCCTTGGTCTTAAGAAGCATCAGCCTTTCCTCCATGTCTCTTACCATTCAAGTGGTAAGGTAACCCTCCAAATGTCTGTGTGGCTTTTTATGAGGAGTCATCCAAGACTGCACAGTGTATTTTAACTAAAGCACTAGAGTTGAAGCATGCCATGACAAAAAGCATATACCAAACAAGCATATATGCAGTATTATTCTCCTTTGTTCCAGTTCTTTGTGGCCCTCCCATTTTGCAGAGTTCTAGAGTTCTAGATTTGAAAGGCAAGATTTAGAGTAAAAATTTCTACAGTAATATTTTCAATCCTACTGTTAACACCATGGGATCTTTGACATAAATGCATAATAAACATACTTCCCTCTTGTAAGTATGAACTGTATTCCTATGAGGGCTGCAATACTACAGTACTATACTCTGATCCAAACACTACCAAATGATGCTCCTACCACACAATTTGACTGCATTTCTAAGCTCAGTAATGTATTTTTTTCTGTTTAAATCCAAAGACTATATTTCTAGTGACACAATACAAGCACAGACAGATGAGCTTAGTGAGGTCTGAGACGTCCCTTTCTCTCAAGTTGATGAATTACTGCTGAGTGACGTCTACTTGCAGAAAGGTCCTAAACAGCCTCCAGTTACTGAAAATTCATCCTTGTCTGTTGCCTTTGGATGAGGAAATATAGCAACCCTTGAATTTGACTGCTTGTATTTCAAAATGTGAAAGGTGAGAAATAAGCACTGCCCCTCCTTCTCTAAGATGCAACACAAGCATCATCCTGAAAACACCTTGCAAAGTTCAGTCCACAGCACAGATTTGGCTACCATGACAATGACAGATGGCTGTAACACAGTAAGACAAGGTAAATCTCCACATTCCTGCTGCTGCACTGGTCAAAAAAATTTGCAAAGCAAGCCATGAGGTACTGTAGTACATCTGAAAACCAAACCACATATAGACAACCCAGCAACGCATGGCCTAATCACACCTCTTTAGAGAGATGATAAACAAACAGGTAATTGTGAGGTTCAACTTTTGTTCTTTCCAGGCAGTAGGCAGAGAGTAAAAAATATGGATATTCTTCTGTTCAAGCTCTACAGTGAGACTTCACATTACAGGTTGCCAGACCTATGCCACAAAAAAGGTAAATTTTTTAGCTGTTGCAACTAACATGTCCTAAAAAAATACACATTCAGATTATCTGTTTGAGACGGACTGTACTTGTTAGAGTTGCCTGTAATCCTTTCTGAACCCTTGCTAAACCCAGGTAGCCTATAATTTCACAACCACCTTCCCTCACTTAAATTAATAAGAACATTTTTTACAGCCTCTGAAATTACGCTTTATCCCCAGATACTTCCCCATCCAACACAAGCAATATATTGCTGTGACCTGTAGGAACATTTTTATGAGGAAATACGTAGATAGGCTTAAGAGTCCCATAGCCTATTTATTCTAAAACATGAAGAAACCCATCCTCTTCCTTTGTGACTGCATCCTCCAAAAATACCATAGTATTGCAATTGCAATAGTTTACACTCGAGTTATTCATAGCTAGATTCTGCAGATAACAATCATGTTTTTCTAGTTAACATTGTGTAAAATTTCATCCAGAAAATATAATTTAATATTATTTTCGCTTTGGAAATGCAGTACTTATGACAACACCTCTTTTGTATTCAATTCAGCTTTCCAGTAAAAGTACCGCTTTAAGTTAAACATTTATAGTGTTACTCCAAAATCTTACATTTGAAGACTGTTTTTCTCCCGAGAAATTTCATCTCAATTTCTTGTAATTAACTTGCAAATGTGGTATAGAATATATGATTTTTGTAAAGAAAAGAACTGATAAATGTCAGTTCTCATTATTTTTCATGAGAGAAGTTTGCAAATTTGCTTTTCAGAAGCTGTTCTCTTCAACGTAGCAGCTCAGGAAGGACAGAAGGGTTTTTAATTCTTTCACCTTTTTTTTTTTTTTNAACCTAGCTACCTATTCTGGCTGTGCAATAGGCTGAGAAGCAGGCACACAGGTACATACTATGGATGTTAACACCAGTGCTCTCCAAACAAATGCCAATATGGGTGTAGGAGACTCTGGAGTGCATTGTAGTACAACCCAACAGCCAGTCTGCATGTGGCAACTGTGAACAGAGACTGCAGTGACACTCTGAGGTCATCTAACCTGTCCACTACCCCTAGCCACACCTTTTCTGTCAGGACTGAGTACTGTATGCTCCATAAAAAAGGGTCTTTTTTTGACTCTTTTAAAGATAATTTTGTTTCAACTTTCATCTGAAAGGTAAGAAAAACCTCCTGAATAACTATTTTCTAAGCATGCTGAAGTGTATCTGTCTAAGAGATGGATATAATGAGGAACTATGCACACATACATACAAACATAGCAAAAGTACGAATGATGGAGGAATAAACAGGATTCAAGACAGATTTTACGATTGATCTGGATAACAGAAAGGAAAAACTGCTATGAGAGGATATATCTGGTATCTACTAGAAATGTGCTAAGATATTCCTCTTAAGAATAAAGACATACTGATTAAAACAAAGGCAGAACTATCAGCATACAAAGAAAGTAAAATGATTTCACATCTGCAGAAGCCAAACCCTACTGATGATGCTACAGAGAAATTTTAGACAGTATTTTAAAGTTTACACCACATGGTCTGAATTTTTTTTGTCCACTGCAGGTGGGCAGTAGCCTTAAAGAAAAAAACCAATCTGCCTGGATGGCAGATGAACAACCACACTCTTTGCAGCTGTTGGAAAAATCAAAAACAGAACTCTTGAAATTCCACTTAATGATCATGCACAGAATTTCTTTTATTCGTTCCAGTTAGATTTGTGAGTTAGTCTTAATTTGGCCTATTTCTCTGACATCTCAAAGCACTGTCCATTATCTTGAGTTCAGAGCAAACAAAACAGAAGACCAGGTCCTTTTTTGAAAGTGCTATCATGTCTTTCCTGCTCAGGATGAACACCACTATTCTGCCCATCACTGCCTAAAGCCTGACATACTTCTCAATGCCAACTACAGAGCATTTGAAAAACAGACTGTTACCATGCTCAGCTCCCCACCTACCATGATACTCAGCCAGACTTCACTGTGCCATGTATTCTCACTGTCTACATATATCTCATAAATGAGACTAAACTTTTCCAGTCAGCAACCTTCTCTGTCTTACCTACATGACACACATAACATAGTTAGATCTTCAAACAAGATTTTAACTATTACAGTAACACAAGAACAATGGATTATGGAGATATAATTGCAGGTGTGGACTTAAAGATAACCATAATTTCACGAGTTGATGATTAATATGTTCTCATTTACCAGGAATAACATATCATATTTGGTATCTCATTTAACTCTTCCTTTACATGTTCCATTTCATCTCTCAATTATAGTAAAAATTGAACTGTATATTTATTCTTCCTGCCTTACTTCCTCTTGATTTGAACCCACTGCATCTGGTTACCCTCCGAGAATCAGGAAACCAACAGGTATTTCTGCCTCCTGTCAGCAGCCATTTGGCAGGTTCAGCTACCTTGTGTGAACGTCTTAAATGTCACTGAAGGGTCCACATGTACCTCTGCTGGGAACTTCATCATCAGTCCTTACTGAAGCAACATTATCACTGTCATTCATTAAAGTATATTAAAACAATGAAAAGTATGATCAGCTTGTCAATTGCTGGGCGGGAGAGAAGAGTTAAACTACATTGCTCAGCTTTCCTGCAGCAACATATTCAGTACATGTACCTAACTTTTCTCATCTGTTTGTTGAATGATACCTGCAATAGACTGATGGTTGAGACAAATCACAATTAAAAATATACAAACATTAGTGAATAAAAACAAACAAACAAACAAAAACAAACAAAAATGCAAAAGCAACATCCAAAATAAACCTGCCTTACCTTACCTTCTGAAATCAGTGGCAATTAGGAACAGAGCTAGACAAACCACCACAGACCCTCACTAGGTATTTCTGAAAATTTAATCTTAAAGTACAAATTAGTGTCAAATTTACAAAATTGAACAGCAGTTCTGCTCCTTGCCTTCAATGCCTTCTGCAACAATGCCTTCATAGAGGCACTTCCACCATTACAGCACTGCAGACATCAAATTGCTGATTTGGCCACACTTTAGCAAGTCTCATCTTTCTTTACTCCACTGTCATGTAACACCAGTAATACTTTTAAGCGATTACATGAAGGTAGCAGCACTGGATACAGTGAGTAAAGTGAAAGCATCAGGAAAGAAGGGTGGCAGAAATGAAGATATGAGAGCTTAGGGAAATCCACTGTGAGCAAAAGAAACACAGGGGTTTGTCTCTGTTTCCAATAAATGGGTAAATTTCTGGACACATTTTCCAAATAAAGAACAATAGATGTATCTGTGTCCATCCAGCCGTTGGGTTCACAAACCATGAAAACCAAAGAGCAACCCAAAGAGAATCCGTTAGTTGCTTCCAAAAACTGGACACAGTTTAACAGACTGTATCAGGGGGAAGTTGGCTTTCTGCGTCCTGTGAAGATGGGGAAAACTGAACAAATGCACATGAATGACACAATCTGCATTCTCACTGAAAAGGAATGCTGGCCCCTTGAAAAGGGCATTTTGTTCATAGATCTTCACAATGAAAACTGGACCACATTTCTAACATGATGGAGGATTTCTGTTACGGAAGTTACATTTGCACAAAGGGGTTGCACAGTAAAAAAGCATTTGCTTATAATATTTCCACAATTTAATATTTCATTTTATTATCTTAAGAGATAGGGTCTTTTCAAATAATCAATTCAAAAGTAACTAGACATAATGCAGTCTTTACAAAGATGAATTATCTTCATCAGAGTTTGCAAAAACCTAAATATGAGCACAATAAATGCTGGATCTCAGCAAGTGCCATCTTTGATTTATCATTTTTAATCATGTAACACCAAAATAGTAGCTCAGAAATTAAAGGACCAACAAATACATGACCTCTGTGTGTTTTTCTACTCTATAAAAGGCATCACTTTATATCATTTCACTTTTTCATTTGATTAAAATCTGAGATTTTGTATTTGAACTTTAGAAAACTGGAAATAAAAAGCAATATACACTGAAACAATAAAGTACTGCTGTAAATTTTTCAAACATTTTAGAAGCATACAAAATATAACTTTCTATGTCATTTAACTAAATATCACCTAAAGAATAATCTCCTCCCTCCCAATTTATATTACATATTAAGTTAGCATGAAAATGTGAGTATATTTTAGATGAGAAATACAACATTTTACCTACCTTCACATATTCAAATCCAGTTTGCTTTCAACCTAAGCCACTCTTCTGTATCTTTTCAATTTACTAACAATCTTTCCAACATTACATTTCATGTGCATAATATATATGAGCATCCATGAAAGCTTCCAATGGACTGACTCACCAGGAAATGTAAGTGCCCAATCACTGACATGAAATGGTCATGGACAGTGGTGTGCCAGAACACATACTGTTCAGTATAGCACTCTCTTTCAGTGGAGTCACCAGCCTCCCACAATTACTGGTTTTCAAAAAAAAGGACATTTCCAACCCACGCCAGGTAATAAAAATATTTGTGCATTGACCCTCATAAATGTCTGGAAATGTTAATACCTTAATACAAGTTTAAGAACTTTTAAATATGGGTCCCAAAACCACTTTGAACCAACATTAACGACTTCTGACTGGGGTTTTTGAAACTGCCACATATATACAGGCAGCTCAGAAGGATTTTCACATGGATCTGACCCCTAGAACCCAAATACACCAGTAACTTCACATTCCACTCATTCTCATTAAATGGCTGTATGTATTTAGGCACAGTGTTAAGGACCACCTGCTTCTTTTGTTCTGTTTTTTTTTTTTT